>VZRH01001301.1:554049-569201 GCA_013397555.1 Urocynchramus pylzowi | reverse complement strand
GGAGGCGGCGGAGCTGAGGGCGCGGCTGCGGGCGGTGCGGCACACGGTGCTGGTGCTGTCTGGCAAGGGCGGCGTGGGCAAGAGCACCTTCAGCGCTCTTCTGGCGCACGGGCTGGCGGCGGACGAGACCAAGCAGGTGGGCAGAGGGCCCGGACAGGACGGGCGGTGGGGAGGCAGGGCCGAGCACCTGCGGGCAGGTACCGATCGTGTGCTTCTGCTCTTTAAAGTTTGACTTTCCTGGACGAGCCCTGCTGGAGTGATTTCTTTGCATGACATCACCTTTAGAGACAGCCCTGTGCTACTTTATTTCCAGTGGGGCAGGTTGGCTGGTTTGTTTTCCAGGTTGCTCTGCTGGACATAGATATCTGTGGGCCATCGATTCCTAAAATGATGGGTCTAGAAGGAGAACAGGTGAGTGAATGCTCAAACATCTTGTTCAAGGGATTTTTTCCCTCAGTTTTTCATTAGCATATTCAGGCTTTTTGGATGTAGAGCTTCTAAAAGGAGCGTATAATGGGAAAGGTGGGGTAGTGTTAGGGAAATGCGGTGAGATGGAGAAGTTCAGCATAATATATTTTGCAAAAGAGTCATCTGCTTTCGGGATGAGCAGTTCTGCAAACCAGCTTTCATTGCATATCAGCCACATAATGCTGATTACTTGAAGCTTGAGTAGTATTAGCATGATGTGCTTTATCAGCCCTTGAATATTTCTTACACATGCGAAAAGTAATGAGTAAACTTGCATAAGGGTTGAACAGTTGTTGTTCACTTATTAATGGAGATCTGGTGCTCTTGCATTTTTACCTCAGCTGCCTCACTAAAGCAGGATTGTTCCTGCAGGCAGGAGAGCTCTTTGCTTAGGTTTGACTTATGTTCATGTTTTGTGTAACATCTGTATTTATTGCTATTGCAACTTCTGTGTATCACTTCAACTTTCAGGTTCATCAGAGTGGATCTGGATGGTCTCCAGTGGTGAGTTGTTGCAGCTGTTTCAGAAAGTTCATTGGGTGTGTTTGGGTTGGGCACCATTTTCTACAGTGAAAAATGAGTGAGGGAGGAGCAGGAGCTCTTGTTAATTCTTCTTCTAATGACTTAAACATCCAGATTCTATAGAATCTGCAGATATAGGGCATAGAATTTACAGAGTCTATATGTCCAGGTTGTATAGATCTATATAACTTATATCCATGTTCTATGGAATATGTGGAGAACACTATAGAATATATATCTCGATTTTGTAGAATATGGAAAAATCTATAAAGTCGAGATGCATATCATATAGAATCAGGATATAGACTATGTAGATCAGAGTGTTAAATTTCTTAATAATAGTAATACTGTATTTCTAGAATGGTTTTACTACCTTGTGTTTACTGACTTTGCAATATGGGCAATAAATATAAGTAACTCAGGTTTGTTATTTTGGGGTATTGTGCAGCTGTAGTGTGTCATCTTTTCTGTGACAGCCAAGAAGTATCTGGTACCCAAGACAAACCTTACTAATCTTCAGAATATGCAGAGAAGGTTTTGCAGTAGTGTTGGTTGTCTAAAGGTCCCCTGTAGAGTGCATGCTGTTAGGCAGCTGGTGCTGAGAGGGAAAGCTGCTTTTATCCTTCCATTGTCTCCATCGATTCCATAAACTGCTGTAACAATGTTTTCACTCTTAGTGTAGTTGGTGAGTGTTGCACAAGATGCAGTTTTTAATATCCTGTGATAAAAGATAAAGTTCTCTGCCTTTATTTCATTAATATCTTCCCTCTCATCTGCTTTTTCTGTAAAATAGAGTTTCAGAGTTTCTCTACTCTTTCTTCACAGTTATGTTTCTCTACTTCTCTTTCAGTATGTTGAAGAAAACTTAGGTGTCATGTCAGTGGGGTTCTTGCTTAGTAGTCCTGATGATGCTGTCATCTGGAGAGGACCAAAAAAGAATGGTATGTATATTGAGTGTTTCCAACAGTAATTTACATACTTAAAAGGTTTCAAGTGTGGCAATATCATGAACTTGTTTAGTAATGTAGATAAGATAGTTAGCTAAGACCCAGAAATTTGAAATACAGGAAGATAACTTTTTCTGTTCCACATTCTTATCCTTTCCCCTAGGGCTGATCAAGCAGTTTCTGCGTGATGTGGACTGGGGTGAAGTGGATTACCTGATCGTGGACACGCCCCCAGGAACATCAGATGAGCACCTGTCCATCGTACAGTACCTCAGTGCCACCCACATTGATGGCGCTGTCATCGTCACCACCCCCCAGGTATGAGCCAAAATCCACCAGGGAAGCATCATGGCAGTTAAAAGCAGTCCTTGGGTTCCAGGCTGTTGATTTCACAGAAATCAAAGGGTACAGAATCTCAGGGAAATGATTTTGTTGTGTTGCCCCTGCAGCTGGCTGGCCTGTGGGTTAGGTGGATGTCTCGGTGGAGTTGGATGGGGATCCACATGGGACACTAAACCACAGCAAAAGCTGTTGTGACCAGTGTGGTGAAAGGAAAAATGCAGTGTTTCACTTCCTCCTTCAGAATTAGACTTCACGTCATTGTGGATCTGTAATTTACTCACCAATAGCTTAATGTTCAGAAGAATGTTCATTTTTAAGTGATAAGTTGTGTACTCTTTGACACCTGTGAAGTAGCCTGTCATGTCCAGGTGACCCACCAAAGTAGGCAGCTTTGTCACGTGCATTTTAAAAAGAGAAATCAGCCCCTGGAAAGCTGAAACTAAAAATGCACCCAGTTCAAACAGAGATTTTCATGTCTGGTTTGGAACAGAACAGGAGATCAAACTAGCATGTGACATGAAGTATTTCTACAACAGCAGAAAGGATAACACATAAAGGAAGCAAAGTGTTGAGGACAATACCAGAGAGGTGGTGAAGGAGGAAGGGAACAGGAGAATGAATGAGGTGAGTCATATATGTGAAAACTCTGAGGAGAGGATAAGGTATTTTAAATTTAATTTGAAAAGAGGTTACTAGTGTAAGCCTGGTGGTTCTTGTCCTCACTCTGTGGATAATATCAAGGGTCCTTCTGTAAGATGAAAATGTGAAAAAATTGCATTTAAAGAAGATATGAGATGAATGTAGGAGATAAAATCATAAATATGGGTGAATCTTGACTAGAGTCAGATTTCAAAATGGAACCACACCCAGTAGGCTTGAAGTGTTGTACCTGCTCTGTTGATAGAGCTCATAGCACAGTGTGTTCCTAAAAATATTAAGACAGCAGTAATAATTCATTATAAAGTAGCTCTAAGGAGGTAACTGAATGGATTCAGCATGAAACAGTTGAAATAATGTGTTTGCTGTTATTTGTAGGAAGTGTCACTTCAAGATGTTCGGAAGGAGATCAACTTCTGCCGCAAAGTGAAGCTGCCCATCATAGGTGTTGTAGAGAACATGAGCGGCTTTGTGTGTCCCAAGTGTAAGGTAAGGCTGGCTGTGTATTACAGTGTTCTTTCCTTGGCATTGCTTGGATAGCAAACATTGCTCCAAAAATGCCCTTTTCTCAGAATTGCAATATTTTAACTCTGGTTTTCATGTTGTCCCAGAATGAATCTCAGATCTTTCCCCCAACTACTGGTGGTGCAGAGAAGATGTGCCAGAACTTCGGTGTTTCTCTCCTGGGTAAAGTGCCTCTGGATCCACAGATAGGTAAAGTCACTTACTGCACTGTTCCTCCTATACTGATGTTATTGCTGGAAAACCCTGATAAGGGTACTGATGTCTCTTTTAGATGGAATGTTTTTTGAATCAAAAGGCACTGGAACTGTGACTATAGCTTGGTGTGGAATGAGGGTAGTGCTGGGGTAATTTCCTTAACTTTTCCTTAATCAGTTAAGATTACATGCTGCGTCTTTTCAGCTCTGTAATCATATTTGAAATACAACATGTCTTTCTCTTTGGTGTAGTCACCTGGAAATGCAGACTGAATGAAATCATAACCACTTCAAAGAAGAGTATTTTGTAGATGTTAAGCATTAAAACCAGTGCTTTAACCTTACTGTTACTGGCACTGCATAAATTCTCTTGTGGGTCATGAAGAGGTGTGGTTCTTTGCCCAGTAGCTGTTACCAATTAATACTTGAATTAATGACATCAAGGAACAGCTCAGTACTCCCAACTTAAAGTTTCTGCTAGTACTATTCCTCTGTCAAACTGTACACTGTATTTCTAGTCCTGTTACTGACTTCAGGGCTTCCTAAAAGGAATAGATGCAGGTGGTTGTTTGAAAAGGTGTAACTGGAACAAGATAAAGGCTAAAAAAAGAAAAGCTCATCTTTTCCTGTTGCTTTGTTTCTGTGTTTTTTCTCTGTCCTTCAAGGAAAAAGTTGTGACAGAGGCCAGTCTTTCTTGGCTGAAGCACCTGAGTCTCCAGCTACATTATCTTACAGGAAAATCATTCAAAGTGAGTCTGAGAATCACTGTGCAAATGAATCCCCTCAGTTCCAAGCACTGCTGCAATATACAAAGGTGTTACATAGGCTTGTGTTACTGTGCCAAAAATAATAAAATCAGGAGAGGGGCACAGCAATTCTGAAAGTAGCAGGTGCAAAGACTGTGTTTGTTTCTGGGCATCACTTCTGACTGGCTGCTAAAGTGATAATGAAATTGCATTTGATAACTGGTTTCAATTTTGACTTCAGAGAAGTCAGACTTTCATTTTCAGAGATGGGGTATCCTTGTGCTCAGAGAAACCTTTTGAGGCTCTCAACCAGGTGTGTGGAGGGGTGCTCACCATAACTGTGGGAGGCAGCTGACTGACCAGTGCCTCCACTTCTAACTGTAATTGCACAAAAACCCCTTGCAAAAACTCCCTAAACAGCTGGGGCTGTGCTGATTAAAAATAATCCTAAAACCACTTTCAGTGTAAGGAAGGCCCAGCTTCAGATATTTGTACTCTCAGGGGACAGATGCAGCAACAACAGACTCCTGATGTACAACTGAAATAGTACTTATATTACTTTTTCTCCATCTTTGCAGGAATTCAGGAATACTGTGAACAACACCATTTGCAAGAAGAAAAGATAATGTAATCTGTAAGTGGAACAAAATGTAGCTCATGTTTAATTATAGAAAAGTAACTTATGCCTTGATTTATTAAAGGAATGTATTCTTTTTGTATATTGCAAATAAATTCTTAATATAAAGGCTCTTGCCTATGTTTTTTCCAAAAGTTCAAGATTCTTGTAGTTCTTCCCTCACTAGAAAGCTGTGAAACTGAGTCTACATCTGGATTATCAAGTGCATTCTGCCTCCAGTGTCATGGTACCAATAACCTGACTGTGAAGGTAGCAGTTGAAGAGGTGAGAATACAACACACATTTTACTTAGGCAGTTGAATATAAAATATGCTGGGTTGACACTGGGGCATAAGCAGCACCTTTGTTCTGCCTGCAGCACAAGGGTGAGCTGTAATGCCCCTTCCCTTTCCCTGAATAGCATCATTTAAGTGTCTCAGTGGAAAAGATCTGTGTCTAGATTGAAAGTATTATAGTACTACAGTACAAGTGCACTGCTTCATTTAATTTTTACAGGTATCAAAATATGATTAATTTTTTAACTATACAAAACTGTCAGCCTCACACAAGTAGTGGGTGAACATGGTTCATAACTTCTCTATTTGACCCTAAGCCTGAACATTAAAAAATAAACATTCAGTATTTTTAATAATGAAGATGCCCTTTGGGATTGTAAAGCTCTGAAAAAATCAGTATTGTGTACAAGAGGGAAAGGCAGTTTGATTTTGTTTATTGTAGTTCCAAAGTTAAACAAATTAGCATTGTATTTTCATTACACATAATTTCTGGTTAAGATAATCCAACAGTTTGAGGTTAGTAGACAACTTTTCTGAAAGCAGTGTGCTCCTTCTAAACCATGAGGACTGTCTGTGCTCCCACAAACAACTTTTTGGTGAAGCTTTTAAGTAACAAAGGCTTTAAACCTTCCAGGATCTAAAGACTCAAACACAAATTACTTTATTTCATGCAGGCATAATTCCAGAAGAGCTTTATCTAAATATCTTCCCATGAAGAACAACTTTCATTAATTACTTTTTTTACTGCTCATCCTTTAGCTCTTCCTTGTTTGTTTACCTAGATCCTGTCTTCCCATGTTCTTCAGTGCCATCTTCTGAAATTCTCCTGCTCTGTCCTGTTGAGGAAACAGAGCACACATGGCTGTAAGCATAACCTGGGACACAGGGATCTCTTACCAAAGCAGGGAGCTGCCAGCTGGAAGCCTGAGGGTTGAAGATGGCTCTTCCAGCTCTGTTTAAGCAAACTAATAGTAACTCCAAGAGTTTAACTTAAGGACATTCTTCTGGAGCTTGGAAGCAGCTCAGCTGTGGAGCTCAGCAGGCTTCCGAACATGGAGCAAAGTGACCTGGGTTATGGCTCTTCCATGTGACACTGCCAGAGAAGCTTGGTGGAGAATCAGGATCACCCTGCATTCACTGCAGGAACTGAGACCTGAGAAGAGCCAGCACTAGCCCTGAGAGGCAGGTTGGCTGTGCTACCCCTTGGGCTGAAGCTCAGTACTCACTCTTGGGAATGTCTGTGGTGCCAAACAACCTTGAGGTTACTCTGCTGATGGTTTTTTGTCCCCCTAACTTGCAATGGATGTAGCCATATAAATTAGCAGTCTGGAGGGAGATCCCAGCAATCACAAGAGCCTGTGGACAAACAAGAGTTCAGCAGGAACAAATCCATGGCTGTGCATTGGCTGTGTAGGATATACACGTGTGTGTGTGTGTACACACTATCCACATAAACGTGCTGTAAGAGAGGGACATTCCTCCCAATCATAAATGGCCTTCAAAGACATCCAATCATGTCAAACATAATAGTTCCTTTCTACAAAACACTTCTTTTTATCAAAACACCAATACCAGTTTTGTCATTCTGTATCTTGAAAGACTTCATTACTTTCCTAAAAGCACTTACTCAAAAAAGGACCTACTCAACAGATTCCAGAAACATTTCACTTTTTTTAAGCCCCATTCCTATCTACACGTTTTATATCCAGATACGTGGCACACCTGCAGGCCTGTTCAGCTGACAAACAACTTACTATAAACAAGTAAGATTTGTAATTTACAGATTTACAAAGAGCATCCATAGATAGGCAATCTATCTAGCATTGGCAGGCAGTGAAAATAATCAGCTCCTTTTGTGGTACTTTAGGTTTAGCAGCAGGTGGAACAGATCTGACTAATGCAGTAACTTTTAAAAATGTTTCTCTTAGCCTTCAGAACCAGTTTCCCAGAAGTGATTTTATTTTTGTTTGTGTAATTTGCCTTTTACAAGCATCTGGGCAACTTGCCTCCTGTGCTAGTTAGAGTTCTGTGTCCAAGCAGCTCTTGGCTTAGCAAACAATCTCTGCTTTTCAAAAATAAAGGTGGAGCCATGAACAAAGAGTGCTGGTTTAATTTTAACTATTGCTTGTTTAGGGGCACCAGAAAGCAGTTAGTGATTTGCAATTGATTCATCCCCTTAGCTGAATGTCTTAGCCAAGCACTTAATGTTTACAGGGTAAAATGTGAAGGTTTCATGGGCAAAAAATATCTTAATGTAATGCAATATATGGGGTAAATTTCCTCTCGTATTTAGAAAAAAATAATGTTGAGGTTTTTTTAAGTAGATGACTTATAAGTAGAGCAATTATAAAATACTTACAGCTCAATTCATCAAGGTTTTATGAGCTAACTATGCTGGTTCTTTCAAAAGGGAATGGTACCAGAGATCTAAAATCCTTACTTTTAAAAGTACATTTAAGTTCCCAGGAGACCTAAAAACCTGAAAACCAACATCACTGGTTCATTTTTCGTCCTCTCCTGTTAGTTTTATTTGACTGAAATACGTTGGGGCAGAGTAAGTTGCTACAGTTAAACAGAAGCCCATAATTTTGCCCACCACTTGAGGTCCTCTAGAGGAAGGAGCTGACATCTGATAACCCAGTAGAAGTGCAGCTAAAAATACCAATCCATCCCAGAGTGCAAGCCTTGATTGCAGAAAACTCCTCAGGATTCTTTGAAGCTGCTGGTGAAGTTTTTTTACTGTTGGAAAGACTTGGTTAAAAACTAACAGATCTGTGTTTTCCCTCTACCAAGATTGTTTTCAGTACCCTCTGACTCACCAGCCATTTCAGCTTCAAGGAGAACAAGGTGCTAAAGAAAAACATTGTCCAAATCACTGGGCAGATGATGAGACCGAGCCAGAAAATTCGGGCTTCAGCTTCAGTTGAGGCAGCTATTGTAGGCACCTGGAAGAAAAAATTGAGACTTTTAGTCAAAAAGTCAAAACCCAGAACAAATGACAAATTAACAGAGGAGGAATATTTCACTTATCATAGGCATAAAAGATTAACTAAAAAGAGAAGTACCCTCATGCCCTCATGTCCTTCCTGATGCCCTACTGTACACGACAGCATTTTCATCCATAGGATTTATCAGTTGGTTCTAGTTCAGACTGTAATTCTTATAAAAAATGCACATTTCTATACATTTTCATAAAAAGACGCTGTATCTTAGCTTAATTTATGTCTTACATGAAGCGTATTTTCCTATTATATAAGCTATTATGTATTCCTTTTATATAAATAGTTGGGCTTTGCTTCTGAAATCTGCTGACATGCCATGAATTAAGAACCGTGGCTTTGAAAATGCCTCTTGTATCATGCTGGAGTTGGGTACACTGCAAGGGGCAGCCTTATGCCCTGTGCTCTGTCTGTTCTTCAGGGAGAGCAGAAACTTCAGAGCAGGCTGCAAAGCCCTGCTTACAGATTTCTTCAGGTCAGCACAACTCACATGTCTCTAGCTACTCTGAAGGGCTCATCACTCATCACACTTAAGAAAGAACAAAAAAACACCCCTAAGGTAAGATAATTGTTCAGAAGGCTCTGATCTTTCCAAAATTCAAAATCTCACTCCAACCCTCGGACCAATTGATGACCACTAGCGCCAACTTCTGAAACAGAAGCATCCCAATTGGAAAAGAAAACCCTCTGGACTCTTCCACTCTGAAAAGCTTTTTAGTTAATTTTCAGTATATTGAATTTTCCACGTATTCTGTCCTGCAGGGTTTCCTCTATTCTCTCTTCAGGCCTCCCTCAGACTCACAGGAAGCACATTAATTTGTGTTCCGTGCTCGGGGCACCCCGGAGCCGCAGCTGAGGCTGCAGAGGGCACTGCGGTCCCGCACAGCGGGACAGCACCGGCACAGCCTGCTGGGCTGGGGACACAGCTGGAGGGCTCCAGAGAATGTCCCGGTGAGCAGCCCCTGGGTGCTGCTCTGCCAGGCTCAGTGGGGCTGCAGAGGGAATGTCAGCAAGTGAAAGCAAACCCTAAGTCTTGACTCTGGCAGTGATGCCAAATGCTATTGTGCTTCTTTTCCCCTCCTCAGTGTGTTTAGGGGGCACTGGCAGTATCAGAATGCTCTGTGATCCAGGTTCTCTTTCCCACCATATTCCATGAAGGTGAATAAAATATTAACTTCAAAATACTAAATCTGAACTATCCAGCATTGCTTTTCATGTTGATCTTCCTGAAGAGGATTCTGTGTTGGGATTATCTACGCAAAGATGTGTTTATTACAAGATATTCTCACTAGAAAATAAAATAGAACTACCAGAAACATTTCATACCTATAGCACCATGCTATGAATATTTATTCTGCTGATCCATATGCTGACAATGTTGTGAGACCTGTTTTGCCCTGAATGCTTCCAGGATGTGACAAACAGTGCTTGCACCTGAATACCGACATTGTTTTCTATGGAAGCTGGATAAAAAGTAACTGTTACAAAGGTGCTCTATTTGTTACTTTGTTTGACTTGGTATCAGCTTTACAAATTTCCTATGGATTCTGTTTGCCTTGTGCCTGCTTCTATTAATATATTTACCCTTTTTGCTTCAAACACCCAGTGACTTTTTCCATCTTCATCAATCTGGTTCCACCAACGCAAACCAACCAAGAGTCTTCCTGTCACATTCTAGTGATGAAACCATTATTTGCATTAATCAGTAGCACAAGTCACTTGTCAGGATAACAGTTAAAAATAGGAAAAATTAAAAAGACAAGCATGTTCAAAAATCATATTATTTTATCTAATACAAAAATTACTTCTAAAAGCTGTTCCAGCATGAGTACAATAGCCATTAATGATGGGTGAAATTACAAATTTAGAGGCCTCTTCTCTTTCAATATGATAATAAGCACAATAGCACTTACTTAAACAAGAAATTATAGGTTGTATCTTTTTCAAGTCAGTTAGTTGGACAAGCACCCAATAAACAAATTTCCTCAGTAAAAGAGGAACAGAAACACACTGAAAAATGGGAGATTAATAACAAGCAAATAAGATGCATAGGATCAGGGAAACAAGCCAAGAGAATATTTCTGCATCTGGATGAACACCAGAAGCTTTCAGAATACTGGAGGTGCATCAATGCTTCACTTCTACAAAACAAAAGCCTTGCTCAGCATGTGGAACCCCTGGATCCTGGGCTGGCCTGACCCACCTGCCTGCATGGGATTAGGGCACCAGAGCTATAGCTGGGCTTTCAGGAGGAGTCTTCTGCAGCCCCTTTTGTGGGGTCTGGGCACAGGGTTGCAGATCTGGACATCCTTGGGCATCCATTGCTGAAAGCCAGTATTACTTAAATTTTTTAATTTATTTTTTTAAGGGAGGAAGCATACAAACAAATCTACCTACGGCAAAAAAATTTTCTCACCATATTAGTAAACCTTAGTAGTCATCCATAGAAAACATGGTGCTAAATAACTAACATATGTGAACATCTTCATTAAAATGGGCTAGACATTTAATAAATCAACAGATTACAATATTTTGTCATTTCTGTCATTATATATGTTTCAATTTTTTTTGTTTTAATTAATGACAAACAAAATACTTCCCAAGGTAATTACTATTCAGGGTCATCTTACCTTGACAGACCAAAAGTCAAAGGATAGAAGGAGGAGAATAGTGACAAAACAGGCAACAAAGCTGTTGCTGAACCAGTCACAGAACAAGTAGGTAACAATAGCACTCACTCGGAAAAACAGGTGGAAAAAGGTGGCCAGTGGGTGCCTAGAAAAGAGAAAACAGAGCATATATGAGGGACAGGAGGGAATGTTACAGTGCTTGCTGACAGTGTAGCACAGCGCAGCTATTTCAAGTTTATGATGATATTTTGGTTTGCAGCTGCTATTATTTCAGTGTTGGTGTATATCTTCATTATCAAGCAATGGTATTTTCAATAGCCAAGCTTCAGTCAAAAACTAAAAGACAAATATGGCGTTCCTGTCAAAACTTTCTCAAAGACAGAACAAAATATGGAGCCTTTCACCAGATTCTTTGGCCCTGTGTGAAGGAATTTAGTGGTTGTGTGCAACACAGCACCATAAAATCCTTGTTGTTTCCTGAAATAAATCAACATTGCAAAGCACAAAAGAATTGAGAGAGCTCTTATGCGTTTCAGAACAGCTTTGAAAACAAAATATGAACTCTAAAAAAATTGTAGCTGTTTGCTATAAGACAAGGTGAACTTTCATATGTAATGTCTAAACCAAACACTTCCTTTTAGACAGGCAGAATGATTTAGGAATCTAACTGTTCTTCTGAATTATTGCTCGTCAATTTCACTAGTACTTACGCTTTGCTCATTGAACAAATTTTTGTCTGTAACAAAATAAAGAGAAATTTCAGTGAAAGAAGTAACTATGTGACATGGAATACTGGCCTGCACAGTAGGCCAGTAGGGTGGGGGGACTGGAGAATGCTGTAATGAGCACAGTACAATTTTCAGGGTAATATGCCAAGTAAAAATCTTACTCTGTGCAATTGTTTGTGTTAATTAAACAATTGCAAGTGAGAATTAACTACAGGCTCTTGCAGATAAGTAACTTCTCCCTTGAAGCTTAGAGAATAAAATATCTGAACAAGATATTTAAGTCAACAATTGTTTTCTTAAGCTCCTAAGCCTCTGTGACCAATTAACAGCAGTACAGCCAATTAACAAAAGTATGGCCTAGGGTGTAATCAACTATTAAACTATTAAATATTATTGTTATTGTGTTTAATAAAATGAGACATATAACATATACACGATTGCTTACTATAAACTTGAATTATAGCTATATAAGTATAATAACTTTTATAACTTCAGTATCTTTCTTGTAATATTATTACTCTATAGCTGTTTAACTGTTGTGGTGTTTATCTTTCTCCAGTACTAATACTGTGTTTGTAGTACTACACATATGACTGGAGAGGGAAGAATGATGCACAGGTGTAGTTTATATTTACTCCTGGTCATGCCCATGAACTTCAAACTTTCCAAAAACTTCTTCTGACTTAGAACTGAACATGTGACATTTTAAGCAAAGGGGCTTTTTCTGCCATAAGCAGCCAGGTGGGCGGAGTGGTTCTTGTGAACTGGCCAAAACAGACAGGGCCTTGCTGCTTCGAGCCTTGATCTTGGTCAAGAAGAGGTAAGAGTAAATTATGGAAGTGGTGCCCTTGTGTCCACAGCAGCTTTCATAGATCACAACCCCAAAGCACACCAGGGTTGCCTGAGCTTTTCTAATGGATCAGTGCTTCAAATGTGGCAGTAACTTTGGAGAATTCATGTTTCATTTTGGAAGGCACATTCAGCAGTATTACTGGATTACAACAGGATTACTGTTTGGATGCTGAATTTGTTCCAATGTCAAACATTGAAGGGTATTTACTAGGAAAAAAAAACACAAACAAAAGAAAACACCAGAAGATGTCATTTATTACAGTGCTGAGCACTTACTGAGACTCTGGAAAGGATAAAGGAAACTGCAACTCTGCAATGGCTGAACTTGGCATAAATTTGCTCCTGAAAGAACATCAACCCACTTGCTTGGCCTTCTAGTTTTTCTGTTGCATGTAAACGTCCATGTGATGTAGAACTGGAGCCTCAAGGCTCAGTGATTGCCATTTCTCTTGTTACAATAACCTCTGTTCAGTTTGTGAGCATGATGCCTGTTAGGACAGGAATGAGCTGTAATCAATTTAGTTGCATCCCATGTTAAAGAATCAAATTTGGGTCAGGCCTAAGGTATGCCAGTGAACTACAGGAGAATCATTCCAGGTATGTGCTCAGAAGTGCCACAGCAGCACTCTACATGCTGCCTTTTTTTTTTTTTCTTTCTGTCTTTAATACTTCAAAATGTATTGAGGCAAATTTTGAATAAATGAGCTCTCTTTTCTCCTTGATCATTGTGTTTCCTGGCTGATTTGTAAAAGAAACAATCATATGGTCCCAACTTCCAGATCCAAAGTTCTGGTACTGCAATTTTTTTCCAATTTCTTAGGAAAGAAGAAAAATTTCCAACTTCCACAACTTATCTTTTTCCAATTTCTTAGGAAAGTAGCCACTAACCTTTTGCTTTTAAGGAGTCCTTTTGCACATACCTCAGAGAATCACAAAAGCACAATTTGTCATAGCCTATGCAAATTCTAACCAAGTTCAAGATACATGAAATTGGAATAAAGTTAAAGACAAATGACTGGATCACCTTGTTATGCCCTCTAATAAGATAACAAAATTTTGCAGCACCTAGGTGACTTTCAGGTTCATTTGAACAAGATTCTTCAGAAATATAAAAACAAACATGTGTGAGCAGTGTAAGCAGTTTCATTTCTGCATTCTATAGCAGATGAATTTTCAATACTACATCATCTTTTAATATTGTTTTGAGGACCAGAAAGAGCTATCTCTAATGAAGCCACTGTCTACACAAAGTGGATCACAAAATAGTACAGTCTGCTGATACTTTACCTGTGCTGTATTACTGAGATCAGGAGGAATCTCTAAGATCTCTAGAGTAAAGTGCTGTGTGCTGTGGTCTCCTACAAACATTCCAGGGTGGTTTTCCCTCATGCTACATGTAGTCTGGTCCCTCAGACAGAATCTGTGGCTCATGTGATCAAGGTACTTCTAAGCTGTATTTCCCAGCTTAGTTGAATCCTTTAGACTATGTTCTCCAAGACTGCACCAAAATATAAACCTTCTTTTAAAATGTGTGCTGCTGCTAAGGGGTAAAACCAAAGCAATTCTCAGAAGGTTAATCTTATGTCAGGACTGACTCAAGTAGTGACAAAGTCCAAAGCAATGCTTCACCAGACACTTGTAAAAGAGTAATTATATTGTAAAGCTACATGATTGCTTTTTATCTCAGATAATGTTGTGTCAGGTTGAACATCTATTATATTTCTTTGTTTACACCTACAAGAAATATTATCATTGGAATGGACCAGACCAAACTGGGGCAAGGCAGAGAAAGCAATCTAAATCAAAGCTGATTATATACATTATTGATCAGTGCATGCCTAATTCCTTTTGACATAAAACTCTTCCTTTCACAGTCTTTGATTGGAGATTCTTCAAAAGCCACTGATTGAACAGGTGCTCTGTCACCTGGGACCTCTGTGTGGCCAGAGCTGCAGAGTGACAGCTCTGGTGAGAAGCCCAAGCTTAGCCTGACATATGAGATGGGTTAACGGGCTGGGTTTTCTCAGGTAATGTCTACAAGCAAAAGATATTTTACATTCCACACAGCATCACATCCCGTGGTAGGAAATCATGACAGTTTAATTGTAGCTATCTGGCTGTTCAGCCAGGTGTCCACTGCAGGGCCTGAGCACTGCTGTACAGCGGGCTTTGCTGGAGCTGAGAGTTGTCTCCACTGCTCCAGCTCTAACTAAAGCACTGTCTGCTTGGGGTTTGGGATGTTGGGTGTGTCAGGTTTTCATTTACAGTGACCGGATGATGCCGGACAGCGGGGCCCGGCCTCGCCTGCTCCAGCCCGGGCATCTCCCGGACAGAGGCTCCGCAGCCTCCCCGAGCAGCCTGCTCCAGTGCTTGACCACCCTCTCTGTAAAAAATGCGAATGAAGTGTTTAAACGGAGTTTTCTGTACACCGGAACAGCCAGGGCCGCCCGGGCCCGGGCTCCGCGATGCTGCGGCCTCCGCGCCGTTACCTGATCCGCGCTTTCCGCAGCGCCAGCTCCTCCTCGCTCCCGAAATCCAGGGACACATCCTCGGTGTCGTCCACCAGCGCCTGCGGCGGGAGCCCGTCAGCGCGCAGGGCCCTGGGGAGCCGCGCCCCACGCGCAGCGCCC
>VZRH01001301.1:504977-554012 GCA_013397555.1 Urocynchramus pylzowi | reverse complement strand
CCAGAGCGGCCGGGCGGGCTTTAGGAGCGCGAGGGGCCCCGGGAGCCCCCGGCCCTCAGCGCGGTCAGCTGTCCGCCCCGCGGGCTGGCCACACGCAGCGGCCGCTCAGGGCCGCTGGGGTCTCATGCTGAATACAAATCCTGAAAGGAAGAAGGAGTGGAGAGAAAGGTGAACGTAGGTGAATAAATATGGGAGCACACCTGCGTGTCACGTTTCCCCCACAGCCGGCCAGTGCTGTCCCTGCTCCCAGCGGCCCTGTGCCTGTGTGGGGGCCAGCTCTGAGGGCAGGGATAGCACCACAACACCGTGCGTGCGCCTCTGGTGCAGTGCAGGTGGTGCAGGTGACACGGCCCCTTAGGGCGGCTGAGGTCATGGCTCGTTCAGCCTGGGGAAGAGGAGACTGAGGGAACACACAGTGTGGTCTTCAACATCCTCACAAGGGGAAGTAGATGGGCAGACACGGATCTCTTCTCCTGGTGATCAGTGACAGGACCCAAGCAAATGGCCTGGAGTTGCGTCAGGGAAGATTTAGTTTGGATATTTGGAGAAGGTTCTTCCTCCAGAGGGTGGCTGGGCACTGAACAGGCTCCCCAGGGCAGTGAACAGGCTCCCCAGGGCAGTGGTCACGGCACCAAGGCTGACAGAGCTCAAGAAGGGTTCGGGCAAAATTCTCGGGGTGTGACCTTGGGCTGTCCTGTGCAGGGCCAAGAGTTGGACTCAATCATCCTTGTGGGTCCCTTCTAACTCAGGATATTCTATGATTCCATGATAAATATTTTTTGTGCCTTAATTTAAAATGCAAGTGGATTATGCAGCAGAGTTAAAGAAGTGAAACAAGACAACCAAACTTCAGGCTAGGGGTAAGGGTTTCACAATAATGGGGGGAAATAATCTGGACAGCTTAGTATGAAGTGGAAGATCAAGGAAGATCTGTTTAATCACAACCATGTGTAGATCTGACTAGCTACTAGCATTAAATAAGCCTGCAAAATAATAACTTCCTAGTCTTTTCTAAAACATCTAACTAAACCAGATTGTTGAGTAAGTACAGAAGCTACTGAGGTGAACTTTTCAAAAATATCAACTGGAAAGCAGCTTTGCTCAAGACTTACTGGAACAAAGCAATACCTAATAGGTAAGAAATGTTCTTAGTAGGATTATAATTGTAACGCAGGAAAGGTGTACTTAATGACTAATGATGTTAATATTTTGATTGTCATATTTTGGCCTTGGTAGTGTTAAAACAACTTGTACTGTGTGCTAGTAAGTACAGTAGACTGCCACTAAAAAACTGAACAGGCACCTGTAATTTGATGGGATGGCGCACGACAGCCCACAGTATTAAAATACTGAAGTGGGCTTTCACTCTCCAAGGAGATATAAAGAGAGAGCTCTCTTTGAGATACAATTATTAAATAATTCTGTGCATACCTGAAGCTGACCTCGACTTCATTTCCTGTATCAACGTGAACTTCTGCTTCCAAGCCATGAATTAACAGTAACTCAAGCAGAGCTGGCTTCTGACTCAGAAGCAGCTCCTGGAACTCACTGACAGAAGCCTGCAGCAGTGCAGGGAGATCTTGCATCCTCCTGCCGGCCAGATCATTCACCTCAGCTCCTGCAGCAGCTGCTCTTGCACCTCTCAGGGCAGTTCCGCCAGCAAATCTGATTGTTTGAATTTAGTAATTCTGTAATGTTGCTGTACTGTCCAAGCCATTGCATTTTCATTCTAAGGTACCAGAAAATAACTGTGTCCTGTGTCCCTTGTCACATAAGACAGCACCTCTGTGGGAGAGGGGACAATTAGCCTGTCACAGCATTAGGTATTTGATTTACTACGCTGCTGCTGCTAACTGATTTCATGAGTGATGAATTAGCTGGAAAAGAAGCAAAACCTGTGTTTTGTGCTTTGATTTTAAAACAGATAAATGTTTTCTTAGTTTTCTCTCCTTCCAGTGCTTATCTCCACTGGCTCACTGTAGGGATTATCTGTTTTCCTAACAAACTCTTAGATAATCTCACAGGAGACTGTCACTGTACCATGCAAATAGTTTTGGTAAATTCTCTAAGAAGCTATATGAAATTATGCTGTGTGATTATTCAAGGTATTGTATAGCTCATCATTTTCTTGTAGAGCAAATTGAGAGCTAGAAAGAATCCTTGGTCTCTAGAGGAATCATTGGTCAAATTAATTTCTTTGTTTGAGGTTTGCTAGAAAAGAATTCTTCCTTGTTTAAAAATTAATGCATCCAGGTGAAACCTCATTAGAAGCTTCCGGTGTTTTTTAGGATTTTACAGAACAAACTGTCCTTTTTAGGATTTTACAGAACAAACTGTCCTATTTTCAACACTTTTTCTGAGTTGTAGCTTAACTAGAAATTGTTTGAACATTAGAAGGATTAGCAACACCCTAAAGATGATGTAAGTCCTCAAATACTGCTTCAGCAGCCCCAAATGAAGAGATCATTACACTGAATTTATGAATTGTGGTTTGGTTTTCAGGTTTTTCACAGGAAAACCTAAACCATTTATGAAATATGTTAAGATTTTAATTGCTGACTGAGGTATATAGCATAAAATAGTTGAAAAATACATCACATTCTGCTGTGTCCTTGCCATTACCTTACAGGGAATTCTCTCCCCACAATAAAATAGTGGCAAAATAGTGGCATTTCTATTCTAAAACACTATCAGAGGCTTGATATGAATATCTGAAAAATCTCTCCCATTCTCTGTTTCAACAATAAATAGAGCTTCCTCTAAGATTAATATGGTGTCTTATTCATACGATTACCAAGAAGTCAGCTGATTTCTCCTTCTCCTTGGAACACTCCCTAGAATCTTGCAGAGACTTATCAGAGACTTCCCCTGTAAACTGCCTAAGGATATTGTGAATGACTTGGCTGGTTTTGCTCTGGTTTAGGCCTTTCAATGGGTTTTACAATTCTATTCCTCTGTATGTTGGAAAATGTTGTTAATCCAGTAATAACTCTCACCTCACTTTCATTCATCAGAGATACACTTAAAAGGTTTGTTGGTGCTTCAATAAAATGTTTACATTTGGGTGCGATAGGGCAAATCAGAGAAGTTACTAAATAGATACATTTCTAATAGCATCGCTTTCTAATTCATTTGTCAAAGATGATTTCCTGCTTTAGCCCAGAACCAATTTCTATAGATTTTTTTGGCTGTACATACATGAATTGTTGAAATTGGCAGATCAGTATTAACAAGGGAGAAGCCTCAGGATTTACTTGAGGGATCAGGACAATTTCTTTTAGCTGGGTGATATATAAGTAGAGATCAAATTATAAGTAGAGATCTCTCAGTAGAGATCAAGTTCTGCCATCAGTAAGAAGTGGATAACGGAATAATGTGTCAAAGCTGAGGAAGTTTGGGCCCTAAATATAAATGGGGATTTAAAAAAAAGTATTGATCCTTCCTTCAGCTATGCCCAAAAAGGTGAAAAATAGTTTTTGAGTTTGTGAAGAAAAGAATATAAATTCCCGTTACTGCACAGTAGCTGGTTTTGATTCTAAGAAGTGCAGTAGCAGCTGTATTCCTTTCAGTTAGGGAAAAAACAAGGAAACTTTACATATTTTATCAAACACCTTATTTTATTAAGCCTGTGTGGCTTTAAGGCCTTATTTAACTCATGCTGTAGGAATCTCTAGTGCAGTCACCCAGGAAACAAAAGGCTTTGAAATTATTAATGAGTTTACTTCAGTATCATTCTCCTGCTTAGACTGTGCAGTGGTCACTTAGAAACATCCAAAACAAGGGCACACCAAGGCAAAGTCATCAGCTCTCTTCCAGCCTGGGGTGCATTCCCAGCATTTGGATGCAGATTTTTAGTGTGTTTAACTTTATATATCTCCTGATATGTTCAAAGCTTCAGTCACTCTCAGCGGCAGTTCTTGGTATTTGTTAATTTTGCAAATCATCTTTCATTTCTCAGATTGGGAACTCCAAAAATAAGGAACTTGGGCTGTCAAAAGTTTGGTTTAAGCAACTTCATGGATCTACAGCAGTAAGCAGAGCTTATCCCCTTCCATTTTCCAGATCCATTTCCCAGAGTGGAAGTGATTTCATCAGAAGAGGTGCTTAGAGTCCCTTCCCTCCTTTGCTACTTGAACTTAAAATGCCTGTACACTCTCACAAAAGTATCCAACAGCTCTCCCACCTTAAGCCTCTATACTCTATAGTCTTCCTGAGGAAAAAAAAAAATCTTAACCTATTAAATAAAAGACCCTAACGGCTATCAAACTGTTAAGAAGCTTAGTACAATAGAAGGTTGATAAGAAAAATTGATCACTGTTTCTTCTATTTGTTTATCTTCAGAAATAAAACTTAAATTTGCTTATGAAAGCTCTAAGTTGCTTATTCATTAGATTTTTTACATGTTTCCTTTTTCTTTTGTTCCTCATGGCTGCTAGTAGTACCTACACAGCCTCACTCAGCTCTCTGAGAAGCTTGCCGGACAGTTCTTCAACCACTTTGACTGGCAATTTCCACTTCAACTTTTGTTGTGGAGGCTGTGGCTAAGCAGCTCTTGCCATATTTTGCTTGCACTTGTTTTTCTTGTTTATTTTAAACTGATGTCAGGGAGATGGTAAAGGGAATTACTTTATCAGAAAAAATGCAAAGAGAATATAGACAAAACACAAAGTGAAAAACAGTTTCTAATCTGGTGATGCAGTGAAATGAAAACCCTGTACCTACCATTCTTAATTCTGTGAATTTTTCTGGGAACCTGTGATTTTTTTCGAAGCAGCCTGTGGTCCCTACTTCTATAGCATTATTGTTTAATAGTATCTTTCCTAATTTATTAATGCTTCTTTTTCTAGTTCACCAAATAGCTTCAGCTTCATAGTATTCCTTGTACTGAGGCATGGAGAACTTGAGGGGATATCTGAAGTATTAAAATTCACAAAATCCATACTATTTCTGTAGGTTTGAATGGTACAAAGAGGAGGAGGTGCTCTGGATTGGTCTGTAGATCCCTAGATCCCCCAGATAAGCTGAAGGGATATTAAGTGCTTTGGATGGGGTCTGACACATGACTGATTATTCTTTACAAGATGCACCAGGTGCTGCTGGACATAACTCTGAACCTCTCCTAGAGTCAGGGGCCCAATCTTTTGGCAAAACTGAAAGCAAGGTTCTATGTCTGTGGCCTATGAGCCTCTTTTACACCCAAAGCCATGATTTAAGAGACTACAATTTCCTCTATAGCCTGAAAGGTGACAAGCCTCAACCTCCCAGACTCGAAGAGGAGGAAGTTCCAGGCTGTGCTGGACATCTCCACAGCTTTTCCCATGAAAACTGTTCTGCCTGACTTCCCAACTGGCAGGTGTGTCTCCTTTGACTGGGCCTGAATTCATGAGGCACACACCTTTAAAATTTATAAATAATTACCAATTAAAACTACTGAAATAAAGCTTGGATGAAGGGCAAGAACCCAAACCTGTTGGTTTCTCCGAGAATGCTCTGACTGTCTGATTTTCATCCTTCATGCAGGGCAGAGCAGCTTCAGCAGAAGGGTGTGAGAGCTCTCCTTCTCAGCATCCCAGAGACCACACTGTAGAACTGTGGCAACATGGGCCAGAAGCTCCCGAAAAAGAAGATGGTGTGACCTTTCTATGATACCACAGTCACTGTGTGCAGTTACAGTAACAGCACAACCAGGGAAATGGGGGCCAGGGTAAGTGCTCCTTCATTCAACTGACTGATAGCAGAGCTGCTTGTCTGGTGTGGATTCTGAAAACTTTTGTGTCTGGTATGTGTTTTAGTTGACAAAGATCAGAAATGCTCTAGGGAAGCCCCTAAAATATGTGGTTTCTTCAACTGTCAGTTTATTATTTTTACCCATTTTTTTTTGTTTCAATCTGAAACTTGACAGAGGCTGTGGTTTTTTGCATGCATCCTTTTCCTTGTTAGCTGGAGTTTGCATTTGTATGCTGTTTCCCATTCTTGCTCTATTTTATTACAGTGTAAGGCAAATTACAGGGGGTTTTTGTCACGTGCTCCAGTGTACCAATGTACTAGACTACTTATACGAATTCCAGTGGTGGTGAAAGGAAAGATTCAAAATTTTTTTTTTTTCTTTTAATTGTTCTTTGTTCCAGATAAATGAGAGGTCCCTCTGTTAACAAGATGAATACTGTTGTGCACTGCCTGTCCCAACACTAATGCTAAGGGATCTGTGCTTTTGTGATGTTCACAGACTACTTAAAAACCAAGGGAAGGCATAAGAGGTTTTCTCAATGTCTTCTCCTCCATCTACAGCCCAGGCAGCTGCCAGCTGCTGGTGAAAATGCTTTCTCAGAGCTCCAGGACATGTGTGACTGGCTGTGAAGGGATACACTAATGGGAGAATGGTAGACTGCTTGTGGAGAAAGAGCTCCTCTCCACAGAATTGTTCCCTCCAGAAGCAGACAAGCAACTACCAGCTCGTGGTTGGTGCATCATCGTGATTGCCACTTAAATATGAGAAAAGCAGATTTTTTCTGCAAGGGTTTCACCCCTTAAGCAATTTCCACCTTCAAATGTTCCCAGGCAGTGTTCACCATGACCAGGAGATTATAGGCTTTTCAACCAAAACAATGGATTGTTTCTTCTGTAATATCTAGATTGGAGACAGATCAAAAGCAAGATGGACTTTGAATGGGTGTTAAGATATAAAGATTTCAAGTTTGTTCCTGTTTAACTCTTCCCATGTGTTCTAAGCATTCATGAAGAGTTTTCCAATAAGTTCTGCAAGATCATAACTTGGGAGGAAGCCTCGTTTCTATAGAGCTGTCTCTGGCTTTTGCTGGGCTATAGGCAAACCAAGCAATAACATGACAAAACTACTCTGCCTTTGAACCCAAAGCTGATTATCTTGTAACTGAGGCCAAAATAAGGGAAAGGGGACTAGAGAGTCTAAAGCTTTGGTTCAAGTTCTGCTGCTACAGTCCTAATTTACAATAATTAAATGTGATTTCTATTTCTGGTTTTGTTTTTGCATTTGTAGAAACAGAAAATTTTTTTACTGTCTTGACACCAGATAAAATCCATGGTTCATGACATACCCAAATGCCCTGTGCTGAAGGACATCATGTGGCCTACATTGGTACACTTTTATCTACCTCACTGTCCCTGGGAAAAATAGTGACATTAATTACTGACATTTTACTAATATTATTTGGGTTCCAAAATTAGCTGTAGACTTTGTGCAGCACCATATTTACTTAGAAGTGATACTTCCTCTCAATGCAGAGAAATCAAAAGCATAAGTTCTCCTTTTCAACTCACTTTCCTCTTTATAATGTGTCACAGCACAAACAGTGTGTGTGAAAAAGAGAACTAAGTTGGGCATGAATTTTTACTGTTTGGTGCTTCTTCTGTCGCTATTGCTTAGCACATTTCATAGCTAAGGTGTGTATTTTCTTTTGGATTTTGAGAACACTACCATGACAATCTCTAAGAGAGATACAGCTGCTATGAAACATCTGTCTTACCTTCAAAAGCTGCGTGTGAGTTAAAGAGAATCCACAGAACAGGAAGGGAAGTCATGCAGTAAAGCAAAGTAGTGAACTGCTGATGTCTATATATTGTACAGCTTGAATCATTATAATCAGAAAATAGGGAAATTTGTGAAATAGACTTTTCTGTCTATGAGAAATTGTTCAACCAGCAGTACCTCAAAGCTATCCACCCTGGACAGAAGGAAACCCGAAAAAAAATTCTGCTATGGAAACCAGTTTTTGGCCAGAGAGGCCAAAGACAGCAGCTGACTGGAAAACCAGAGCTCAGCTATAGAGCCAACCTGAAAGGAATTTTCAAGGAAGCACAGTTCCCTGTTCATAAGACAACATTGAAATCCATAGGGACTTCACAGCAATTTCCATGAGCATTAGAGAATGTGGCCCCCAGTGAATAAGCACCAGCCAATTCTTGAACTGTGCAAAGCAGAACTGCAGGAACATACTTTGGGTAAATCTCAGGAGCCTTTGGTTACCAATGTTGTGCCTTCCATCACGCATACACACTCACACAGGGTTTCCTCAGCAACTCCACAAAGGCTTGCAGCTCTTAATGCAAACCTTTCTATGTCTATTATGAAACTGACTTCCTGTAGGAAAGTAAAGCTGTGATATTTTGGAAGTTGTTTTGAACATAAAAGTTCGGTCTTTTAGATTGCAAGGGTGGGGTTTTTTCTCTAGAGCTTTTTTTACAAGCTGTCTGATCAAACCTTTTCCTTGCTTGCTCATCTCAGAAACTAGCTATGCTTCAAAGTCCTCCAGCATCCTTCCATACCCACATTTCTGATATCACCTACCATATTTCTTCCCAAATGCTATTAGGAGCCTCAGTAATGCAGCATGAACACTGCAGGTGAGACACACCAAGATAACATTATGCAATGCTGCTGGTCACACCTGCAGCTTTCTCAGAAGGTCATTTTTGTAAGTGAAATTAGGAATTGAAAAGGTTCAGAATTTCCAATCTAGTAGATGCTAAGACAGATTATGGCCTCAAATATTTGTGGTCATTCAGAATCTCACCGGACTTTGGACAAACATGCTCAGAGAGCTGATGGAGCAAGACTCAAAAGGAGAGGAAGATTGAGCATACAGAATAATTAGCATGAGAAGTGAGGGAATCTTTCAACTAATAGAAGATAGAATACAAATTAATAAGAAACCTATGTAACTTGTAGCCAATGAACATCCATGCCTTTATTTACCAAATAGTGTTAATAATGAAAAGTTCATTTCATTTCATTCAAAGCTGTGGTGCTGGTTTTGTGAATTTGCCACCCAACCTCCCTTTCTGTGCAGAACTGTAAATAAACCAAATACCTTGACTCTGTGTGGGGACTGGCCTCTCTCACACCAGATGAAAAAAACATTTTGGGACAACAAAGGCATGGATGAACATACAGGAGGAAATCCTCAGGATACAAATTAAGATTGTTCATGTGAGGGTAAAATACTGACCTCTATCATCACACACATTCAAATTAAGGCCAGGAATTTATATTTTAAATGTAGAAAACCATAGAATGCGGCCTGGTATCACTTATGCTGGTGCTTCCAATACTACTGAGCTTGTTCTGTCTCCTCCTTTGGCAGTAGGGTAGTGCCCCAGTCAACATCAAAGCAAAGAAGATGATGGTCACCTGAAAAGCTTAAGCAGTTCTCAGCTGTCTCACAGCCTCTTCTTTTCCAGTCTGCTTTTCTCTCGAAGACCACCTTTATAGAATACTCCACTAGATGAACTATTATTTGCTCCAGCAATTCCTTTTTGCTCTTTCCAAGCAGCTATGGGTGGTTGTACAAAAAGTGGACAACCAGTCTTTGCCGCAGTCATGAACTAGAATCACAGTATTAAGTTGAACTCTTGCTCCCCAAACTTTTGTTCCTGATGTGTATAGGGATTGCCTCATGGATTTCAGCCTCAGAAGTTGCTAGGGATCTGCTTGCAGGGCTGCTGAAAGAGTTTATCACTTGAGGGGTTGTGCTGCACATTAGAATAGAGCTAACAAATAGCCATGTGAAATTTTGTACAGATTTATGCAGTGATTATTTTATTGTCTCCTGTCAAAACAGAGCACTAAAATACACAATCTGTATTTGTGCAGCCTGTCATTATTTTCTGCTCTAAGTGCTGTTATTCTGAGATGCTTTTTTTGCTTTTCTTCAAAAGTGTACAGAGGAGTTCCAACACAGCCTGGGTGTGAGAGAGCCTGAAGAGGCTGATGTCCTGCAGCATGGATCAGGCCCCATGTCTGTAAGGGGAGATCAGCTGCTCCCAGGAAGGAAACAGCTTTGTCGCTTCTCAGTGAGCATATTCCCATGGAATCTGGCAGAAGTGGATCTCCTCTGCAAAGAGAAAATTCTTATACAGGTCAGCAACTGCTTTGCTCATAGGAGCTGCTGTCTTGTGCAGGAGCCATTTCTTACTGGCAGCTGATAAAAACCTTGCAGTCTGAAGCAGGGAGTCTGGATGTCATTGTGTTCATCAAATTCTATTGCCTTTCCCCTTCAGACTCTGGTGGAACTTTTCTTAAAAGCAATAACCAGTAGAATAATACTACAAAAAGTATCTGTTCACTCTCTAATCCAGTCTCTTTCATAATTAATTTCTAATTTGTGTAGGTCTATGCGTGATTAAAAATAAAAAACTAAGCAAATAAGCTTGCAGATCACCACAAAAGCAGCTATAGGCATCATGAGAGGAAGCTCATGAATGAACTTGGTTTTCAAAAGGTTGTTTGTCTTAACACCAGGTAGGCATGGCAAGGTAAGTGATGATTAGATGAACAAACATTCTGTTGGAGGATGCTGCTACAAGCAAACTGTGAACACCATGCGCAAGCCAGACAAGCTCCTGTTTCATAGAACATCCTACTTGTCATTTTGAGCCAATGGCAAGAGACTTTGCATGAGATGCAAAACTTATTTTGTGTTGGCAGAGTCTGTGAACATGTGAAAGACATACTTTCACTTCTGTTACACCAAGTGGAGCTGCAAGGTAAGTGCGAACATGCTGTTAGCTTTATTCTTACTGATGGACTGTTTAACAGCATGACTTTGGGACAGATTTGAACTGGAATGAAAAAGGTGAGGAATAATTTGGGGAGCAATGAAATTGTTACTGCCAGCTCTCATCCAATTCTGGTTTCCAACCAAATAAATTATCTTTTCCTAATTAGTGACAAGATCAAGCTCTACTAAGCAGTGACAAGTGACCAGTGAAGGTTACACTGCTTGTTATACTGGGGCTGCTAGAAGGGAGGTTCCTCTTAATTTTCCTCTTTGGAATTCCCCCTCTGAGTGTTCTGGTCCTTCTTATTTCCTCCTTTCTGCTGTCACTTTCTCTTAGCCCTGGGCAGGGCTGGCAGTTCTCATCATTTTTTGGTACTGGATCCAGAGTGAAAGAGCAGGAGCTGTCTGGTTTCTTAAGGTCAGTTTTTCTTCAACCCTTAAATGCATACTTTTTTCATGGTAAATTAATCTTATCTTGCTTTTTGTACATATTTGTAATTGCAGTGTGTCAGTATCTGGACTTGTGTTGCTTCAAATATTAGTAGGATGATGTCTAAATGTGGGTGAAATTTTAGAGAATTTTTTGTGATTTTGTTTTGTGGCTGGCCCTGCTACTTGCTCAAAGGGTTGCTGTAGTTTGTTTCAGACTTTGTTAAAATATTCTTTTTTATGTAAACGTTTTGCCTATGGAAAGTGAAACTTAGAATCACTGAAAAAGACTGGCTTGTTTCCATTTTTTCACAACTCTGGCAAAACAACCTAGAGCTTTACTTTCCCATTGAGGAGGGCTGAAATTCTGTCTTGAAGAAAGCCATTGAGTTAAAATGTAGATAAGTGTCTGCTGTGATCTTTACTTTATCTCACAGCTGGGATGGGAGAGCTGTGACACAGGAGGTGATAGTGGACATGAAAGGCAAGTTCTGCTCTAAATCACAACTCTGACACCTGCAGGGCACTTGTTACAGCTCTGCCTGAACTTGTCCATCTCCCGCACCAGACAAGTCATATTGTTCGTTCTAAGTTAAGCTCATTGAAAGGCAAAAACTTATTTTACCTGATATTTATGCTTTATTAAACTCTTTTAAACTCATCTCTAACAGAGACAAAGAATAACAAGCAGGATATGGACAGGTTCTTTTCAGCTCCATCTCTTGTTTTTCTTTCATTTTAGAGTATAAACTCTGTGGAAAATAACACCATTCCATCAGAAAGATAAAGACTCTCAGCAAGAGTAGTATCTCTTCTTGATCTGGGTAATACAGTGGAAAACGTTAAACTGGCTTTTCAGTATATAAGTTTTTCACAGATCTGAAATATAAACTTAAACTTCAAAGCTAAATATAAATTGAGCTCCATTACTTGCATTTTACAAATAATCAGGGCATTTCTGAAAGGAAAAATCTATGTGGTAGCTGTGGAGCAGAGGGATTGTTACTCATTTATTTGGGAAGAGGAAAAGTATATAAGTGATTGGAACATGTAGAGAATTTCATCCTTCCCCACTGCTGGCTTGCCCACCTCCCAGATAAGCTTGTCCCAAAATATTGTCTGCAGCAAAAGCCAGGAAACAGCTCTGCCTTTGGGGGAGTGCCTTGTGCACCTTGACATAACCTTTGGGGGGGCACAGAAGATGAGAGAAAACTTTCTAAAGTTGGTGAAAGAAAACAAGGCTATAAAATTGTGGCCAACAATATTGAGCTTTTCAAACAAAGTGCTTTTAAATCAAAGTACTGGTGTTTCACTGGACTCCTTATTTACAGCTTGATATAACCTGCTTGTTGTCAGCTTGTGTCACTCAGACTCATGTGTAGCACTTAATGGGTCTGGGGTGTTGCAGGAAAATAGCATTTATTCAGCAATCTTTGTATTTCATTTTTCAACTTCCTGTCTTCACAGCAGTCCCACTGTTCCATTTTTCTGAATTCTAGGAGTTGTAATGTTATGAAAGACTTGGATGTTATGTCATCCTCTGGTTTAAAAGTGTGTGATTTGCATGGCACTACTACTGTTTTCTATGAATTATCCTCAGCTTCCTAAACTGGTCCAAAAGTTAAATTGGAGGGGATTTCCTCTCTTCCTAAAATGACTTTACAAATTTTCATTTTCTTAACCTCTGTACTCATGTGGGAGATTTATTGCCTGTTAGTTCATATGTCAACAGAGGCTTGGGAAGGAAAGCCCCTAACAGCTCTCCCTAAATCATCTCTCCTTTACATTATTATTGGAGTAAATGTTACATTTTGGTCTTTATAATCCTCTGTTCTCTTAGATAACATTTGATTTCATTTAGTAGCAGACCCCATTGCCTGGAATCTTTAACATGTTGACCCTTTAAAATATAAGTCACGATTAAATCAGATTATTTGGGAAAAATGATGAATCAAAATGACCTCCATTGCCTTTAGAAATCTAAAATGCCCCATCTAACTCTTGTGATTAACATGTGATTTAAGTGAACACCTACTCCTTTGTCCTTGTACAGTGATGGTCACTGTTTCTTTCACTACTTTTCCAGCATTTTTAATTCATATATCACTTGAACTCTGAAAGAGCACTGAAAAAAACATTGTGAGTCTTGGAAATGAACCATACTGTCATGCCATGTATGCAGGATGCAGAGCTGAACCAAATGCATCCTGAGTAGAGACCTGGCAGTGTCAGGTGTGCCCAGAATCACTGCAGAGGTGTCACAAAGGGCACACAGGGTGCCAAGTGTGGCTGTGCAGGTGGAGTATATTGGCTGCTGGGTAAAGGAGGTGTTATTTAAGGATTTAAAGAACAATATTTGTCTTAACTAGTGTCCAAACCACAAAGGATTGAATTCTCTGTGGAAATACATTTGGAAGTATGTCCTGTCTCACCCCCGCCCAGCACAAGCCCTTTGTGTGTGGAAGCCTGGCATATGGCCCTGGGGGCTCCTGTCCTGCAGCTCCCTGCAAGCTCTGCCTTGCTCCTACTGAGAGCTGCCACTGGCCTTCACAGCCCTAACACAGAAATCATTACAAAAATTGTTATTCCTCTGGCATGAGACTGCCAAATACCCATTTTGGCAGCACTGGGTCCTGTGAGACCCCAAAGGGAATGTAATATCAGTAAATGAAATTAAAATAATGTATGAAACAACAGAGGAAGTGCTGAGCAGTACAGAACTTATTCACCCTTCACCTCAGACAGGACTGTTGGGATGCTGTGACAAAAAAAGGGGAAGCTCTGGGAAAGGAGTTGCTGCTGTAAACAAGCTTGGTAAAGGTCTGGTTTCATTTTGTGTCCTTCAGTTACAATATGCAGCAAAACACTTGCTGTCTCTGACGTGTAGTTTTCCTTGCCTCTGCCTCCTCTCCATGTAGAAATTTCCATCTTTCAAAAACTTGCTTCTTTATTCATAGTATATTATCCATGGTGGGACCATGTTTTTAATGCAGCAGAATACAGCTGTTATTAAAAATGTTTTGGTTCAGATTAGAATGAAATCCCAGGATCTTAAATCCAGTGTAGTCAATAGAGAGATATCGATACAAGGATTTGTGTCAAAACCAAAACAGTGAAGAAAAAATACCAGAGTAAGGTGAAGGCCTTTCAGACAGGTGAAGCAAAAACAAAAAGAAACAAGTTTTTAATTTTTGAAAGAGTGGCAATCTTCATCTTGTTAAGGTAGAAAAGTATGTTTCTCTCACTCCTGTGCACCTGAGATGTACCATCTTTTACATTCTAATTTTAAGCTCTGTAGCCAGACTTGGCACTGCCAAGATTTTCCCTTGGTTGCTTCCTGACCTCTTGACCACTGTAGCATAAAACATTTTTTCATTCCTTATGTATTTATCCACAGAGAAATGCTATTGAAAGAAAAGTTTAAAGATAGAAAAGCTCTTATAACTATAAATTAATTAAAGCTTGTTATTTCCATGAAGGTTAAGTAGCCCTACTCAGTCCCTTTCCCTAGGATGTGCCCTTTTCTTTGTGCTGTAATCAAGCAGTTAGCCAATCACTGAACTTAGAGTGATAGTTTGTCTGTCTTGCATTCCCCTTAAGCCTTCTGCCCAATTTCTTCTCTGACTCTAACTCCAAAATTATATTGACTCAGAGGTAATTTTTCAACAGCTTTATTCACAAAGTCTGTCATCTTGGCCTTCTGAAAGGCCCTATTTAGATTTTCTGTTAGTTCAACAAATGGAAGGGGCAAAACAAAGTGTTGCAACAAACTGAAAATTTAATCTAGTGTGTTTATAGCCTCATTCTTGGTTTTCAGGCAGGTTTCTCAACTTCTGCTTTCCACTTATAGCTGCCAGGCAATAATATCAAATTTTTGTAATCTTGGTAATGTAGTGAGGCCATAAAACATGAAAAAGGAGAACTATCTTAGTGCAGGCTATTCCTACTCAAGGATCCACACCATGTTCACCTACTTTTCAAACTTCTGGCTCTAGATTTTGGCATTTTCTGCAGCAAATGCAGAAATATCCATTTCCAAGCTGTTCAGAGGGACAGCCCCATGGAGGGGGTAAGAAGAATGAAGATGAGTTTATAACAAAGCAGCATGTGGTAGTGTGTGATGAGGTCTGCTCTGCCTTCTTTTGTCACAGCTGCAGTGTTGGCTGTTGTTGGTTTTTCCATGTTGCAGATAGGTTTCATGGTACAGCACCTGCTCCCTGTGTGCACTCTTCAGGAACAGAGATGGATGCAGACAGGCACATCAGTGGTCTTCTGCTAAGGGTAGAGTATTTGAGAGTCATTTATTAGTCATTATTCTTCATTGCAAAATTTGCTGTTTGATGCCAAGCTGAAGCTTTCCATGGTTGTGGAGTGGGGACACCTATTTTAACAGGATAGAGTCTGAAAATTTTGCTGGTTGTTCTTTTCATCCTGATATCTCAGTATTATGCTGAAGTCAATAATTTAGATCACTAGCTCAGGTGGCATTTACACAAGTGATCTATAAACACTGAAGAAACAATATTTGGGTTTGAAATAATTTAGATAGAGATGATGAATAAGTAACACGTAGTGTTATTCTACACTTGTGGAATATCCAGGAGGAATAATGTTTGAACAGATTCTAGTGTCTGCTGCAGTAACTGGACAGAAATAGAAGGGAATTTACAATTATATGGAGGAACAGATAAACTTAATGAACAAATGTGGCTTCTGGATTGTCCCATCATATTCACTGCAGATTTCTAATTTTCTTGGTACCTACTGGATTTGTGCATCATTTATATCCTGATAAGATACCAGGGTTCCCACTTATTCAGTACTTGGCACTTTTGGTCCAGGTGGTCAGACTGCAGTATCCCACTCCTCTCACTGGAGTAAAAGATAGGTGAGTCTCACTGCAGGCTGTCTATGAATATCTGAGTAACTCAGGGCTATAACTCAATGCAGGTCTTGGTAAGAAATGCCAGCTCTCCAGTCTCAACATCTGTGTCTTGCCAACAGAAAGCCACAGTGCAGGACTTGTGGATTTGACTGACAAAAGCTGTGGCTGTATCATAGCTAACTGCTGTGTAATTTGATTTCAGACAAAGAGATAAACCATGGATTCAGTATTTGTGCCTGAAAATGGCTACCTTGATTTACTGCACAGTGATATTGACCCATTGCATCTGTGTACTTTCTTTGATCCTAAGTCATCTGAAGATGAAGAAGGTGACTTCTCTACAGGTTAGTAAAACACTAAAATAATACTTGACTGGTTTATTCCTCATGCTGTAAGTTATTGCCATCTCCTCTCAGCTCCAAAGCCACCTCATGGCAGTTTATCATGGTGACTGAGTTAAAGTCTACAAGCACTTGGTGTTAGGATGTGGTAAGTTTGTCTGTGTCTGTACATACAGTGACTGCTTCCAGAAGCTGTCATGTTTTTAAAATGTACATATTTATAGCATCCTGCTCAGTCAGTCTAACAAAACACACTGTACTGTCACTCATCAGGGCATGACAGTGTCTTTCATTTGGATATCATTCCTGTAAGTACTTTATTTGCAAATGTTCCTGTCATAAGCTGGCCGAGTGTAATTGTCAACACCTCTATGGCTTGAAGCCAAAAGTTTTGCTAAATAGAGACTTTTAGATGAGTTTGTGGTGAAGGCAGTCCACAAGCAAACAGCTTTACATTCTGAGATCCTAAGGCACCAAATCAATGGAGTTTCATTACCAGATGCCATTTTCCAGCTTTCTGGGACATTTTATAATTCCATTACAAATAAGAAAGCAGAAGGGCAAGAGTATAAAGTTGATAATTTCTTGCAATTCAGTTCCTACAGGTAATCAGATCAGGAGGTTGCCCTGGATGTCAAACTTTGTGCTCCTGACTTTGTGTGGAAATTGTGGACTGATCTGCTCTCCCTTCCCTGAGTGTTCTGTTATAAAATTATGAAAGGCTATCTGTGGTATGGAGTGGTAGCTGAGCTTATGTTAAACAAATGAGCTGGACCATGGATTGAGAATGGCAATGAGAGGAGAAGAGCTGGTGTATGCCAGGCATGAAGTCTCACAACTCTGTGCCAAATAGTTGGAAAATATTACCAGTTTGGAGCATTGTGGCTTTCATGAGTGACCAATGCCAATAGGCACATGGGCAAATCAGTGGAGAACTGAACACCAGAATTATCTTTGTGATTGATCATTTCCCAGGTTGGGCTTTTCCCTCTCAGTTTCTGACAGTTAAAAACAGCTGCAGGAGTGTTCCTTACCCCTTGGCCTCACTTGCTCAGTGACTGAAAGTAGGATGACAAGCACTGACTCATGCTATCACACATGTTTCAGTGATTGGAATACTTATGAGCCTTAGCAATGTCAGAGATGATGCAGGTAAACCAAACATCATCAGGACATGGCACCAGTTACTGGAAGCTGGGCATCTCTGCTGTGAAGGTGTTAGCATGGTCCCTGGCCAACTGGCAGTTTCACAGGCAATTTGCAGTGCAATTCAGGGATTAGCATGGACACAGCATTGTTCTGAACAGGGCATCTGGGTGATACCACCATATCCTGAAAGATAAGAAGGTTTAATAGGCTGTATGAGTCTGGGCTTGATCATCATAGAATGGATTCAGGAAATATTTTATTTACTAGGAGAAATTAGGTCTCAGAGTTTAGCAAAAGAAAACTGCTTTTCCAGGTGACTGTGAATTACTGAGAGTTCAGTTCTGTTCCTTCTTAGCCAACACACAATGAAAAGCCAAAGCCTTCTGCTGAAGTAACAAATCTGCCTATTCTGCATGTCCTGCTATCTGTTTTTTTATGCTTGGTTATGGCATTCATTGAGCCAATGTATATTCCTTATTAACTCTAGATCTTGAAGTTGATGCCAGAAACTATGAACAGTTAAATAATGTGGATTTCCCATATGAAAATGGAGATGGGTTCTACCCCTGTTGCAACACCACGGATGCTTATGCTAAAATAGGTATGAGAGCAATTTTTGGTTTTTAAATATTTATTTTACAATCATTTGCTATAGCTATTTCTTATAAACTCTATTCTCAATCTGAAGCCATGGCATTTACTCAAGTAGCCTTTCCCTCATGTGTGACAGATCTAATTTAGAGTACCTGAACCTGTGCATTGTGGGGAAACTGATTAACAGTAGCTTGTGGTTGTTGGGGGAAAATCTCTCTATTAATGTCTCCTTCTGCTTAATACTTCCTTTCTCTACTTCTCTTTTCTTGTGATCTTTATTTCCTGAACAACAAGTTACAAGAAAAACTTAATTTAACTCCTCCATTTTACTTACACTGCGGAGTTCTGTTAATGAGGATAAGGTTACTAGAGTTTTGCTGTGACATTTACAGTGTCATTACTGTGTTCTTCTTTTGTTTTTTTTTCCTTTGTTGCTAGCTGAATTAGTAGAATATGTGCTCAAGGATCAGCAGGAGAAGCAGGTTGAAGACATTTTTGGTAAGATTGATATGGCAAAGACTAACTTTCTCCATGACAGTGTTCTAACATGTGCTTCATCCCCCCAGTTTGAACACTAGTAAAGTTTCTACACCTCTGGTATCTTCTTATTTCCCCCTGGGTAGAGTGTCCCAGGATTTTCTTGGAAAACATGCCAATTTTTCAAAGATGACAGTTTTGCCTCTGACCAAGCTGCTGATCATGTCACCATGGCCATAGAATATGTACAGCTTCACTGTCAAGTGCATTAATAGCCTCAAGTAGCTATTAATAATAGCCTCAATAGCTCAAGTAGCTATCACACTTACTCTGAGCACAGCAGGGATGATACACATAAGTCCCCAGAGCGCTTTGCATGTGTATAAATACAGTTTACACACACTGATTTCTGTCCAGGATGCACAGAGCTGCCTGAGGAAGCGTGTCAAGTTTTACTTCTCACCCTGATTAATGCAGCAATGCTATTATATATATAGGAAATCATTCCTTCATCCATTCTTGACTGGAGACATTGCTTGGCTTATGGTACCAAATCATTGTTTTGGTAGCAGCACAAATACAGCTATTTGCTATTTCAGAACAGATACATCAATATGTGGCTGTTGAGAAATCCATAGAACCAGAAAGTTCACTGAATATCTGTATATCCTGTTTTATGTTTGAGAAAAATAATTTGGTTTGAGCAAAATAATTTACCAAAAGGTAAATTAGTCCAAAAAGGTAAAAGGTCAGTCTTTCCCTAGAATAATCCTGGCTGCGGGAAGCTCATATGGGTTTTCAAGTGCTGTATGCTGCTCCCTGCTGTGTTTAGTATTTGGGGGGTTTTGCACTTAATGGCAATATTTTTATTGGTTTTAGAAAAAAACAGAATGCAATATTAGTTCTTAAGTATTTTCTGATAAAAGTATGGTGCAGATAATGCCACAGTTCTTGCAGCACAGAATATAAAATCTTTTTAGAACCTTTTATTCTGTCTCAAAGAATCTAATCCCTTTAGTACATAAATTGAGTAATTCTGAGATCACACTGTGACACAGTTGCAATGTTTCATCCTTTGCTCATCATTAGAGTTTTAAGTACTTATGTTTCATTAGCCACTGCCAGTAGATAGTTTGCGGTTAATAGTTTGCAGTTCAGAAATTAACACAGGGTAACAAAGTCTACGTTCAGAGCTCTGTGGGCTTTCTAAGTCATGTGGATCTGGGTACATCTTTTATTGCATTATTTGGTTTTTATCTTTTATTTGGAGCATATTTCATCTTTGCTCTCTGTTGGTGTGTTTCTCTTGCTTTTTGCTCCTCTCTGTAATTTTTTAGGAGAACAAAGGTTGACATTGGATCATATTTCATGTTTTTAGCAGGGAACCTTATTTTGGATGACATTACTGCCGAAAACACTGAGAAATTTCCTGACATAAAGATGCAGTCATGTCTTAAACGAAGTAAGTGTAAACAGTGAGAATATGAAAGGCTTTGTGCCTGCGTTCTAAACTTGCATTACAGCCCCTTGGCTTTAGCACAGCCCCAATGCATTTGTCATGCAGTTCTTCAGTGACACCAGATGTGCTTCCTCTGCTTTTGTTCATGCTCGTGGGCAGGAACTGAAAGCAGCTCTTCCAAGCGTAGAATTTACAGTTCGCAGAATTTGTTTTCCCCTAACATAACATTAAACATGTTATATTTCTTTACATCCTCATGGCAGTGTTGACTTTGTTTTCAGTGTACCTATAGCTTAGTAAGCATTGGCTGAACAATTGCCTCTTTAACAGCAAGAACAGCAAGCAAAAATCTTTAGCGCAAAAATCTTTAGCACAAAAATCTGCAGCCAAATTAAAACTTCACAGAGCAAAATAACATGAGGCTTTTTACATTCATTTTTATACATTGGACCTGTACAGTTCTGAAATAGCTGAATTGAAACTGGCAACACCTCCTTCTAGTTAAAAAAGTTAAAATAATTTTCATGGGGTAAATTTAAAATTACCAAAATTTTGCCACTTACTATGACCTTGCTTTCTTTCAGCTTTCTTAGGCTCTGCAGCAGAGACTTACTGTGATGCTTCAGAACCCAAATATAAGAAAACTGGTAAGTCATTGGCTGAATAAGAAAAGGTTATTGAACATATATTATCTCATGTTCCAAAATCTTATCCTCTGTTAGGTACTGTAACTCTAGCTTCTAGAAAAGTTTGTTCTCATGGATTTGTTGATTTTGATCATCATGCATTTTCATGTTTCTGCAAAAATCACACTTTTATATTCCTCTTAATAATTTATGATATAACAAATTCATGTCCTCTTATCTGCAGCTATTAAATTGTGCAACTTAGGATCAGCTACATGGTAGCCTAAGAACAGTTGGATCCTTATACTTCAAAAGTACATGTTCCTGCCAGGTGATAGGAAAATTACTTGCTTAACATCAACAGAGGCACAGTTGACCTTTTCTAAATCCACATGAGAGAAGAAAGAAAAATAATGGAGACCTGGGTCAGTGCCAAATTCTGTAAATTTTATCACGTACACCTTTTTTTTTCACTGGATTTTTGGAAGATGTCTCACTTGGAACAAAAAGGATCAAACCCAGGAAATGCGGAGCTGTGACCTGAGTCATATTACCCATCAGGTCATAGCTCCACATGCCCTGGGTTTGATCCTCTTTCTTCCAAGTGTGATGTCTTCCAAAAGTCCAGTGAAACATCCTAGTGAAAATAATAACTGTGAAGAGATGATTTCTTGGCCTAGTGCACTCTATAGAGTCCTTTAAAGCAAAGAAAGAAAGGGAGAAAGGGAAATTTTTAGGTTTTGCACATTGTTTAGACCATCTACAAGACAACACCTGGGGCCAGTAGGCTGGCTGGAACTTGTCCCCTGGATGTAAACTGGTGCTAATGTTCTCACCCAACTGTAGCCTAAAGAGGTATCTCAGGCAGAGCTAAACCAGCAAAATACTCTTCCAAAATCCAGGTGAGAACAACCAGTTTTGACTATTTTATATTGTGTTTTGAATGGACATCTGACTCATCTTATGTCAGCACACCTCACAAGCCTCCTAAGGAGACTCTGGCTGTACCAAACCCTAGGGGCCATGTACATACTGGGGGGTGGCCAAACCAGTGTGTAACCTAGAGATCCATCCAGAGTTCTGGGATGTGGGACTGCACCTCAGCACAGTTCAGATAAGGAACTGGCATAGACTGCATGAAAGTCAGAGAGAACATACATGTGCACCATGACTGTGATCCAAGCTGGTTTTCCGGTGTTTTTGTGGAGTTCTGAGGGAGTGGGGAGGGAGAACTGAGCAGCAAACACGTTTGCTAGCTCTGGGAAGGTTATCAGAGTTTCTACTGAACTGGTACCTGCTGATTGTAGTTATTTCGACACAGGTGAAGTTCCTGGCAGTTAGTAGCCGTTAAAGGTGGATTACTTTCTATTTGCTTAAGTTTCTTTATAGATTTGGCACTTTAAAAAGCCTATATTTATGCCATACTAATAATAATAGTTTTCCATAAGGAAATGGCACATCAGTTCCAAATACCTCACCCTACAGAACCTGCATTACAGATGAAATTATCATCACAGACCTAACAGGTGCTTTGTGAAGCTGCACCCATCCTTTTGCTGGAAGTCCTCAGAATATTATCAGAATATTATCAGTTTCTCTACTGTCCTTGACCCAGTGAAGGTGCTGAGGAAAGAATATGTGCATAAGACAGTATAAGTACTGTGTAGAAAAATCTAATTGACAAAAAGATGAGCTACTTGACAAAATCAGAAGTTTATTTAACCTTTCACGGGTGTCACAGTATGATCCTGCAAAGGCAAATGCATCAACTCTTCAGAAGTGTGAGACTACCTACAGCAAAGAGAATAATGTGTACTAAAGTTCAAAGTAGTGAGCCAAGGACGAGATTCTTTCAAAGGAATTGAATGAAGTAGTGGCACAAACCCCAGACAGGTTTGTAGCTCCTGATGAAAACATCAGACCACAGAAAGTGATGAAGTACAGACTTACTTGTTGCAGCTAGACAGGAGAGGGAAGGAAAAAGCAAAACCAACTCTGAGAATAGGGGTGTTGTAAAACCATTGAAACTAACAGACTAATTCAAATAAGCAGGTGTGTCTTACTTGATTTGTAGGAGTCTTTTGATAAGCAGATTAAATTGTACAATGCACAAGCCTCTCACCCCATTTGTTCTATTCTTGGAGGAAAAAACTATACTGCAGGGGAGATGCATCTTTAAAAGATCTGGTGTTTGTGACTGTTCTTTGGGAGACACTTAACACACACTTTGTCTTTACAAGCCCTGTAGCGTCTAAGGGAGTCAAGGTTCCCAGTTTATTGCTTGTGGGCCTCTCTGCTCTTGTACAATATTGAGACAACAAACTTGGGAAATCAGTACAGCCAATGTAAGACATTGTTATGTCTTATCTGTTAGTCATCCATGTGTAGGGTCATGTACATCTAGATACATCTGGAAATAAGAGAGGCCAGGAAAGATGAAGAATAAGAAAATTTAAAGAGCAAACTACTGAGAAGAAAAAGTGATCTACTATAGAATTTAATAAATAGTTTTCAGAAAGCTATTGTGAATTGTTCTTGCTTTTGGAAAATCAAAACACAGCTGATCAGAATCAAGTGGTTTATCGTATCTACTGAGACCTCTTCTTTGGTTCCTTTAACTTCTACCAATGAGATAACTTTCTCCTTTTGTTTTGCTATTTTATTTTAAAGTGGAAGTCCCTGCAGCTTCTGCAGGGAATGGCAGTTTCTTTGCTATGCCTCTCAACAACCACCCAGTGAGCTGCACCTCCCTAACTAACCAGCACATGTCCTGTTCTGTTCCTGCTGCCCATGGGCTGGAAAGAAGCCTCATAATTCCTGGTACGTAGAGTACAGCTGTAGGTGGGCACCTGTACACAAGCTGATTAACACATTGGAAAACTCTCTTATAAATCTTGTCATTGACTATGAGCAATGGCAGGAAAATGGCAGGTATGGCAGCTCTTAAAGGTGTGGCACTCACTAAAAGAATGAAAAATATTCAAGTGAAATTAAAAGGGCATTGCTCCTAATTGAGTAGAATGAATTTTTCATTTAATTGGTGCAGGCTATAAGAGAATGGTTATTTACTATATGCTAATCTAAGTAATTACTTACTTGTCTTAAGAATAGGAAGTCACAAAATTTTCATTATTAAACTTTAATTTAGTTCCAATTTCTTTTTCATTGGAGAATTGTAAAGGACTGAAGGATAATTACATTTGCAGCAGTAGAGCAAAATCTAGGCTGTGATTTAGCTCATGAAAACTGAGCAGTAATCCCACTGATGGGCTGTGTAGGCACCTGGTCTGGGCCATGCTGGGTAGCAGAGGGTGCTTATGGTACACTGAGAAGTGCTAATGACAAAGGCCCAGTTTAACACCTTTCACTGTTAAGTCTGTGCTGGAAAGGAACCAAAACCATTGTGTAAGTTGGAAATCTTGAACTACCTCATGTGAGCTGAAGTAGCATAAAGTAGCAGAAGAAATTCTGTCCCACCTACAGAAACTCAGAGCTATGGCTGATTAAATTGCAAGCACTGAATCATCAAAAAACTTTCCCAGTGTGGGTTGAGAGGGAAGATGCTTGTACAACCTGCATGATGTGCAGTTATGTGGGAAGGATGTAGTGCAAGGAAGGTAAATTTAATGTGGATACATACTATTTACACATTTTCTCTTCTCTGGATCTCTGAATACACATTTACAGACTTTGTCTTAAGCACTTTTCCTTATGATAATAGAATTTCTCTTTAGACTATTGAAAACAGTGGCTGCTAAAAGCTGGGCAATCCCTTGTATTTCGTGCTCATCGTACCTTGTAAGAGTTCTTTTTTAATGGGTTCTATGGACCTCATGTGATCCTGTGAATTCTCCACCGGGAACATGTGCCTAGAAGCTGCCAAAAAGGATAAGTACCTGTTAGAAAGCTTTTTCTCTCTCATAAAGCTTTAGAAAGCACAACCCTTTAAAAACAGAAGAGAAATTATTCTGCACTCATTTCAGGATTGTCAGAACCTTTGACCTCAGAGTGCCTACCAGTCAATGTGAAAGGGTACCAAGAGAATCCAGGCTTGGCAGGTCCTCCTCAGCAGATATTTAACTTTGCTCTTGAAAATGGCACATCTGATGTTATAGTATATCCAGGTAAGAGCAATAGCCTTTTATCCCCATAAAGAGGCATAAAGTACTAAAAAATCAATGCTGCCAACAGCAGCATTGATTAAATTTGGTTACTGGTAGCTATGATATGCTGAAAACTATGCTTTGTTTCTTGCCAGTGCTGACATCTTCCATGGAAACATTAATGTCTCCAAATTTTCCAGTTAATTTATGTGGTAAGTAGAAAATTGGGGTTTATATGTGTACAGCACTTTGAACTGGGAGAGAAACCATATTTCTTCTACTCAAAGCCAGTTCTCCCCTCCAGGCTGTACTCATATTGACCTTAAAAAAACAAAAATAGGTGGTATTTTCTTCTTTGTATTGATCACTGGCTGCTTACTCTGATCCAAAATGTACAGATAAGAATTGTAGAGCTTCAGGTTCAGCAGCCAATTCCCTGTGTTTGCTAGGACATCCAGTTTCTGGAAGAAGTCAGGTTTAGTTAAAACAATGCAAAGCCCAGCGTGCTGGAGCACCCTAGAAAGTGGGAGATGATCTGATGCAAGCATGGCCTGAGCATCTCAAATGCTCAGTGCTGGCAGCCAGACTGCAGCCAGCTTCCATGAAAGCCCCAAAACCAACATGATGATGACTTATTTAACTAAGCAATACTGAAACCTAATGCACAGAAAGGCTTATAATGAAATCAGAGCCTTGGTCAGGATTTAACAGTCCCACTTCAGGTAACAAACTTTCCTGAGACACTTTTCTTCCAGCCCTCAGAGGGCTGTTGGAACCTAGATTTTGATATCAGTGTTGTTTCTGGTCCCTGTGCCCAGTGCAGGAGTTTGTTGCCCTCTGGTGGCTTCCACTGTCCCAAAATAGCATAGCATGGACCATAGCATGGACCTTGAGAGGCAAATATCCCTAGGTGTGGGGAAGTCTTTGTAAATTGTATTTACTATTTATGTGACTAGATAATGCTGAAAATACCAATTGATTTACTGCAGCACAACATACGTATGCCACAAGCCCTGAAATTCCAGATGCAGCAGCAGCAGACAAATTAGCATGTAAGATGCCAAGCCAGTTTATTTTCCTTTTTAAAAAGTTCTTCACTCCTACCTGCTTTGACCAGTTTCCCATCTAAATGTCCCATTACAGATTTTTTTTCTGTTCTTCCATTCTGTTTTCTTAATTAATAAAATAAATAGTAAATCAAAACCAGACACTTGCTTGCCCAACCCTTCTTTATTTAATATCTTTCTTACTGGAGGCCTGTGGTGCTTCCCTTTTAGAAGCAATTCTGAACTCAAACCATTCTGAAGGTTGCTGGCATGCAGAGTAGGAATTAATTTCCAGATCTCTGAAACGGTAAGATTTGTGTTTCTTTTAGACCATATTCTACATCAAGATGATCAAGATGATATTCTGGTATGAAACACATTTATACATGTTTAGGGAGATTCATCTGTTTTGGTCTAGGTGATTTTTTGCATATCTCTGCTGTGTGTGGTTACAAGGCTCTAAGGTTGAGTTTGTTACATCCTCTGTCAATTTAAATTCTGTCTTGCATCTGCAAAGCTCTTCCAACCAAAAGTTTTGTCAAAACTGATACTCTCTGTAATTACCAATCTGTAGAAAATGTGTTCTCTCTGAAAAAAATCCCAATTTCTTTGTGTAAAGGAGACACTGTTCACCTGACCCAACTGCAAGTCTGCAAACAGGTGAAAAGAAAGAAAATTGGACAGCAATAGGACTTTGTCAGGGAGAGTAATGGGTAAATACTGTTACCAAGAGTCTCTTCTCTGCAACTTTCATCTTTAGTGCTTGGTTACAAGGCGTAGAACAACAAAAGGAAGATACTGCTTTTGAAGACATAAAGAAGCATTATGTGTGAACATGAATTTATGCAAAATATTCGCATTTGAAAAAAACAGTGGATGTCACCTGGTAATGGTAAATCTGCTTCCCACAACTGTCAGAACAGCTGTGGTCTTGTTTGATGCCATTCTGCCTCTAATAGTGCACATCAGCAGAATTCTACTTGTGGGAAAATTTTATTCATTTTCCTTGTAAAAATAACAAAATATCTCTTACTCTGAATATATGCTACAATGAACTTGGAAATTTGCATTAATCTTATTGTGAAAATTAGTAAAGCTGAATCAGTGATTATTTAGGTATCAAGTATATTGTTCAAGTATATTGTTTTGTTTCTCCAGATTTAGAGAAATTTCAAGAAGTTCAAGATTCCATAATTCCTTCTGAAGGACCTTTCAAAAGACCAAGTGAGTTTAGAACTCGTGAACTTAAACCTTCCAGTATTCTTTGGAAAAAGATTCTGTGTTTCTTTCCATACAGAGAAGCTCCTTGTAGGTATCATTCAACAATTTGTGAAGCTGTTCTGAGGGTCTGAGCACAGTTCCTGGTTTCAAGATATTGGACTTGGCTTCCTGTAGATATCGAGCTGTAGTACCTGCTTAGCAGCTCAGTGTACTTCAGTGGTTTTATCATCTGTACAGAGAGCTCCAAAATTATTCATTTCATAGATTGAAAGTTTCTCTTGTGCCTGCACTTCTCAGCTGCAGTTGCATGAGGAAAATCCAGCCCTATGGGATTTATGGGAATGCCTGTGCTTTCACCATATTGCAATCAGGCACTTAAGCCACCATGAAGGAATGTTGTAGTTTGGTTCCTTCAGTTTGTGTGTGCTCTCTATTTCTCTAGAGCAAGTGGAAACATTCTGTTCATCCCTTAAGGATTATTTCCGAGACACGTGCAAATCTGTGACCATGGAGCGGGAAGTAAATCTGGATCACCTGTTCATTGATGGGACACTTGTTCAAAGTCAAACTGAAACCAAGACTGGAAAGAATAGTGCAAAAGCAATGGAAAAGGAGCTGGTAACCTGCAGCCTGCAAGAGAAGGAAAAGACAGCCATTGAGAGAAGCCAAATATTTAAAATCCCACAGCGTAAAGACTTAGAGACTAAAGTGATTGTGGTGCTGGGAAAAGCAGGAATGGGTAAAAGCATTCTCGTTCAGAAGATCTGCCAGGACTGGTCCAATGGAGAATTTTCTCAGTTTGAATTTGTATTTTGGTTTGACTGCAAACAAATAAGCTTGCCTGAGAAAAAATACAGCCTGAAGGAACTGCTGCTTGAATTTTTCATAAAACCTCAAGAGGGAAGCAAAGAGATCTTTGAGTATATATTGCAAAATCCTGATAAAGTCCTTCTGATTTTTGATGGTTTTAAAGGATTGCACGATCATGAGAATTTTCCTCGTTGCTCAGCCAGCCAGCCTGAAAAGGACTTGTGCAGTATAAAAGAGCTGCTTTCAGGACTCATCCAAAAAAAGATACTCAATGGCTGTACTTTATTATTTACAGCAAGACCAAAAGACAAACTGTACCAGTACGTGTCCAAAGTAGATAAGACTATTGAAATTGTAGGATTTTCCCCTCAGCAGAGAGAATTGTACGTAACCAAATACTTTGAAGAATCACTCTACTGTGATAGTGCACTGAAATTAATCAAAGAATATGAGTACTTGTTCAGTCATTGTTACAGTCCTGTTATGTGTAGGTTTGTTTGTTTTCTCTGTGAGACAGTGCTTGAAATGGGAGAGAAAAGTCTTCCTTCAACTCTTACTGAAGTCCTCCTGAAATTTTTTCAGCAGAAGATAATGTTTATGCAGACAGATTTTACAACCACACAAAATCAAGAGAGTCTTGCTACCCTAGCTCGTTTAGCCTGGTGTCTTGGAGAAAAGCACCAAAGTGCCATGAAAAGTGATCTTATTCCTTCTAAGGAAGTTAAAGAGTTTGCTCTGAAGTATGGGTTTTTCCTGCCATTTGCATTCCCCAGACATTCAGATAGTGAAGAAGAGGAATTTGGAAGCACATTCTCTGATTTTGTCATTCAGAATTTCTTGTGTGCACTTCACCTTTTGTTAGCAGAAGAGCTCAAGGATAAAAATCTAACAAAGTACCTGTCTTTTCTATCCAAGAAGAAAAAACCTTATAACTGGTTAGATTTAATGCCTCGATTTTTGGCTGGTTTGATGTTTCTCCAGGATGACCCGTACTTCTGCTCTCTTTCAAATGAGGATGAAAAACAATCAACCAAGAAGCAGAAGACACTTTTGAAATACATTAGAAGGCTGCAGATTAATACTCTCTGTCCAGAGAGGTTGCTGGAGCTTTTATGTTGTGTTTACGAAACACAGAACAATTATCTTCTGCAGCATGTGGCCTTAAGACTCGAGCCAGAGCTGTCTTTTCTGGGCATAGTTCTTACACCACCTGATGTCCATGTACTGCACTCTATTTTGAAAAGGTCAAGAAAAGAGTTTTCCTTGGATTTGCGGAACAGCAGCATTGACGTGCAAGGGCTGCAAGCCTTGGTCAGCCTAAGGAATGTGACATCGTTCAGGTTGGTGACTATCTGTACCCCATAGCACCATCCATAGCACTGTGTAGATGACACTTTCATCCATAGCACTGTGTGTAGATTACACTTTCATCTGTTGCTTTTGCATGTTTTGTCACTTTACAGGGCTTCCCTCAGTGACACAGTCAGGCTCTGGAAATCTTTAGAACAGACAAAAGACTACGAACTGCTGAAAGCATCCACAGAGAAATTTGTTCTTGATCCCTTTAAGGCAAAGACAATGAAGGACATCATTGACCTCTCCAACCTTGTAGAGATGCAGGAGAAGATGATGAATTGGTAGGATCATTTATGATCAAAACTCCTCTTATACCAGCAGTTTATGAAAACAGGCTTTCACCACCAGTGCTGGACAACGGAGTTGTCTGCTAGTCCAGAGAAGTAACTAAGGCAGTGCAAGCTCCTGGGTCATCTCAGGGGGTTCTCCTTCCCCCGTGTGAGGTGGCTGTCATGGCAGGGATGAGCAATGACAGCACTGTGCAGAGCAGTCACCAAAACTGCCACTGAAAGAGCCAGCTGCCATTTCTCTTTAATCTTTGAGAATGCCATCTTCCAATTGCTTTCAGTTACATAACCCAGGCCGGCTCTTTCTCCCTGTAGCACCTGGGCATAAATGAAAGCCTGTTTTGCACTGGTTGCAAATGGCCTGAGTCAGTCCTTTAGTCCAGGAGGTAAAATCTTGTGTTATATAGTCCAGAAACCCTGAACATCCTCCTGCTGACGTAGCTGGGGGATTGGTTGCAATTAAAAACATGCAGAAGTAAAATTTTGTTGTTTGCTTTGGCTTTTTTTTAATGATAACTTCTATTTTAACATGAGTGGAGTATTTTGATTAAAATATAGACAAAGTAGTTTCATGTTTGACAGAAAATAGTTTATTTAGAAAAATGGTTTTTTAAGTTTTATTGGAAAAAGAGCAAACAATTGCACTATGAAAGGCAATTATTGGATTGAAATTACTCAGTTGAAGAAAGGTTGGAGCAGAAGTTACTCTGAAGTTTCCTGGTTCCTCAGTTAATGCAACAGTGGTTTATTTTCTGTAAAAGTTTGCTAACAGATTATTTTTAAAGCACTATTTTGGCTGCTGAAATATTTACCATACTCCGATTCTACTGTGATTTATTTAGTGTGCAAGAAGCATCTGGTTGCACCAGCTATGAAATTCCTGCCATCAGAAACCTCAGAAAACTCGAATTTGCGTAAGTGCTAAATTTCTACTGATTGAGATGGTCCTGTTTAAGGAGAAGCAGTCATGGGTGTTAGCACTGCACTGATGTATAGTCAGCTTAAAGCATTAAGTAAACCCTATTTATTGCTATCTTGCTTTTCTCTGAACTAGATTTATTAACTTATGGCCAAAACTCAAAGAACTTCATTTCTGGCTCCTGCAGCAATACAGATCAACAGGGCTCTACCATTTTTTTGTTTGTTTGTTTGTTTGTTTTAGTACAAGTTACCTCCTCACCACAGGGTGTACTGATCTTGTGCCACAGGGCATAAAATATTTTGACTGATCCAACTACCTGGGAAATATTTTTCCCTCCAGAAATACTGAACTTTTCTATCTGAGCCTTCTCTGATGGGGATTTTCTACCCCATCAGAGCTAAAACCATGAGAGGATTACATCAGAGAATGCCTCCCAAATAAATTATTTAGCACCCTTTTCCTGGAAGATGGAAGGTTTACTTGGTAACACTACTTTAAAAGTGAGGTTTTAGTAACACTTCTTTTTTTTCCCCCAAAACTGTAAGCTGCCTCCAGGGCTATTCTATTGCTCAAAATATCCTGCCATAGCATGGGAATTTGTTTGGGCAGAAACTGCAGCAGTGCAATGGAGAATTCTCATCAGGTGTTCTCACCTGTTTTCTGCTCTGTAGATCTGCCTGAGGCAGCAATGCTTGGCTTTCCTTCTGATTTTTATGCTGCTTTCTCTTCTGATTTCCTCTTCCTATTTCCCTTTATTTAAATTTTGTTTAAATTCTAATTCTTTTAAATAACTGAACTTGTTCTGATACCAAAGAAACTCCAAACAGGATATGAGAGACAAATTCTTGGAACATAAATACCAAAGTGCAATTTATGCTTTAAGCTGCAGTAAAATGTTGATCTTAAGTTAGACTGAATTGTTATTAGTTGGTGGGGAATAACTTTGTTTTCATTTCAGTTATACTGAGATAGATATGTATTTCATCTCAACATTATACTTATAGTGAAAAACCTGAAAAAGATAGGGAACAGAAATATAAGAATGTAAAACCAGTGAGATAAGTCTTGCAGAGAGGAACAAAAAGTGGCAAATGTCCCACTGCTGCTGTGCAAGCTCTGTCTTGCCTGACCTTAGCCTTGTTGGTCCTCATCTGGAGGCTTCACAGCAGAATTCCTTGGTGTAGGTGGTAGGGAATGGCTGCTTCTGAGGAGTGTAAACTAGTTTGCATTGGGGGCTGCAGGGAAAGAACTCAAAAATTCCTGAGTCTTGCTGCTTGTGAGCATGTGAAAAACCTGTTGCGTGTCTGTATTTTCTTCTAGGCTGGGTCCAGCATGTGGCCTTCAAGGATTGCTAAAACTCGTGAAAATTCTTGCAGCATTTCCATCACTTCAGCATTTAGAGTGAGTTCTGCTAAAGATTAACTTTCCTAACATTTCTCCTCAGCAGCCTTTGATGATGGAGAAACTCTTGTACCCAAGAAACATTTTGTTTGTCAACAAGACTCCTTGTTTGATGACCAAACTGATCAGCAGAAACATTCCCAAACTGTAACAGCAGCCTAAAAGCTGACAGTCCCCATCCTCCCTGGAGACACCTGGTGTTGGTTTGTTCAGAACCCTCAGTCCCTTCCTGGGGTGTTTCTGGATGGGTAAAGGTTCAGTACAGAGCCCCTGCCCCCCTCCCACCCCTTCCTGCCCCACCACTGACCAACTGCCTGCAGTGACTTTTGAGTTTACTGGAGCTGCAGAATATCCATGACAAACCAAATCTCTCTTAGTTTTAAGCTTCTTTACACTAGAAACAAGAGTACCAGCAGTAGTCAGGGTTGTGCCATGGCACCTCTGGGAAGGTTCCTGGGTTTCGAGAGGCCCTTTGGTTTTATGCAGCCCATTGGCCATTTGTCTGTTTGTATTGTACCTGGCCTTTTCATGATATTTCAGGAAAACAATAAAATACTAAATATATCCAATATATCCCAGCATTATCTGTCAGATTAGAAGGTGATCCAGTATCTGAAATTGTGACTAGATATGAGGAAAACTTCATTTTTAATACTCCCTCCCTGGAGAAGGAGTGGTTTAAGCAAGGATTTACAGCCTCTGCTGGATTTTGTCAGTTCTGTATTTTTGTGTGCACAGGAAATCTCCTTTCAGCTTAGCTGGAACACAGCTATTTCATAACTATTTTAATAATCTTGCATATCAAAGGAAATGGGTCAAGGCATTCAACTAGTAAAAAAAAAAATCTTATGCTTTAAATTTGGGCAGCCGAAAGCTGCTTATTAAAAAAGCTGTAATTTGTGTGATGCTTCATGCTGATTGAGGCTACTGCAGAGAAGCTTTTCAAGATAGATAGAGTGGTCTCTGAGGTGAATAAACCACAAAAATTTAGATTAAAAGGGAAGCTAATTCTCTCTTTGTCGTCACACAGCCTTGATGCTCTGAGTGAAAATGGCATAGGAGATGAAGGAGCAAAGAGTCTATCTGAAGTCTTTCCAACCCTGGCATCACTGGAAACATTAAAGTAAGTCCATTAAAGTAACATTAACAGTTCAGGGAAATTTTGAGAAGAAACAGATTAAACCTAGAGACTTAAGGGACTTTCTGTTAACAATTATTGGCAAAAGTCTCCCATGGGCATGGAAGACCAATGAGTCTGTGGAGATACTTAATCAGTACATTCATTAGACAAATAGATTAATCCTTCCTGACTTCTCTTCAAGGGCTCTATCTTGCCTTTTTCTCTGCATTTGGTCTAAACAGACTGTCCAAATTATATTTTTTAAAAATTGAAAATTAATTTTCCCCACATTGCAATAAATTACAATAAATGTGCTCGACTAACAAAGTGATCTTACTTACTGTAGTTTATCACAGAATAAAATAACAGACCTGGGTGCAGAGAACCTCGCTACAGCTCTCCCTTCCTTGTCTTCCTTAAAAACACTAAGGTGAGTAATTGTATCCTGTTGAGTTGTTTTGAAAACATACATTGCTGTCTCTGTCAGAGACTACTGAAGAGGGAACAAAGAGGTAACCCTGTGCAGCAGCCAAGCTTTTCACTTCATTCTTGCATAAAGTCTTCAGAAAGAAGAGGAGAAGAAGTATGACAGACATACAGAAGGATACCTGAGAATATAGCAAGGACTGGACTGATGTTTAAATCCAGTCCATAATACCCACTTATGAATCATGCCCTGCACAGATGTGCACCCAGGAACAACATCTGCTGCAAATCCAAAGCTGTCTGGGTTTGCTGGTAAAGGGCCATGGTTCATCCCACTGCACTGGGAAATCTGGCACAGGCCTGAGTGAAGCAGGGAATGCAGGAAACCCTGGTGTGCAATTCTGGAGTAGGTTGGTGATGTGGAAATCTTTTGAATGCTGTACCCCAAATCTTTAAGCTTCATTTTTTTGGGAGATTTTTAATTTGATCTGTGTGAACAGAAATGTTCTTATTATCCATAGAATAATACAATCTAGATCTTTTTTGCTGTACCTGTGCTAGATGAAGAAGGATGTGGCCATTTGCCTTACTTGATACAGGAAATATGAATGTGTGTTTTAAACTTTAACTGCAAATAAGGATAAAATGAAAGTAAAGATGTACTTACCATATTTGAAAACCCTTGATCTAATATCAGTATACTTTATCCATTATTCAATTGTGACTATTCTGGTTTGGTTTTCTGCAGCTTGTACAATAACAACATTTGTGATTTTGGAGCAGAAAATCTGGCGAAGGTTCTTCCTGCAATGACATCTTTAAGAGTGCTAGAGTGAGTATGAAATCTTTTGAGATAGCCCAGGAAAGCTTACTTCATTGGAGACTGAAAATACAAATGTTCCATGTTTGATTTTGGAGGAGACAGAAACTGAGGAAGATTTTGGGAAAATTTCACAGGGGAAATGTGCTTCTGCAGAGTTCAGATAGTCAGTGATTAGAAAGGATTAACGAACAGTTCACCATAAACCCAGAAATATTGGTGTCAAGGTGGGAGAATAGGCTCATGTGGGAGCTAGAGAATGACCTCAGGAACATGGAAAAAGGAATCCCTCAGATTAACATAATGAATTTCCCATTCAACCTTTTGAGTATATTATTACAGGTTTTTTGAATTGACAATCTATTTTGGGTTTTTTCCTTTCTCTTTCTTATCCCATCTGCAGATTAACCGGTATAGTATTTTTTATTTTGTATGAAATGTTTGGTTACACCCATTTGATTTGGATTAACAAAGTTGTTTTTATTCCTCAGTGTTCAGTATAACAAAATAACTGGTGTTGGGGCCCAGCAGCTGACTGACAGCCTACGAAAATGTCCCCATATGAAGAACTTGGTGTAAGTCTTTTGACAGGCTGTTAGCTGTACCTTCATCCTGTAAAACTGGGTTAGCAATCATGCTATAGCTGCCTTCTGTATTTGTCAGATTTAAAAGAGGCACAAAGACATCAGCAAAATACAATAGCAGAGATGTTAAAAAAATGTTGTCTCTGGTTTCAGCTGCATTAGTTCCCAGTGGTCCCAGGCAATGGGCTTGTATTGACTGAAACAGTGTCCACTGAGCCTCCCTTTGTTAATCTTCTACCCTCCCAGAGAACCAGACCTACTCTGTGCTGCACCACTTGTGTTTGAGGGATAAACAACGAGCAGCCATCATTAGAAGTTAAATAGACTGAAGCTACCAGTACACATTCAGAGGAACGGAGTTTGATGAAAGGTTAAAAACAGTTACAGAGACAGGAGTGCAGTTGTGTCATGTAACCAGAGTCAACAAGATTATGGAATACTGTACTGCTTTTTTCTAAATTAAAATGCATTTTCCTTTGCTCCATAGCTTATATACTTTCATAGCATGATAGTCAAAGGGAAGGACAACTAAAAAAAAAATAAAAGAAAACAACAGCAACAACAACCAAAAAAAAAAGGCAAAAACACATCAAACACACCAAAAGAAGGTAAAACAAATTACACTTCTTAAAATCTTTCCCTTCTGAATTTGCCCTCACAGGATGTGGAATCCCACCATTCCCTATGGAGTTCTTGAACACCTTCACCAGCTGGACTCCAGGATCAGTGTGTAGATTTGGAGGATTCCATAAAGGTAACAAACCTTGGCTCCCTGAGACAACCAGGTTTCTGTGGGAACTGTTGATTCCAAGCTCACTGGCAGCAGGCACAGTAACAGCATCCATGTGTCCATGGGCAAGCTTGGAGATGGTGCCCTAGAGTGGCACATCAGGCCCCCTTTCCCTGCACTCACCTTGCACCCCCAACCTCCCTGGCACCTGCACTAGCAGACTCAAGTGCTTTATTAAGAAGAATGGACCTCTAGAACTCCCAGTCCAGCCCAGTTCAGTGACGGGCAGCTGCCCTGCTTACCTTCTCTGTTTGTTGGGGAAAATTAAAGCTCTGTGTACTTCTCATGTTTAATAGATGAGTTCTGTACTCCTCAGAACTTGTTTTGTGTTGATTTCTAGTAAGTCCTTTCACTTTTCTTTGTTGAATACAAATCCTCAACAGCTGCTTGTCTAACTATGCAGCTGTACCTCTACTGTACTCAGAGCAAAACACTCCCTCCTACATTCCTTGTTCTCAGTGTCATTGTGTGGTTTAGCCACTGGCAGCCACTTTTACTTAATTGCCTGCATAGTTTCAAGGATCCTTGAAGTAATTGCATTGTGTAGAATCTAATAAGCTTATCAATGATTACCAGGATCTGATGCCTTGATGGTCCTGGACTGAAGGAGCTGCAGCCATCATGGGAAGTTGGGGAATCTGTGTAGGATTTCTGTTCCCAGTTTTCTGCCATGTGCTTCCTCTTGCTCTTAAAAAATAAAAAAATAAAAAAAAAAAAAAGGCACGTTGCATCAGTTAAATGATCCTAGTAAAGAATGAGATGCCGGAGTCAAGCCAGATATCAGATATGCTCCAGCTTTCTTTAGATGGCCAGGAAACAAATTGCAGTGTGATCACCAGCTGCATGAGCCATGCTTTGAACGGGCCTGGCCATGGGATGTCTGCAGCTGCCAGTGACTCCCTGGAGCACACAGTGAGCCAAGCTGGGGCATGACTCCTGCTCTCAGTGCAGTAATCTCCAGATGTCGACTGGGCAGCTTGTATGGCACTGACCTGGCTACAGTTGTGGAAGGTTCAGGTGCCACAGCAGCTTCACAGACCAGCTTTTTACAGCAGCAGGGAAAAACTGTGGTGCTCCTTAATAGCCTACAGTCAACTAAATCTTTGTCCTGTTGAACAACCCTACCTTCTTGAGAAAAGACACTAGGGATATGATCACTGTGAGGAAACCTGCATTAGCTCTGAGGATAAATAGCAGCAGGAACTCTGGATTCTGTCTCCCAGCCTTGAAACATTCAGCATGCACCAGCCACTGTTGTCTGTTTACAGCGCTCATTAAATCTATGATTTTTGTAATCTTAATGAGGGTTAATTTAAAGAGGGTACATCTAATGTTCTGTTTTCGTCATTTCACAGGTGTCATAAAGAAGAGGAGAGGGTGTCCTCTGTGCTTTCCTGTCTTCTTGCTGCTTTACGAATCAGTGTTCTCATATTTGTTGCAAAAAATCACATTTAAGTTTCTATGTGATGCTTTAATTGGGTGAATTACAGAGTTTTAAAATGCTATTCAAAGACCCAACTGTATTTCTACTTAAGTAGTAAAAGTTAAGCAACATCAAAGATGAAAAGTGCATCTGGATACTGTGACCACCATTAAAGGAGACCAGGAACCACAAGGATATTGTGAGTATAAAATTCCATCATCGAGTCATCAATGAAGAGGTAAACTGAAAGCTGTTCAACCTGCAAAATCTGAAGCACTGGCAGATCAAATCTGATTGTTTATTTCATGGTGCCAGTGGTAACTGCCATCAAATTTGGTCTGATGATTTTGGACTTTCAAAACTCAGTGTTACAGATTTCACCTGTCTGTATGGATGGATTGGAAGCACTAGGGTGAGGAGCATAAAAAAGAGGAATCAGTCCTAGAAAATGTTCTGATAAGATTATCCACAAGATTCTAGAAATTTCTCTTTTTTTCATAATAATCAGTGAATCTAGAAGTTGCTCTTTTCTTCACTAATAATCAGTGCTGCCTTAAGGGATAGAAACATATATTCTATGACTTGTTACAGAATCCTTCAAAAAGAAAAAAAAAAGTAGTAATGAGAAGAAAGGAATTGAAAGTGCGAAACTATGAAGGATTCTTCTGACATCATTGCAGAAATCCAAATAGATAAAAATAGCCAGTTTATTGCCCACAAATCCTCAAACTTTGAAGGTTTTTACGTTGTCTCAAATGAGAATTCTAAATTCATATACCTGGATTGGTATTTAATTTCTTAAGAGCAGCTGGCAGCATAAATGTTTACAAGCACCAATTTTATACTTGACAGTGATATCACTACTGTGTGTGGTTTATGTGGCCTGGTTCAGAGTTATGAGTAACAGTCAATCAAAAGCACATTTCAAAGCACTATCATGTCTATGCTGCTGGTCTCAGTCATATGTGGGCCAAATATTCATCCTGATGGCTGCAACAGCAAACCAATAGTTTCTTTTATTCTTTTATTTCTGTTCTGTAAACATGGAGAACTTAAAATTGTGCAGAGGCAATTATCAGGTCAGGAGCACCATTCTGGCTTCCTGTCCAGATACAGTCTGAGACAGAATAACAAAAAGGGATGGAAAAAGCTAGGAATGCTCAAAATGCTACAAATTGGGAAGTCTTTACTTCACAGTTAGCTCCGGGTTAGTTCAACAACCTCTTTGAAATCTCTTCTGCTAGGAAGCACTGACAATACTGATCCAAGGTTCTGTGCAGACTAGAATCTCTCAACTAACCTCTCAAATACTGTTTCTTGGTCTTTAAAAATTCCCAGATTTAAACAGTTCAAAATCACAACATTCATTTTCTTTCCAGCAAGTTCTACTCCTCTGCTTAAGTTTCAGTACCTGCAGAATCTTGACAGCAGGGATGTGGACAAATTAAAGAGAGTGGACAAATTAAAATAAAAAGGGAGGAAGGAAGGTCTGTTTCTTGTTTCTGAGAGCAGGGAATCAGACATAACATGTAAAGGAACAGAGAGCAAGGTGGGAAAACTCTGTGGAGGATATGATTGTAATTAGAATGTGGTATTTTCCTTAACTATCTGCATGGTTCTTCTTTGTAGCCAAACTCTAGCCAGAGCCATGGATTAAAATCTTATTTATCCTCTTCTCTTGGAGCTGCTTGAATGGGAGGTAGTTTGAGCCAAATCTGGTGTGATATTCCCATCAGCCTGTGGCACTCCAGCCATGCACATCTGTAGTGAGCCCTTGTCTTGACCTCTCCTAACTAAGCTTTGGATGACAAATGCCCCTTTAGGGATATATTCTGCAGCTGCACTTTACCATGGCTGAGTCTGAGAATGTGCTAAATATTCCACAGGCAGCTGAATGTTACAGAATGCTGTCTGGACTACTAAAATCATGTTGGGTGTACTGCTGTTCTCTGAGTTAGTGGGAATGTATGTTTATAATGTACAGATTGTAAATTTTGATACAGTGTTTTGGTTGTCTTTACACATCTTTTTTAAAGTATTAATAAAAGTAAGTATTCTGTTTAACAGTACCTTGTAGTACCCATTGAAAATTATTTTGGTTTTTCTCTTGGAAACACTATGAAACCACACAGCAACTGTTGGCTTCTGCCACAATGACAAGTTTGGGGCTTTGTATTGCAGGTTGGTGGAAAGCACTGTGTGAGGGAGACAGGATGGTCCTGCTGGCACTGAACAGTTCAGTGGGCTGGAAATAGAGAAATAATTCTTTCTTAACAGGAACAAGTTCTTGCAATGCCAACTGACAGACTGTAAATTCAGGATCAGGAGATACAAATGTGCTGACTGAGGCTACCTGCTAATAAAAGCTAAAAGGGTTTTTCATCCTTTCTCAATCTTTGCAGTTAAAAGTTCTAAACTTAATCTGGGTTGAAAGTCTGGATATTCTTTTGGCACCAAGCTCCTCCAAAATGCTTTTGTCAAATGAGTGCCTTGTGTATAGAAACTGAATTTACTGGCTACCCTCTAAGAAGCTGTTGTGATCAAATCTCTGTTCTAAAAAAATCTTTTAGGATGAGAAAAATGCTGCTCTCTTTATGTCCATCTCTTTTTGTTGTCAAAGAAGCCTTGCTAAAATGCCAAGGATTGTGTTACCATGGTAGTCAGAGCCAGTAACACTCTCCCCATCCTTTAAATGCATAAAGCTGAGCTGTTCTGAGAAATCAGAAATCTTGATCCAAGATTCAGAATCTCCAAAGTGACTAACTCAGGGAAATTTGTATTGTTTTATTGTGTACTGTGTGGCACAAACCCACTGCAAATAATGTCTCACCAACTCCTAGGCACTGCAGTTAAGTACCAATAGTGACAAACTGAACCATGTTCTTAAAAAGGCATATGTGGGACCCTGAAAAACTAGTGAAGCCATCTCTGTGAACACTGGGAATTTATAATTATAGAGACAGCAGGAATGCCCCCTGGAGTAACAAAATTCAGCCTTTACTGTGTTACTACCAAATGGGCTTGACAAGTTTGTAAATTTGGTTATTCTTTCTATAGGTACCTAAATGGGAACTTGTCGTCCCTAAATGTATCTTTATGTGTTAGAATATTGTGCCCTAAGTGACTTTTTTCCTGAATTGCTGTTCAGGGATTATGTGGAACAAAAAACTTGTCAGTGTTTAAAGGTCCTGAACTGCACCTGAGGAAACCTATCTTGTAGAAATGCTATTTGGTTCAGTGTCAGTGCTTCCCCTCTTGCAGGAGCAGCTGAAAATTGTATTTGGAGCACAGAAGTTTAGGACTTGGGAGCTAATTTCTACTGACCAGAAGCTAAAATGTGCTATTTGAATGCAACACACTGGGAGTATCAGGATACACAAGTTTGTCATTGTTTCATGGGGGATCTAAGCCATCACCCTCTTGTTCCTTCATACTGGCTCAAAAGAGACTCCTGACACCATCTGTCTGCAGTGGGGAGCCCACGCTGGGAGCAGATGGCAGACACAGACTGCAGAGGACAGACATCATGCAGAGAGTGTCAGCAGAATTGTTTTCAATTCTGCTTTATCCAAAATGTTCTTGATACATCAACTCGATTTAAAAATTGCACAGTTACAAAAATCAGACTTTTCTAAAAAGGATAATGACAATAAAACAAAACCAGTCTAATGCCTGCCCTAATAACATGTGGGTTACACCCCCCTCCCCCCTCCCCCCAGTGCCTGATGTTTCAGTTCAGGTCTGATTTTTTTAAGTACCTGTTCATGAGAAGGATTACCTGCTGGCCATCTCAGCAATCTGGAACTACCTGCAGGTACCTGCAGGAAAACTGGAATTTCCTTGAAAGCATATTTCAATTATTTTCTTTTCAAACTGAAGAAGAAGAACACAACTGCTTAACTTTTCATGGAAAAGGTCAGTCTTTATTGTATTGCTTTCACATCTGTACATAGGAACATGAGCTTAAACAATCTGCAAAGTATCCTGTGTTAAATAATGAATCCACCTGACTTATATAAAATTCACTCTCAGATCTATTTCAAAACTCTCTTTTTAAATAAAATATCTTACTACCACAGTTCTTGCCATTATACTCCCTGAACAGAACCTCCTTCAGTCAATCCTGCATATTTTCCCCTGAGAAAGCACTGCTTTTGAACTACTGGCTGGTAGAATTTTCAACATGTGATTGTAAAACTGGCTTAAGCTATATGTAGAGTGTGTCCATTTCAGTGACATGGTATTCATTCAAAAGTTTATCAAATCTGGGTAACATCTTGATTTTCTGTTACAATGGAACATAGTTTATCTTATTTTTTTCATATAGTCCATCCCAGAATTACCTATGGAAGCCCAGTATGGTGCATGAATCGCTGCAGTAAGTGCACAGACAAGAGGCAAAGACCATGAAGAGAAGTCACAACTGACAAGGTCTGATGACAACTCTTCTTCTTGTTCTCTTGTCCTTATTTTCATCTCTACATTTCAGAGTACAGTTTCTTTCCAGGACTTGATCCATTAGCCTGGTCATAATCCATTTCAGGTGTTTAATGAATCTGTTTAAAAGAAAACACATAAATATAGAGTAACCCTCCATACCTAAAATGAAGAGAAAAGTAACTGAGTATGTGACATACAGCACCATGTTGTTGACTTATTAGAAAAAAAAAAATTAAAAATCAAACCCTTTTGTGACTATGGCTAATAATTCTTTGAGAAGTTAAGACCTGCACAACCTTTCAGAAAAATCAATGTCACAGTTTCTGCTAATGTCAGAGCACACCAGTCCTTATGAATTTTAACAGAGCCATGAAGATACCAGTGTGAGGAGTGTGAGTGTAAGCTGTTAACCACAGTGCATCACAGCAATTGCTAGGGGACGTTCTTAAGAGTAAAAACAGCTGTGGCATACAGTGGGAGAACCTATTTTATCCAGATTTGATATCATTAGACCTACTAATAAAAACTGATGTTTGAACTGGCTACATTATCTTAACTAGATAACGTTCATTAGAGTGTTTTTATTTTTTGGATCATCGTGTTAATTAAGTATTGCCTACATTTGATGAAGTCTCTGATTTTGGTCACTTTCTCTTCCACTTTAGAGTTGCATTGTTTCAATTATTTTGGATCCACTGATAGGTAGCTACAGAGCTAAATAACATTTTCGGGTAACTTCTTGGTCTTACTGCCAAGAATAAATTACTGTTATATTGCTTTATCCCAGTTTATCTAATTTGCCTTGACTGACTCAAAGTATCCCACTGCTATTAGGAGGTGATTTTTAACAATCATCAGGGGTAAATACAAGGCTGAGAAAATTCCTTTAAGTAGAACCAGACCTGTGGATTACGAAGGTGCTGGGCACTAGTGACAGCATTCATCTGGTCTTGTGATTCACAGATGGCTAATTAGTGTAGTGTAGCATGGTGCAGCTCTGAGAGGGGATGACTGGGCGTGAATCTGTATTGAGGAGGAGCTGAGGCACAGAAGACCACCAGCAGGTCCCCTGGCTGCCTGCAGCTCAGGACATTTCTGCATTGTGTGCAGCAAGTCTCTGAATGGACAGCTCCTCCCTCCCTCCCCTTTCTGGGTCTGAAGGAAGAATGAAATTTGATGTCACACGTTCTGCATGAGCTTGGACAGACACAACAATAGTGTCATTAACACAGGCATTACAGGAGGCCAAAAGCAAACATGTTGACACAGGACTGGGGGAAAGGTTCTTTTATGGATTGAAAGCAGAGTAAAAGATTGGAAGCAAAGAATAAAACTTGGTAGGAAAGAACTCAGTAGCAGAGTATACCAGGGACCAATTTTTATTCATCACCATTACTGATTCAAAGAAGAGGATGAATAGAGAAATCTTCCAGACTGAAGAAAATAAGCTCTTTCAAGTATTCAGATGTACTGATAGGAAGGAAATCCAGAGGGATTTCATAACACAGAGTCGCCAAAGGGTGGTGGGTTTGGAAAACATTTGTTAAAGGGCTGGGCAGCAATGTGCCATCCAACATCCTGCATTCTGCCTTGGAAAGAACAGAGAGCAGCCTGCAGATTTTGGTCAGGGACATGAGCTCTCCCAGAGGTGGAACACAGGGCTGTGAGATCGTGGTCTGACTCATCACAACACTTCCCATGTTCCTGTGTGCCACTTACTGCAGATACTAGGTCAGAAACAAGAAGCACTTTTGTGTCCAGTGAGGCATTTCTGTCAGATGTCTGTCAGCTACAGTACCTGCCATCAGAACACACGGCTCAAAATCCTTTCTCTTAAAATGAGGACATGAAAATGGGGAACAGCAGCTCTACCAGGTTACTCATTTCATGTTTATCTGATTGCTTTCCAAGTTGAACTAAAAACTGATCTACAGCAGACAGTTCAGTGTGGTTGTTAGTATTCTGCACTGTAGATCAGATTCTGGGCTGACTTAAACATAGAACAGCAAAATGTATTGGGCCTCCAAAGCAAAGGGTAAAGCTGTCTAATGGTAGTTCCAAACATTGCTGTAGGGCTGCTAGTCCAAGACTGTAATTTGTTGTGGCAGATATTAAATGGGGTGTAAATTATACAATTGGCCAGGATATTCAATCCTGCCTTTCTAATTTTCAGATTAGAAATCTGTCCCTCAAATTTCATGAGAACCGATTTTGTAACAGAAAACTTCAAAAAAATTCAGAAAACTGGAGAATGAAGAGGTAGAAAACATTTTTAAATCTTTTTTAAATCTCAGGACTAGAACTATCAATAGCCTAGAACATACCTGGAAGCACTGAACAGTATGGCTGTAGTATGACTCTAGCATTAACAATTCAGTCACAATGTCTTTGTTAATTCTGCCTTTGAAGTTACTGTCCCTCACAATGCAGGCTGGAGCAAAGGACACATGGTGTGACTCTGTTTCACATCCTGACACTGTCTGCCTTCTGTTTCCTCACTTTCTGCAGCAGTGTTTCAGCTCTTGTGCCCTATTTGGGTTCCACTGCCTGAGCAACCCTTGGGTCTTTCTTTCTGGCCCTGCAAAAGAATATTTAGCCTTAAGTCTGTGAACTGACCTGGAATTTCCCCAGCAATCCATCACTCAGTGCACATCATCATTTTCCATTATACCATTATTTCCCATATATGGCTCCTATTTGTCTTTGCCCTTTTCATCACATATATTAGACTCATGCTTGTGTCTTCAGAGAGCATCATTCAAACTATTCAGCTATTTTTTCTTTCCTAATCTGTAGCCAAAGTAATAAAATTCAACTGTGTAAAGAAAGACGGTCAGACAGTTTCCCTGAGCAACAGAAAAGATTTAGCAACTTGTGCATATTTAACCCTTGGGGATAGTTGTACTCCTTATAAGCTAGGATCATTATGAGGGGCAAATGCAAAGAGTTAAGAGACTAAATGACTCTAAACAAATTACTCTTTTCTTCTATTTTAGAATTTATAGTTATTAGCTGAACTATAGTGTCACTTTGTCCCTCCTCCAGACGAAACAAATACGAAGAATTAAATTGGATTCATTTCTTAATTCCTTTGATAGCTTAAAAGTGGTAATTGGCTATTGCCATCTATTGAAGCAAGTTTATTACAGAAAGCTTGATTTTTATAGGAAAGAACCACAGACTGTTGAAAAAATTATTCTTTAAAGTTACTTGTGGCTGAGGCTTTTAACACGTGCAATGCTCAGGCTTAAACTATGTCTATCAAAAATTTAACATCTCTCTAATTTCTGTGCCTTATTTTAATTCACATTATTAACAGCACCATTTAGAAAACTTTTTGAAAAATCTGCTTACTCTCTTGACATTATATAAATAAATGCATTTGGTAGAAAATCACTTAGAACTGTCCATGGCTGTGGTTAATGAGTCTGTATGGACAGCTGAACACTTAAACATGATTTCATCCTCCTTCCATCTGGAATGGAATTCCTGTTAAGTACACATTTCTTTAAAGCAGAGCTGTCAGGTGAGTTTGAACACTGGACTTCTATTAATTTTAGTAACAGCTAAAAATTCAAAACATGGTTCTAAAAATCATAGCAATTGCTCTTAATCCCGTTGTTACTGTAACTCATAAAACAGCCAACTGATCTGTATAACAGAGTCAGCAAATCAACTTGGCAATCCCTACAAAAAGGGGAAAAAATAGTGAAAAATGGCAAGGTAAATTAAGTAACAAACTACTCTGCTCATTTTAATATTTAAAGTCTGAAAAGAAAGAAATCAGGAAGTAGATTCTGATACAATTAAATGTATCCTGACAGTGCTAGTGACATCATTCTTCTGATCTGTCCTCTGCAGGACATCTCTGCTTCAGAACAGAGGCACAGGGGCTGGCTGTATCATAGACACTGAGCCTGCAGTTCTAACTGGCACTATACTGATGAGCTGGAGAGTTAAGCTATGTTGGTTTTTTTGATTCAGAATTTAGATGCTGGCATTCATTGGAATTGCTGAGTCACAGGTTTTTGAGTGCTGGATTCTGTTCACTGAAGATATTCATCATAATTCATCTTATGAAAAAATACAGGTAAAGCATGTACTGCAAGATTACATAAATTCAGTCTTCTTATTCAGTTTTCATTATTGATTATTTTTGCCCATTTTCCTTATGATAGGAGTACTTTCTGATGAGTCACATCTGATTTTATGAAAGTATTAGAATAGTCATATGACCTCATTCCAGGGGGCTTCAAATATATAGTAAATAACCTGGCACACTCACATGAAAACAATAGATGACACAAACAAGCTCAATTCTGTTCAGTTTACACAAATTAATTTCTTCATTTGAATAGGCCAGGAAACATTTTTCAGCTGCTAATTTACCTGTATGCCTTCAATCTCTGCCACCAATTTTGCTCAGAAACTTCAACATCATTTTATTTCTATTAAGTTTATTCAAGTGAGGGGTTTGCTGCCAGAGAGCACAGAGCTGTTCTGATCCATGTGTTCTTTTATTTTTACATCTAAATTAGCCTTTCCACATACTGCAGAAGGGCCTCCTGGGATTTGCCCCCTCTGTTTTCCTGCCACTCATCACTCACGCAGGGTGCAAGGCACAGCTCTCCCAGGCATGGAGGATGCTGCAAGGTTTCAGCTCAGGATAATCACAGCTCTTTGGTTGTTCTCAGAAATCACTGGTGAGTCACATGAAGAACCCTGCTCTTTAATGCAAAGAATAGGCCTACGTATTTTTCATCACTGCTGGCAAAACAGACCCATTCTTCCTGCAGTGTCTTGTGAATCCTCAGCACTTCAGGGTGCAAGGGAACAGGACAGGTGAGAAACCTTCCCAGGCCAGGAGAGCAGGGGTTAACAGTCACACCGAACTCGGGTCACTGCAGGCAAGGCACCACAAGAATCTAAATCTTCCCTTTCAGGGCCTTAGTGCTGCTCCCAAAGCAGAAAACACAGCTCCAAATTAGGGCCCTCTTCTGCTCACGGAGCTGGTGAGGAGGAATGGCACAAGACAGTGAAGAAACCTGTAACAGGATATTAACTCAAATCCCTCGTCATGGTGGTAACACTGGGTCTTTGCCTGGTAGCTAAATAATTATGCAATTAGTGGCCTGGTTCCTATGTCTGTGAGTATAATTTAATATATAAATAGATGAAACACAGTAAATTTTTTGCTGCCTAAGAATTGATCTAACTTTTGGGATTTGTGATTTGATTCTCAGTGGAAACCACCATCTACCTTGACAGCTTCCAAATGAAAGATCAAGGCTGGAGCTGGTACCTGTGCAGGACTCCATTAGCTCTTGGTGGGTAATAACATAGCCTTACTTCTGAGCTTTGAGAAAACCTCTACATTTTAATTTCTGCATATGGAAGGTTTTATAGTTAGAATATCAAGAAGTTTCCAGAGCTGCTTATTTTATTAATAAGAAGGAAAATTTTAAGAAGCCAAATAATCTATAATGAACTGAATGTGCTCATATCAAACTATATATTCACAAAGTAGGAAAAACCCACTGAGGAAAATTGTGTCTGATGTTCTCCTTAGGTCTTCCTGAAAACTCGACACAACTCATCAAGACAATTATAGACAGAAAAAAAAGTGACTCATAAAAAGTATTTTTAATCCCTCTACTAAATGGCATTGGAACACTATGATTTGGAGTTTAGGGAAAGGTATTTGGGAGAAGAAAATGCATATGGTTTTTAGCACTAAAGATTTTGCTTGAATTACCATTAATTTTTAGGAATTTCTTTCCTGGAATACAGAGCATGTGTGTTATTTGTCCAGATGAAAAAGGAGACAACCACAAAAGTAGTCAATGGTGTTTTGTAGGGAGGATTGTTCTGCTCCACACTTTCTATTCTAGTAGAAATTATTCTAATCCAGTTGCTTGGGATGGACCACCAAATGTTGGCATAGACATTTCCATCTGCAGTGACTATATGCAGTGAGACTTCTTCAGTAGCAACAAAATCTGTTCACTCCCTCGTTAGGCTCCCACATGCCTTTGGCCAAGCCTTGTTCAGCTGTGTTTTTGCAATCAATGTTACTCCAACACCAAAAATGTCCAATTTTTCCTTCTAAACTATTGACCAAAATCAGCTAATATTGCTTTACACAGAATCTGACTAGAAATATTCAGGAGATAATTTTAACCTATATGAAGGACAGAACTATAGGAAAGGTTTGTTTGGGTTTGTTAAACTAGAAGACTGCTTAAAATAGTTTAGTATTAACTGGTATTTGTGTAGTGTGGTCACCGAGTTTATACTTGTAACCTTGTAATAGAATTTCCTATTTCCATAATTTCAAACAGAAAAATAAAGATATCCTGAACTGGTTTTCAGATTTACAGACAATATTTTGCTAAAAAAATCTGCTGGCAGATTTGCTAACACATTTTAATTTAAACTGTGAATGAATTAACATACATTTGGCACAGAAAGTCCTTGCTAGAAATAGTGATTTTTCTTCCCAAATGCATTTCAGTGTTTTAAAATGCTAAATCCTTACATTTCCAGAGTTTTAGAATCACCCAAAACTACAAAAAAAAAAAAAAAAAAAAAAAAAAAAAAAGAAAAAAAAAAAAAAAAAAAAAAAAAAAAAAAAAAAAAAAACTGATCAAGAAAACCCTCATGCTACAATTAAAATGGGAAGAATGGTGAGCTGGGTAGTTTGTCATTATCCAAGAGAGTGGTTTTAAAGGGCAGCAAATTAAGATGTATTTCTGGCTCGAGGAAGGTGTCTGAATTGTAATAAATATCAACCGGGATGCTCGTTTCGATTCAGGGCTGCTTTCAGGACCGGATTAGCAAAGTTGCTGCCCGGTTGTGCAGGCAGCCCCCGCAGCACAGCTGCAGTGGCTCGGAGGATGAGTCCCGGGAGAGAGGGTCGCTGTCCCCGCCGAGCGGGGGAAAGCGCCGGGGGCGGCCCCGGCCCTTTGCCCGCAGCGCTCGCCCGTGCCGAGAGCTGCGGCGGAGCGTGTCCCCGGCGCTGTGCCCGCTGTGCCCGGCCGGACAGTAAGGAATTACTTACTTCCCTGACGGGCCCTCTGCGTCTCCGCGGGCCTGCCCGGCGGCAGCGGGTCCCGGCTGCCCCTCTGGCCCCTGCACCGGCGGGGCGGGTGTCATTTGGAAGGGAAGATGTTGCGCAGAAGGAGCCGCGACGCAGCGAGAGCACCCCGGGGCCGCGGCGTTCCCCGAGCAGCTGCCATGCGGGCACGCCGGGCCCCTGCCCCGGGTCAGGCGGCGGCGGAGCTCAGTCGCTTTGGAGCGCCCTGGGGCGTCACTCCAAGTACCCGTCAAAGACATCCAGCTCGCTGTCCGTCTCGTAGAGCACGGAGCCAGGGTCGGAGAGCATCCCCAGATCCACCAGAGCCTGGTCCATATCCTCGGGCAGGAAAACGATGCCCACATTGAGGACGATGTACTCCATCAGGAAGGCATAGTACAGGATCAGCACATTGACAAAGAACAAGCCCACGTAAAACATATAGGGCAGCACCAGCAGCGCATGGAAGGCCCAGGACTCCACCGAATCCAGACGTGCGGAGACCGCGGCGGTCATGCAGCCGTGGGGGCTGCGGGGGCAGCGGGCACCGACCCGCCCGGCCGGCGCGGGGGGGCGGACGGCAGCGGCGGAGCTGGGAGCGGGGCAGGACTGTACGCCGCAGCTCCGATGGCAGCAAAGGGCAGAATATCTGAGGAGCCGGATCCGGATCCCGGGAAGAAGCGAGCTCCGCAGAGGCGCGGAGCGGCCGGCCTCGT
>VZRH01001301.1:385134-504765 GCA_013397555.1 Urocynchramus pylzowi | reverse complement strand
GCGGCGCGGCCGTGACGGGCGCCGGCGCCTCCGCCGCGTTGCCGGCACTCGGGTCCCGCTGCGGCTGCACGGGGGCTGCAGGGGACAGGGGCCGCTTGCGCTGCGCGACCCTCGGCTGTGCGCTCCTGCCTGCCCGAGCTCTGCCGCAGCCTGCGGAGCGGGGCAGCGCTGTGCCTTCGCCCCTGGAAGTTGTTTCACGACCTCTGCTGTGACCGAGGCCCTCCTGCAGCAGCACTGCGGGCCCGGACCCGGGCCCCTCTCGGCTGCGGTGCAGGTGTTTCTTTGCTGACCAAGGCTTCACCTCTACCAAAATATAACCGAAGGCGGGATTTTAAACTCGGTGCATTTTTGATACTGCCTGACAAACTCTTCAGTTTTTACATAGATTTAGTTTATTTCTCTGGCTAAAGAAAAAAAAAAATTTAAAAATCTAAAACTAGGTCAAGATAGTCAAGGGTCCCCTTCTCTTTGTTCTTCCTTAATTTTTAAGCCTATTCAAAATCCTTACTGGAAGAACCTTAGCAAGGGGAATGCCAGCAGCTGAATTTCTGACGCTGCGTCTTGCAGCACAGGAGCTGACCCCACAAAACAGCTTCGTTTGGGTTATGGAAGCCGAACAAGGAATGTCAGGGGCCAAATTTTACCTCAAATTACAACACATTTAGGACGTACACTCACACGTTTAATGGGTTGGTTTTTTTCTGGTTCGGGTTCCGTTTACTCTCTTATGTTCTAAGGCAGCCTACCCCAGCGCGCGCCCGGCGCGGGCCCCACCCCCCCGTGTGAGGGCTTGGCCCCGCCCCCCGCGGTGCTCCCTGGGATTCGCAGTCCGCGGGCTGGGGGCGAGGTCGGGCCGGCGCTTTCCGGCGTGCCCTGGCCGCGCATGCGCTCTCCGTGCCGGTTCCGCCGCCGAGGCTCCGGGCCGGTCCCCGCCCGCCGGTCGCCTGCTCGCCCCGCGGGGCTATGAGGCCGTAGGGCCCGTGGACCGGAGCAGCCTTCCGCCGCCAGCATGTTCGGCCGCTCCCGCAGCTGGGTGGGTGGCGGGCACGGGAAGGCCGCCCGCAGCATCCACTCCTTGGACCACCTCAAGTGAGCGGGGGGCGGCCGCGGGCTCGGGGCGGTGGCGGGGCTGTGAGGGGGCTCGGAGGGAGCGGTTGCGGCCGGGCTCCGTCCGCAGAGCTGCTCGGGGCAGGTTTCGGGGCAGGTTTCCCTCGGAGCCAGCTGCGGGGCCGGGAGAGGAGAGGGCGGCTCGGCGGACGACGCTCCCCAGGCGCTCGCTGCCCTCGCCGGGGGATTTTGCCGCAGCTCTCCCGAGGGGAAAGCGCCCGGAGCAGTGCCCGGTGGCGGGGGCTCTGTGGTCTGGTGTCTGCCTCACGGAAACCAACTTCTCCGTCCCAGAAGGTCTTCAGGGCAGACGCAGTTCGTCATGTAATGTCACACTCCGGGCTGCCATACGTGTTTGTTTTGTTTTTAGTAATGCCACAGAGTTTTCGGTGGAGTAGAGTGCGAGGTGTGATAAATACAAGAAATACCACATTCCTCGTGAGGGAGAACTTTGTTTGTTTCCTGGTGGCGGCTGAGGCGGGGAGGCGAGGGGCTGGTGCCGGAGCGTGAGCAGTGCAGCTCCCGGGTGTGTGGGGATGTCGATAGTCAGCAGTGAGTCACGGCGCTCGGGCCGGGACGTGCCCTGGGCTGCAGGACGCAGCAGCTGCTGCAGAAGGAGAGCTTTGAGCTTGAGAACTATAACGTGTGTCTCTAGAGCCCCACAGCCGTGTGTTACTGCTGGCTGCAGGAGGAATAGTTTTTTACTAGCTCTGCCACTGGAGAGTTGGAAGGGTGGCAAGGGATAAAAAATTTGATTTCCCTGTTCCATTTGAAGTGTTCCGCTATTGCAAGAAAAATGAGAACCACCTTGATAGCTTCTCTTTGTACTGAAAGAGAAAAAGAGGTCATTAAGAGACGGAGCACTTTCTAAATGAAATCACTGTGAATATGTAGCTCATTGAGAAAAGTGCCTAGTAGTTTTCAGTCATCTTACAAGAAGGACATGAATGGGTTCTGACACGAACCAGCAGGATGCCCTGTATAAGATTTGGATCTTGCAGTTGCTTTATCGAGGTGATTTATGGATTCTGGTCCTTGTCTCTAAACTGGAAAAATGTTCAAAATTAGCGAGATTATCTGAAATGCAAAGCTTTTTACCAAAGACACAGAAATCAAGCCCATGAATACAAAACTAATGAGGCAGTAGCATTGCAGAAATAATTTTGAAAGCATTGTAGGTCAGACTAGCAAGTCAATGTAGTCTGGTTTTACAGGAAAAAGGGGAAAAGTCATTCTCATATGTAAACATAGGAATGTTCTGTTGAACCTACAAGGATTAGTTATTGCGTACTACTCAGCATTAGTGGAGTTTACTCTGTCTGGCTTTGATATTTGACTTGAAGATAGAGCAAGAATGCTGATGCATGATGAAATTTGAAAAAAAATGAATTTAAGTTTAGGAAGAAAAAGGCTGGTGAGAGGGAGACTTGAGACTTACTTTCAGGCAAGAGAAATGTGCCCATATCATCTGTTGGGGCCACAGAGAATAGAAAAATGACACCCTACCTCATTTGTAGCAAAGGGGAATTGGGCTGGAAGTGTTGTGGCTTGTTATCAGAGAGTGGAAGTATGTATTTATCTACTAAAGTACAAGCTTTGGTCTGTTTGCTTTTTTACATGTGATTTCTGTAATTATGAATCTGAAATGGTTGTATGTAAAGGACAGATGAGACCTTTGATCTTTTTATACTATGTATATGTTAAGTGCTTCTTTATCCAGGCCGCGTGAATTTCACCTTCTAGCTAGATGCCAACAGGAAAGGTGAAATTTAGGTCTTTTCCAAGTGTTGAAGTTGGTGAAGTAACAAAAGGAAAAAGGTCAGAGAGCCTTTGTTTTGGGGTCATGAAAGAAACTCTCAGTAAGCTCACTTGATAAGCTGTTTACCTTCTCATCTTTTCAATTCATCAAAGCCCCATTTTGTGTTCCATATGAAGGAGCTGAGTACAACACACCTGCCTTGCTACTACAGGTTAGCATGTGAAAGATACATTATGCTATGTTACAGTGCTGAAATCAGTCTGGGCTAGCCTTGAGAGAGCATTTTTATTTTTAAACTTGCATAACGTAGAGTTTAGTCGAAATTGTAAACAATCCACATGCTTAGTGATACCAGCAGCATTACTGCTTTTTGTCAGTAAATGCTGGATCTTTCTCATCAGCTTCAATGTAGTTTGTTTGATGTTTGCTTTTGAAATTTTGCTATTCAGTCATCCTGCAAACACACCAGAGAATGGATTGGCTGAAGGAAAATTACGAGACTGTTTGTATTAAGTGTTTTTATACAATCTCTTGATCCAGTGAAAACAGTTAAAATTTAATCCAACCTCTGAAATGTGATCTAGAGAAGGATGACACAGTGCTACTCACTGCCTGGGTATTTCTCAGAGACCTTGATCTTTTTGTGTGTCTTTGTTTCTAAGTCAGACTTCTCCCCCTACTTTTCTATGGTATTTTACACAGCCCTGTTGTTACTGTCAAGCACATTTCCCATTGTTGCTTCTGCACTTGGTATTTTAATTGCATTGTGATTGCACAAAAGGTTCCATGCCATTAAAATTGGGTGCTGAACATTTCCCATGCCTTGGTCAAATGCAGTGTCCATGAAGATGTGCTTGAATTTTTTTTTCATGGGTGATTCATTTCCTGAGGCACTGTCCGTGCTATGCATCGGGTTTCCTCTGTGAGAACAATATGCAATTACCTGACTGCAGGCAGTGTGAAGGAGCAAGCCTGTTATGGTCAAGTCTGGGCTTTTAAAATTTGAGTGCTTGACTTCCTAAACTGTTACCTGTTTTAGTGTATTTTTGTAAGTAATAAGTAGGAAAGTCATAAATATGCACTTACAATATTCATGAGTTACTATGTTACCCGTTTGAGCATGGGTTCTAACCAAAAAAATGTTCAGAACTTTGTTTGGTTTAAGTTGCTGGCAACATCTCCCACTGATTCTGATGGTATTGAGTGCTTTGGCACTTCCTGCATGATGTGTTTTTGTTTGAACCCAGTCTTCAGATAGAGAGATGACAAAAGTCCCCTCTTTGATAGTTTTGTGTTTTGAAGTACAAACCTGATCCCTCTGTAATCAGCATTTAGAGACAGCCTTTAAGGATTTATCTAAATACAAAAATATTGGGTTTGTGTGATACTTCATGTTCTCATAATATGGTATTTCATGTGTCTGTAAAGAGAAGCAGGTATGTATATGCTTCCTTGTGCATTTTCAAGCAAATGGGATAAATAAAAAAAATAAATAAAAAGGAATAGCTTGAAGGTGAAGCCCAGGTTTCCCCTAAGTGCATCAGTGCCTTAGCAGATTAAGGAATTTTGCAGTAATGCTGCTACTAAGTAAATAAATTTGGAGAGAATGTATTTCTGACTATTAAATGCTTCTTGCATTTGTGTTTGTAATGCTCTATATTCCATAGGCTCCCAAAATGAAGTTATAGCTTGTTATTCTTCCCACTTCATCCCATACCCAAAATTCTACTGCTGGAGTAAACTTTAAACCCAAGTTTGTATAATGTAACTTATTAATGAGAAATACATGTTCACAGATGCAATGATTTCTATGTGACTTCAAATTAATAGTCTAAAATATGTGAAGTAATATAGTATTAATTACTTACTGTTTCAGGAAGTTGTTAAAATTATTGTGGAGTGAACTGATCTAATTGCCATCTCTTCAGATGTTCTCTGCTCCATTAACTGCTGCATCCTCAGAGCAGGGACTGAGTTTGTGCTCTGTCTTTTGAGTTACTGTCCTGATGATGCACAAAGTGCCCCCTAATGGGAAGTTTTTCCAGGGCTTGTGCGCCATGTGCTGTTTTAGAAACCCCAGGAATTCTCACAGGTGGTCAGCCTTAAGCTCTCATGTCTTCACTGTGAGCCATCCCACTGTCAGTCTCCACAGAAGGAATCTTGAACTGTGATCCTCAGATTAGTGGAAGAGGATTTCCAGGTGCTCTCTGCCTTGCTATTTAATGACTGTTATGGTACAGCACATGACCAGGCAGTTGTGACTGTAGGACATAGCTGAGAATCAACTTTTCCTAAAGTGTGATCAGTGACTGTTTTGGATTTGAAAATGAGTGTTGATTTAGGGGCGTGGGGGGGGGAGGGGCAGAAAAACACCATGAAGAGGGAGAGAATTTTTTTTACTGAAGAGAAAGATTAAGAAAAGACAATTCCCCCTCCACCTCTCCCCCCCTGCCACCTATTCCCTTTTTCTTTCTCTTTGCTGGCTGGTGATATATATAATATGCTAATAGCTTTGGTAATGTAGTGCAGGCTTTGTCACATTGCTGATTAGGGGGGTGAGGGAAGGGAGCATGTGGTTTCAAGTTTGAGAAAGCTGTGAACTTCTGAGGGCTGTTTACCTCTTGTGTCCTTGTGCAGTACTCAACACAGCAGAATTGTTGTTTGATGGTTAAGTAATATCAAGAACAGTAAGCACACAGTGTTTTACCATCAGCTTCTCTGAAATAGCACCTGTTCCCTGCATGGCTTATGAGGACAGGCTGTTTCTTGCTGCAAGTCCTGTGAAACTCTGCCCAACTCAGTGGCAGCTCAGCAGAAGAAGGCACCCAAAACCGAATTTGACAGATTTTGAATAAATTGTAAATATGATCCAAGTTCTTGTGTGTTTGTGAGAGGTTTTTTGAGTTCAAGCAAAAGGTTCTGAAATTAGGTAATATCTTGTCTTATCTTTGTAAGTCTGATAAATATATGGAACAGCCTCACGTGAGTATTCAGTTAAATGGCATTTTAGTCTCTGGCTGCATGCTTGCTCAGTGCAGTGATTCAGTTTTTTAGTGTTGATAAAATTGGTGGAAATCCTGTTTTTTGAAACGTGATTTCAAGTCTGTTTTTTGACCTAAACATCTTACTTTAAGCCATAAACCAGACACTCCAAAATTTTTTTTTTTAGAAATGCACTGTGTTTTTTGGAACCTTACAGAAGCTTGGCAAAATTCTGCCAATGAGATTCCTAAAATTTTAGTCTGAATCACTGAACAAATTCTCATGGAATCCAAAACAATAATGAATATGAAGGCTGCCCCAGGGTCAGGACACAGGCTATTTTCACAGAATTAGATCCTGGAAGTTTGATTAACTCCGCTATTCATGGCAAGATTAACAATATGGGAAATCTGTCGTCCTTTCCAAACACTTGTGAGTATTTGCACAGAAATGCTGAGGTGTTACTTCTGGTTTTCAATACAATCATAGCATAATCGTATAGGAACTGTGTTTAGGAATCTAAACTTGTGCAACTCTAAAATGACGTTACATTTCCCTCACATTTTTTTTATTTATTTTCAAAACTGTGCACCTTTCTATTTACCCTTTTTTTATAACTATATAATAGAAAAAAAAGAGGGAGAAAAGCAGTGGTGATTTTTGTGCTTTTATTAGAATTTTCTCCCACCCCATCTTTTTTTTTTTTTTTTTTTTTTTTCGGTGGGACATAAGAAAATAACAAGACAGAAGTTGGTACTTTGATGTAACGACTTACTTGGGGAAAAAAAAGTGCTTCCTTGAAGAGTAACATTCTGAGATTAAAACCTGAAAGGCTTGCATTCTCTATAGCTTCCTTTCACCTGTGATATAGACATACCCTTTTTTAAGCTTCACTAGACAGTCTTAAAATGCCATTTGAAATGATAAAGCTGGACTTTACCCCCTTTCCAGTCAGTGTTTCTGTGCTCAAGGGACCAGAGACCTGATGAAGCTTTGCCAAGGTGAATGAATAGTCTTTGAGGGTCCTGATATTAAACATCAAAATTGATGTGAGTCTGTGAGGGGGCTCTGCAGGCAAGAGAAGGGATTGAACTTCCCTGGTTAGACTTCATGTGCCACTTGCCCATATCAGCTACTGCATGCTTACCTGCTTCTTCTATTTCTATTTTTCTTGCTTATCACTCCTTTGACTTCAACATATTCCAAAGAAATTCATGGAAGAAGCACCTTGGGACCAGTTGCTCAGTTTCTAGGTCTATGTTAACATATGCATAAGCACTCAGAACTCGCCTGGCTGGGGGATATTTGTTTCCCTTGTCACTTACTCTGTTTAACAATTACTTTTCTTGCGGCATCAGTATTAGAAAGAAATTTTAGGATTTTAAAATTGTACAACTATTAGACTTAGTGTGTGCATATACGTGTGTCTGCATTGGTACAGTGATGAAAGACAAACATGGTGCATGTGAAAGTGGCAGGATAGCACATTACTTATGCTTCTTTCTCTTTTAGGTACATGTATCATATTTTGAGTAAAAATACAATAGTAACAGATCACAACCGCAACCTGCTGGTGGAGACCATTCGTTCCATAACGGAGATCTTGATCTGGGGGGATCAGAATGACAGCTCAGTGTTTGAGTGAGTACTCCTGAGCCAGTTCTCTCTGAGACTCTGCTTTGGTGTCTGAAGAATGCTTGGAGTTGTACAGAGTTCTGCACACTGTTACTGTTAACTCCTCCAAGACTGTATTTCATGACTATCTGTAAAAAGATGTCCTGTCGTAGATGTGTGAGCAGGTTCATATTCATGTCATACAGGAATTTGCTGCTTCTAAAAAGTGTTTGGACTTCAGAGCCCTTTTCAAGTACTGCTGTTGTTTGACTCTCCATTCTTTTGATATAAATACAAACTGATGTCACTGTTGTGACACGAAATAACAAGACTCGTGCACGATGTTCTTCATCAGAACAAGAACAGGAAGAGAGAACTTTATTTTTCTGACTTCAGCATTTATAGAATTCCAAAAGTGACAGTGGATTGGAGGATGACGTCGCCACCTCTCCAACCACACTGGTTAAACTAACAGTCCATCAAAATTCTCCTCCTACAGACAAGAATGCAAAACAATCATTATTTACGTAAAAGTGCGTGAGAAACTCTATTACAAGAATGTAAACAACAGAAGGCTTAGAGAAACTCAAAAGAACAAGACAAGAAACTCTAACCTATTTTAAGGTCCAGATTTACTCAATACGCCTATTAATATCACATTGTTTCAGTTTACCTAAGAGCCCACAAATAGATATCTTATTCTAGCTGTGATATTTAGAACTGCCTGATAAATTGAATATAATAAAAATATAGTAAGAAAGGCCCTGATTGCCTGATTCCTTTTTTTCTGCATAATTTGAATTTTTAAGCCCTCTTGTTTAGTATTTAAGGTTTTTGAAAGATATTCTTTTGTTATACAGATGCAACTTTGCAAAGTAATTCTTCATAAAAGCAAAACATGCTATTTGTCAAAGTTACCTTGAATCATCCCTACTTCTAGCCAAATTAGATTCCTGTTATTTACAGCATGTGACTTAATGACATCTTTATTTTATTTCAGCTTTTTCTTGGAGAAGAATATGTTTGTGTTCTTCCTGAACATCCTGCGCCAGAAGTCAGGTCGTTATGTGTGTGTGCAGCTGCTTCAGACTCTGAACATCCTTTTTGAGAACATCAGCCATGAAACATCCCTGTGTAAGGACACACTTACAAACTGCTTAGGATGAAGTGATCTAGATTTGATTGGATTCCCTTTTATTCAATGAAATTTAGTCCTAGTACTCCTGCACAGAACTATACGAGTTACTAACAGTCTTTTAAATTGAACACTACCAAAAATATGGTGTAAACTGATTCCACAATACCTTTGAATATAAATTCTCACTGGTGCGAAAGCAGTTTTTTGGTACAACAAGCATTTAGCACATTTCAAGGGATTCCTTAAGTTAAATCAGTTGTGATCTGAAATGTTCACTTGCTGCCACAGGTCATGTGATGAAACTCTGGTGTGTAATTTGTACTGTAACTGCTCTGACATCATTGGTGTTGGCAGTCAGCCCCAGGAGATTCCTATAAGGTTTTTGACAAAATACATAGAGGATGGAGAATTAATAATTTGAAGTATTCCACAACTGTTATGAAAGTCATCATCAAGCCTTGGAGAGTTGGGACTTCGGGAGGAAAAGAGTTAAGTGTTGTTAGCTGCAGAGCTTACCTGAATTGAGGAAGATGAAGTACATTCTCATTTGTCTTGTACTTGGGAGCAAAGACCTTTGTTGAGAGCAGATCCTTTATATTAATGCTCAAAGGCATCACTTGAGCTGTTTGGCTCAAAATTGTGATCTTCAATCTTCAAGGTTGTTGCTTTCTAGCTGGCACTTTAAGTACAGTCTGTTACCACAGCGATTTTTTTTATTAAACCGTGTAAATACTTTTTTTTTTTTTTCAGACTACCTGCTCTCTAATAACCATGTGAATTCTATTATTGTCCACAAATTTGACTTTTCTGATGAGGAGATCATGGCATATTACATATCATTTTTGAAAACTCTTTCCCTGAAACTTAATAATCATACCGTACATTTCTTTTATAATGAGGTAAGTAAAGAAGGCTGCAGTTTAATGACAAGAGGACTTGAATTAGAAATTGATAGGAGTGTGGCACATACTGTTTAGTCTCTTGTCTCATAATGTCTTGCTTTTATTTTTATAATGGCAATATCAATGGTTGTGAATTTGTTTGAGGGTCTCTGCGCAAGCATGGCTTTCTCCTCTTATAACTATAATAAACTAAAAATCTGGAAGTTAGTATTGTATTGGATCATTTCAATATAGTAGTTTTAAAATCTGCTTCCTTGAGAATTCAACTTGTTTTTGCTTTGTTTTCTTGTGCTTTCATAAACAGGATATTTTCTATTGCATCACTTGGTTCTAAGAGGTTTAGCCCAAGTCCAAAAAGCTGAGTCAAAGGGCAAAGTTGAACTGGGTTTTTCCCCCTGCACTCTGCATTCTGCCAGAAGAGGGCATTAAAGCACTTGCTATGTGTGCAGTTATCCTGGGAAGCTCTGGTGCTTAAAGCAGCTCGTTTTAATGCAGAGCTACATATGCAGCTGAATGTGCATTGTAAAATCGTTTTGATTACTTAAGTAGAAGGTAAAGATACCAAGTTAATATAGGGAAAACATAATTTATGCAGAATTCCAAGCCATATTCTGTACTTGTTTAATAAATAAATATTTTCTTTCCTCTTGTTACAGCATACTAACGACTTTGCTTTGTACACTGAAGCTATTAAATTTTTTAACCACCCCGAAAGCATGGTCAGGATTGCTGTTAGGACTATAACTTTAAACGTCTACAAAGGTATGCTTTTTATATATTCAAAAAGGCATGTGTGCAAATCTTGTTTCATCCTAGTTTAATTTTCATTTATTTGTGAGGGTTTTCTGGCTGTTTTAGGAGACTGAAAAGCTTAGCATATTGACAAGTTTCAGATACACATTGTTTACTTTTGTGACAACTATCCCAAACCTGCAGTGTGTACTTGTAAATAGTATTATTTTCTCACCAATGAAACTGGTTTAAAAAAAACCCCAAAAGTGTCAGGCATACATGAGGAAATTTAGCTTCCCTTCCAATAGAGGTCAGAATATGACTGTATTTAAAAAGTAAACAAACAAAAACCCCAAAACCAGAGTGTTTTAAGAATATTAATTGTCTTTTACTCATGAAATTGAGCTTTCTAGTGTATGAAGCAACTATATAACTAGCAACTATAGCAAGTACTAAGCAACTATATAACCAATATCACTCCCTTTTGGGTTGGAAGTGCATTAAAATGACTGTAGAACTGTTAGGTGCTGCAGTCACTTCAGTCTCAAGAGGAGTTGGACCATTCCCAGAGGTGCTCAGTGAAGGCCAGGAGGCTGCAGTCTCAAACTCCTGTGCTGGGCATTCCAGTAGGACATAAGGGAAAAACCTAAAGCTTCACCATGAGAGTAGTTGAGCACTGTAACAAGTTTTCCAGAGAAACTGAGGCATCTGTATTGTTGGTGTTTGAGACTGCCAGCATTTCCCCAGTCTTCAAAACTCAGCAGGGACCTCAGCAACCTGGTTGAACTTTGAAGTTAGCACTACTTTGAGAATGTCTTCTTTAAACCCAATGTCCAAAAGTCACTTCCCCCTAAATTTTTCTTGGTATATTTAAGATTTTTAATAAACTGTTCACAGTGTTCTCGGTAAAAAAAATTGTTTATTCTGGACTTCTACCTGTGAAATCAGCATGCTATAAAGTAATATCTATTATGCAATATGTTCATGCAGGATTTATTGGTTTTTTGTCCATTTTAAGTTAAATTACATGCTGAATTTACATAACTTTCTGTCAATTAAGGGAAGAAGTGGTGTGACAGTCTTCATGGAAGCATATGAGGTCTTTTTTAAAACAATGAGCTGTTTGCTTTGCAAATGACTGCATAGCCTGCATAGCAAATATGGTCTTTACACTGTTGGCTGCAACACTTTTTCTTGTGTGAGAAATGGGCACTTGGTACTTACCTTCTACTTCAAGGAGCTGTAAATGCAAATATGAGCTCACAAAAAAGAGCAGATTACAGGCTTCATGTCTATTTGTGATATATTTGTGCAACTAAGTATTTTTATTAAGAAAAAGTTACTTCTGTAGAATTTTCATTGAATGTTGTAGTGATATAATGGTTAGAGTTGAAAAGGCAAAGCTCAGATGTTCAGGTTTGATAATTTTCTGACTACCTGTTTGCATATATTCTGCTCTAACTGCTACCCCATATGTTTTAGTTACTTTGTGCTTCAGCATTTTACACCCTTTTAGAGGATGTCACTATCCCAGTTCCTAATCCTGTTAACTGTTGTCTGTTTCTTTTGCCCTTCCTTCACTGATGATTCCTGTGTTCCTTAACGCAGTGTCATGTAAGTCTAACTAGCTTGACTCTCAGCATTACTGCTTTATTCTTGCACTTCTCTCTTCTTTTTAATAAATAATGTGCTATAAGAACCTTTCTGAATTCCACTAGATTTGTTTATTTTCAGACATCTGTAAATATATCAACATTAGGCTCATTCAGGACAGATAAGAATTGATGGGACATTTTTATAGATTTCCATTTCATGCCTAAGATTGTGTCAGGTGTATATTCATATGGAAAACTAGCATGTAATCAGCTTCAGAAGCTATTTTAATGTATTTCTTAAAAAGCAATAAAAAATATTGGCAACTGATTTTTCTTTTTAATGATTTCTCTTCAGTGGATAACCAGCCTATGCTGCATTACATTCGAGATAAAACTGCAGTTCCTTATTTCTCCAACCTCGTCTGGTTTATTGGCAGCCATGTCATAGAACTGGATAACTGTGTGCAGACTGATGAAGAGTAAGCTTTTACAAATGTTGCCTGTTGAACACAAATGCTTTTCCCAGATGTCAATAGTGTCCTTATTTTGTCTATAGTAGTCCAGTTAAGTTAGTTTCTAGATATGTTCCCGTGCAAACAGTTCAGACTTTTAACTCTTCAAAGTTTTTTAGTGATTCTTCAAGGTAACGGTGCTGTGTGCCTGATCTGTGCTGATATCCCTACAAGTAAATTAGTGTTTGCAACAAGCCTTTTCTTTATCTTTCTTTTGTTCTGCTAGAAATAGCAGATATCCAGAAGACACAACAGGCATTTTGTGCTTCTCAATCTTATAAATTTTGTCTCTCTAGCATTATTTTTCTATGTGTCATCTCATTAAAAGAGCTTTCTGAAAAGATTCTAGGAAAAAGATTTAAACTAGAAAGATGAACTTGATTGTGAGCTGTCATACCTGCCATGACAGTGTAATATTCCACTATCAACTACAGAAATACTTGGTTGATTCAGGTTGTTCTTGGTTTGTCTTGCCACCCCCACCTTAGAGTGACCGTGTGTTTCTTGCTTTCCTAAAGTGAAGAGGTAGGTGTTAAAACGACACCTAACTCTTCTTTCATTTTTGGAAAAAAAATCTTCTCATTTTTGTAGTTGGCTTGTGAAAAGACTGGCAATGGAAGCAGAGCTTTATGAAAACAGGCCTTGTGAAAACTTGGGGAAAAAACTGGATATGTTCATCCTAAAGAAAATACAGGCAACTGTTTAACAGTTGCATTAGTTGACTTCACTGAAACATCTGCTTTGGGCAGTCTACCTGAGCCAGGTGATCTGTGGCAGGGATACACATTAATTTTTTCCCTACGTTTTTAAGACTTCCACAATTGATCACGTATAATTTTTGGTTTCTGCTCTCTTTTCAGGCACAGAAATAGGGGCAAACTGAGTGACCTGGTAGCAGAACATCTTGATCATTTGCATTACCTTAATGATATCCTTATCATTAACTGTGAATTTTTAAATGATGTGCTGACAGACCACCTACTTAATAAGCTCTTTCTTCCCCTCTACGTGTATTCATTAGTAAATCAAGACAAGGTAAGCTAGTACCTGCAAACAGTTAGTTCTCAAAGGTGCTGCTTGCTTTCAGTGTGCAAAGTGATTTGGGCAGTAGGTGTATGATGTGTGGTTTACATGAAACAGCTTAAATAAGATGGCTGTAGAGGAAATACACTGAAACGGAATTCGAGAACATAGCACAGCATTCAAGAGCACACCAAAGAAATGCTGACTTGGAAGTTAAAAGCTCACAGTAGTGGAGACCAAGAAGAACTGCAAATTTGGAACAAAGTTTAAATTTCTGTGTCACTGGGAGATGTGTGATTTCCTTTTCTGATAAGGTAACCTGTCTTCTGACAAAAGCAGAAAAAGCAAATTTGCCATGATCTAAAAATCTATCCATGTAGAAAATACAGACTTCTGGGTTTGATACTCATTTCTTCTATTTGTAGAGAAGCTGTGTTTTAATGTCATGTAGCTGAATTTATTTTTAAAGCATAGCCTTTAAATTAAGTGTTAGTTTCACTAAAACTGGCTTTTAGTGGAATAGAAACTATTTTTATAAACCTGCACAGATTCCTGCATTTATTTGTCTGTTGTGGGTAATATTTCATGCTATCTAAATAGCTAATTATCAGTCTTTAATGAATGTTAACTGAGAAGAATTTTTTGAACGAATAGTAGCATAGTGAAAACCAATGTACTTCTCAGATGCTCACCTGTTTAAGTTACTGAAGTGACCATGAGAGACAGTAATTAATTGCAATTTTTTAACCAAGGAAGAGTGAGGGATATGCTTAGTCAGTCTCCATTTCAAATAGTTTGCAAGTAGTGAATGTTAAAGATAAAGAATTTGATGCTTTCTGAATATTTTGTAGCAGAATGTGAAACAACGCAAGTTTCATTTTATTTAAAACATTAAGCCATATAAATTCTTTATATAAGTAAGTAAGCATTTTTCATAACTTTTTCTGTAGGGTGGAGAGAGTCCAAAAATAAGTCTCCAGGTTTCTCTCTATCTTCTTTCTCAAGTAAGTATTTTAAGTATTTGTCCTGTTTCAGAACAAATTTTGCAGTACTCTTGTGATTATAAAATAGTGTATCTTCATCATTTTGGCAAAACCATAGAAGAAAATTCATCAAAACAAATTTTTAACCTTTCAGTTTTCATTAAGAAAAAGAAAGTGAAACATTTTTGGCAGACAAAGTAGCTTCTAATTTGAGTTAATATCATTTTTCTGTGGATCCCATTGCACAGGGTAACCCTTAGAACATTTCAAATTGCGTACACCTCCTGACAAATACAGTATAATAAGTCATGCAACATGCTGGGCCGGAACTTGGTACAATGGCAGATGAAATTTACCTAGATGCTGTATTGCATTTTGAATCTGCTTAAGCTATGGAAAATCTCAGGTTTGAATTTTCCTCTTTGAAAACCCAAACCCCAAAAACCACCACTACCAAAATCTCACTTTCTCACAATATGAATTTCATTATGCCTATAGCTTAAATCTGTAATTAAATACTTATTTCTTACTCATATCAGTTCCACCTCCTTTTCCTTCTGGAACTTATTTTCAAGAAGAGATTTTAAGAATTCTACAGTAGATTTTTTTTGTTTTGTAGAGAAAATTCATCTGTTGTCCCTGTAGTCTTCAGTGTATTTCTGTGAGACTGATTTTCTTAAATTACATTGTCTGAAAATAGTTTTTACTTGTGTTCATAGAATTTATACTTCTTTTTCTTTGATCTTAGAATTTTTCAATACTCATTTTATTGTGATCTGGCCCATAATTTCATCTTTTTGCTAGAAGTATGAGGTTGGGGTTTTTTTCCTCTGAAAATATAATTTGATGCTCCTTAATTTTAACCTAAAATATTGTGGTGGTGTGAGGTTTATTTACCACAGATAAAACTATGGGAGGAGCAGCTTCTTGTAACCGAAGGGATCTGCATCGTACAGTTGTGTAAGGTGACCTCTTTTAAAGTCTTTGCTTTCAGGGGAATTATCGACGAGGTATCACTTCAGGATTTGTATCTATGTTCTTCATTCTCTTTAAAGAAGAAAATGGAAGTAGTCATAAAGAACTGAGAACAAATTTTGTGTATCAGAATGGAATGTGATATAGAAAATGAAGCGATGTTTCTGTGACTGGCAGAAAAACATCTTCTCCCACCTCCTTTATACCTGGAATTTGTCTGTGATGGGGTGGGATCTGCCAAACCTTGCTGTCTGTTTCTGTTCCTGACACCAGGCATATGCTCTAGGCACTACTCTTATATTAGACACAAGTGCTTGAGAGACTCATGCCAGCACCTGAAAATGCACTGCTGGGACTTCTCAGCCGCTGTGACAAAGGGAGCGTGTGCTGTTCTTGCACCAGAACAGGCCTGTGGACAGTCATGCAACGCTTGCTGAATTGGCAGAAGCTCGAGTGATTTGGAGGTTGTTCAAAGCACTTTTGAAGTTTGTTGTGACTTCAAAGTTTTATGTTGATCACCACTACATGCTAATAATCACTTCCCTTTTTGAGGTCTGGAATGCTTCTGACTTTAATCAGAAAACCTGTGGAGAACATTTAGCTAAATATTTTCAAAGCAGTGATTAGGTTTAATGACTTAAGAATTATTTGGGAATTCTACAGCTAGAACCACTGATAAGGGATCCAGCCTGGTATTCCTGTGAAGAGAATGGATATAAGCTGACAGAAGGCTATTGCAGCTGGACCTGAGCTGATTTTGTCCAGGAGCCAGTTGTTTGCTGGCCCAGACTTGTAAGCCTTGACTAAAAATAGAGTAGTCAGTGTAAACATAGAGCTCTGGTAAAGCACCGAAGCACTTGTGGTCAAATCCTTCAGTGCTCCAGGCATTATGTCCTTACTCCTGTGTTCTGTAGCCACTGTGTAGCTGACACTGATTTGCTGCAATTTCAGAGCCAGAAAAGCTGCTTCTGATCCAGCTCAGCCCAGTGCATGGCCTTTAGTGATGAATCACTGCACAGTGGTTGTGTGCACAGAACTTTCTGGAGTCTTGCTAGTTGTTGGCACACAGGAAGATCTGGGGATGCTGTGCACCATAATGTTTGTTGTTTCTAAATAAACCTAAATTTCTGGAATGGTTTAATGAGTTCTTGCTAGAATATCACACAACTTTCCTTTCAAAGGTGTTGGAGAGAGAGAATTTACACTTCTCAGAAGAAGGAAAGAATATGAAGAATTAGTAAAACTAGGTAGCTTCAAAGGTAGAGAAAGGTCAGATATCCTTGTCTCCTCTGTTTTAAAGTCGATTTAATGAGCTCTCTGTTACTGTTGTACTTATATGTAAACTAAAGATAGCACTTAACAAGGTCAAAAGTATGTTCAGCTAGTGAAATTGTGAAACTATGTATTCTATAAATATGTCTGGTTTTTCTGCTCTTCTTTCAATAGGTTTTTCTGATTATACATTATGCTCCTTTGGTGAACTCCTTGGCTGAAGTTATACTCAATGGGGACCTCTCAGTGTTTTCTTCTAAGGTTGAGCAAGATATACAGAAAAACTCAGTAAGTGGCCAACTGTAATTTTTTTTTTTTTTTAAGGCAAAGAAAATTTTTGAAAAGTAAAAGCAAGTATCTGGAAACTGGTAAGCCAGTTTGTTTAGGAGATGAGAGCAGCAGCAGCAATTTTGGTGTCGTATCATCATTTTGATAGGACACTTCTGTAATCCAGTCTTCTGTGTTCAGTTTTTATCTGCCATTTGGTAGTGAAATAAAAATGATTCAACACAACTTTCCTGTGAAATTTCCTTGTGCAACTTGTAGTAGAAATGAGAGACTTAAAAAAATACTGGGCTTAAGATTTTCATCTGAATATTCCCAGTGTTTTAGCAGTAAAACTGATCATCTCTGAAAGTTGTGCATCGGTGCGCATGTGAGAAGAGAGACCAGCCACAGAGAGAGGGGAGAGTGTTATTCTTGTCATTGGTCTTCCACCTTCACATTTAACCATGGGTAGATATTGTTAGATGCTGATGCTGTTGTTACTGGTTTTCTAGGTGTCATGTTTTTAATATTTTCCCTTTTGTTGTGGCTTTCACAGTTTGTGTAATGCTTACTTGTTTCCTTTTAAAGGCCTATTTTGTGGATGGTAATAAGTAGGGGGGCATGACCTTACTGTAACAGGCCTCTGACTGTAGTTCTGTCTAAAAATTGAGCATGTCCCCTAATGGCTGACTGGCCAGCAGTTGCTGTCTGAATGTTTAATTTATAACAAGCAATAGATTGGTTCTTATTCAACTTCGTTTCTAGCAGTGGCTATTGCTCTGGGAGTTTCAACGGGGGAGATAAGTTTCAGCTCCTCCAAGATACATCCACTTTTCCAGATTTCTTCCCACTGGGCATTGGAAACTGTGTGGACTGATCTTAGCCAGTAGCTTTTGGGTTCTGGTGTTTTTTTCTGTTGACCTTGATATTTAGAATCTAACCTTTTTTCGAAAAAACTATGGTAGAATGCTTTATCTTAAGCAATCAGTCAACTCTACCAATCTCTTACTTAAGCTAGGAAATGTCTGACATTCTGCTAACTGCATACTGAATGTTGTGTGTTACTTGTGCAGAAGAAGCTTTGTTGCTAGGAAATTTGTGGCAAGAGGGTGGAGTACCAGTTGTTACAGAAGTGATATTTTCTTTTCCTGTCATGGTTACTGTACAGAGTTACAAAATACCTATAGCATGTGTTTGTGTACTTGCATTTATGTTAGGAATATTAGGGGTTTCCTGTAGACTGCTGTTCATCTCAAGTTTGTAATACTATTTAGGTTGCTGCTCCTTATTGGCCTTAAAGATGTGTCCTCTTAACATGTAAACTGGGGGTTCTGTTGTACCTGAACAGGTACTAAATAGGAGGGGTATTGGCCTCCTGCAATAGACCCTTAGAGAAGCTTCCAGAGGTGGAGCTGTGTTCCAGGGAGTGCAGAGCAGTGTGTAAAGGGAAAAACTTCCATAGGGGAAACCTTAATTGTTAGTAACTTCAACCATATTGTTCAGTGAGACCATGGAGGGGAAACCCTAGACTGTCAGAAGCCCACTGGTGGAGGTTGGTTATGTGCAGAAGGAGCGGGGTGCAATGTCCAGCAGAAGAGCTCTGTGGCTGGCTTCCAGGGAGGGGAGCCATGGAGGGAGCTGCTCTGCAGGGTTGTGTGGGATAAACTGCTGCAGGCTTTGCTTGGGCTTCCCTGCTGATAGACATTTCAGTGCAGGGAGGCTTAGGTCAGCTGTACAAATGAAGGCACATCAGGATTATTGCAGGGTTATTGCTGTGGTATTTTCTGTTGCAAAGAAATTGCAAACTTCTATTGAATATTGAAGGCTACTTCAGAAGTTAGTTCAGAATTGTTAAAGAGAAGTGATGAGCAAATTTTTAAATTTACTTTTAGTCTGAATGTAGAATTTTTTTTCCTTAAATCAGGCCCAAATTTATCATTTACTACTTCCTTTGTGTTCTAATTTGTCATGATAACCGTTCTGATACTGTCCTAAGCTTGTTGTTGTGGGGATATTGTGGTGAACTGCAGCTATTTCTAAACCTTTGCTCTGTACCTAACACTGCTTATCTGTTGTAACTGAGATGCCTTGATATGTTTAAGTTGAAATGTAACTGTCATTTTCTAACTAGCACATAATTTCTAAGCCCAGAAGTAAGTAGAACCTCATATCTATATTCATCTTTCTATAAGATAAATTAAAGTGGAATGAGGTATGGAGTAAGGACTGAGTTTACTAGACGCAGAGTCCTCTTGCTGGGATCCTGAGTAAAGAACACATCACAAAAACAAAAGCTGAGAAGCCTCACAGTTGCTATGTATAAATGCAAAATACCCTGAGTTAGTTCTTACGAGAGGAACAAGTGATACTGTTTACTGTAAATCTATTTATGGAAAAAATGACCAGCAGTTGTAACTGGTGATATCTTAAGAATTGGCAATAACCTACCCGTGGAGATCTGCTGAATATCACTGGGCAGTAGTGATTGCCCAGGCTCCATTGAACAAGTTCTCCACATCATTCCATATTTTTTCCCTGTATTTCTGGTTTTAGGCATCATCAGAAGAAATACAAACCCTTATGTCACAATGAGAGCTGAATATGTATAGACAGCACAATGTATTTAAACTTGTCAGATATCACACTAAGGTTTACCTTACTTCCTGTGAGATCTCTTTTCCTGCATCATTCAGATGTGGGCCAGTTCTACCTAGTGCATGTTTCTTCTTTAACCTACTTTCTCCTTCCCGTAAAAGGTGTCACTGGTATTGCCTTATTTTACCATCACACATTGCACAAGATTAACCATTATTGAAAATGTGGTTGAAAGACATTTTAAAGATACAAACTAGCAGTACCTCAACCTGAATAATCAACTTATAAACCAAATGCTATCTAAAATAATTTTAAGTCTGATTTTAGAATGTTTTAATGATATAGCCTTGTTGCCTTTAGCAGAACAATATTTGTGTAGGATTTTTTTCTACAGCATTCCCTCTTGGAGCAGACTATGGCTCAGCATTTACAAGCACATCACTGTCTACTGATATCTTGTGGTACTTTGCTCTTGTGGCTTACAGCATATGAGAAGTGCGAGGATGTTAAGTACATGTTTTCTTCATAAAGAAGTAGCTACAAGATTCTAGGAAGCAATGCAGAAGTAAGAAGTGAATGCAGAACAGGGAAAATGTGTTATGCAACTTGCATGCTACTTTTCTGGTTTTCCCCTAAATAATAGGACTTAAGGTGTTCTTCCTTTTTCTTATTACTTTTCTGTCCAGAAGCCATCAATAAAGGTAACCTGGTCATTTTATAACCTTCCCGCGCTGCAGTTGGATCACACAAAAAATGCATCCAAGAGGTTATATCGGGGGATATAAGTGCAGTAAATTTTGTATTATGGGGATTTTTTGGTATTGTAAAATAGTCTTCCCACTGTGTAGTTTGTTTCAGTGCCAAGTTTAAGTTCACTTATGCAATATTTCTATAAAACATTTGCAAAATGTCAGAAGATCCAGAGAATCATTTTGGCCTTTTAACTTGTAGACAGCGTCTTCCCTGATATTTTCCTAATTTCTTATGTATAGATGTTCCTAACTAGGTGAAGGGAAGGATTTTTTTCAAACTTTTTCCCCAGTTTCTTTTATGCAGTCATCTTGAGTGCTTATTGTACTGAGTCACCTAAGGCAAAGAATGTAATCAGTTTGGTATTTATTCTAGTCTTACTTTTTTCTCTTGCTTGCCCTTAAGGTTTTAACCCTTTAGGCAGTGTCAGCTGAATCTGTTTGAGGTTTTGAGTTCTGGAAGGTAATAGGGTTTCTGTAGCTGTCTTGTTTAGTGTAAACCTGGGAGAAAACTCCAAACCATGTGTTCACTTCTCAGTAACAGAGAGGTTTGGCTGATTAGTGCTTATTTTGTACTCTGGTGATCAGCTAGCAGGCCGAGGGGAGCTCAAACAGCATAGCTCAGAAACAAGCTGCAGAATTGTTGAAAACCAAGTTTGTTAGTCCTTCTGTTTGCAGAGCTTCTTGTAGCATCTTGGTCACTTTCTATAAGAATCCATTGTTCTGTGTTGTTATGATGACACATTCTTGGAAGTACTTCATTTCTTCTGGGAGAAATTTATAATCTAAATTTATTTTCTTGCTCTGTAAATGAATACTTAGGAAAATTAGGTGCTGGTTTGCCATCTTATCCTGTGATAACTTTGTGTAAAACACAAGTAAATTAAGTCTAATAAATGAAGTTGTGTTTTCCAGACTTGGTAAGTCAATGTCTGGAGGCCCAAAAAAGGTTAATGACTGTCATTTGTTCCTAGTTGATACAGGAATTAGTTTGATGTTGAGGGAAGCATAAGACTCCAAAAAAAGCAAACCAACCCAAAATCTCGCAGCACAGAGCATTGGATTTTGTCTTTGCTGCTTTAAAAAAGTCCTTCCACCTTTAAAAGGGGTGTATTTCATATTAATTTCACTGCTGTCAATACACATGTAGGATTTTGCTGCCTTTATCCTTTTACAAAAGGTGTCTGAATATTTTGTGTAATATCTGTCTCACCCCTTCAATTTAAAACTAGTGATGATGAAATATAGGTAGTTCTGCATTATCCTGTCTCAAGAAGGCTTACTTTTTAATGATAGATCTTTGGAGTATGTTACTTTGGAGATAGTTGTGCTACTGATGATTTGGTATTAATTTTTTGTATTTTAAAATGAATTTGAGATTTGTGGATAGTGTGCTGATTTACATTTTACATGAGCTGAAGTTTATCAATTAAAGTTAAAAATGCTGTGCTGTAACTCAATGTAAACTCTTGAAATTTACAGGCAAAGTCAAGTATCAGATGTTTCATAAAACCCACAGAAACACTTGAGAGGTCTCTTGAAATTAACAAACAGAAAGGGAAGAAGAGGATGCAGAAAAGACCCAACTATAAAAATGTTGGTGAAGAAGATGAAGAGGAGAGAGGATCTGAAGATAACCAAGATGACCTTGATAAAAGTAAAGGTACAGAAGCAAGTTCGAAAGGTGTAAGAACAGGCACTGAAAATGAAGGTGAGTATTCCAGCAAGAAAACGGTGCTTACAATTCAGGTACTTCTGTTTACTGATGGACCTAGTTGTGATAAGTTACACGACTTGTCCTCTTGCTGCACTAGGTGAACATGGGACTATGACATTTGTTTAAGGCTTTGGTTGGATTTTTTTCTCATGTTAAATCAAGCTGTGAAAACATGTACTTCTAATCTCATTAAAAGCTATGAAAGTGTGTTCATATCTGCCTGTAGGCCTTGGCCCCTATCACAATGCATGCCTTGCACCTCAGTGTTCATGGCTGTGGGCACTTGATAAGCAAGCTTGACAGTTTTGTAGCTTGTCCTTCTGTGGTAAAAGATAGCTGTAGCCACTTCAACTTTGCAAGATAATCAGCAGTATTTTATGTATGTTTCAATGATAAAATTTAACAGGTGTGCTAGAAGTGACAGTACATGATGGAAGATGATATTAAATAGTTCAAAATTGAAAATATCTTTAACTCTTAAATTTTTTTTTAATTGGATTTTTTCTGCATTTTTGTTGTAGCACAAACCTAAGAACTGCTTTTATAGGATGAGGAGTCTTACAGCATATTATAACTGTTTATTATATGGTTACTAACTTTTAAAAGGATGTATATAAGTCCTAGTAGTTACATTAAACGTAAATTGAGAAAAATGTGGCAGGATTGCCTGCAAGCAGTTGAAAGCAAAAGTGTTATGCTTTGACAGTCCTGTCCAAACATGACTGAGTTTAAATTTAGGTAAACAGTCTCTTTGAGAAGCTTTTCCTTAAATGGTGTCAAATAACTGATGGTGTATTTTCCACCTTGATTTGAAGAAAATCTGAAAGAATCTATTGTTTAAACTGTGTATTTAGTTGTAATCTTTGTCCAAATTCCTAAGAGAAGGCAAGATTTGTTTGTTCTACTGAAACTCAGTAGGTGAGAAGCAGTGGCGACCAGGTGTCCTGTTTGCTGCAGTTGTAGAGGCCTGTTTACACCCTCAGTGAAACTTGATGTCCACCCATGTCCCAGACTCACCAGCTTTTGCACAAATCTTTTTTTCAGAAAGAGGTTCTATGGCTTTTGTTACTCTGGTTTGCATAGGAAGGGAGGTGACTGTGGCTTATTTGCCAAAATGATATGTATATTTTATTTGCATATTTTATGTATATGTATAGATGTTTATAGTGTTACATTCCTTAAAGAAAAGTAAGCCAAATTCTTGCTTTTACTGGGAAGAAAATGTGCCCACATTTGCTCATTAATCTTTATGAGGTAATGGTTATACCTCTTATATATAGATGCTTTTAATACCTAACAGAAAATACAGAAGAGCTTGTGATAATCTTGTTGAAAATACCAAATTTTGGTGGTATGCTTTGTTTTTTTAGAAATAGAGATGGTAATCATGGAGAGGTGCAAGCTGTCAGAGCTGTCTATCTCTGCTGTGACAGAACAGAATACAACAGATGAAGAAAAGAGTGCAGCTGCTTCTGGGAGTGAGATAAACTGGAACAGGTATAAAGGAACTGTAAAAGGTGTTGCTGAATTGTTTCCTTACCTACCCTCCCCTTAAATCTTTGGCTTTTCTTAAAGGGATGTTTCAAATCTGCTTCAAGTTAAAATTACAGGTTTTTTTCTGGATCACAAGTGAGTGAATCAATACAAAAGTGAGTTGTAGCCTCTCTACTGCTCAGTTTTGTAAATGATCTGTTCCTTTGTAGTTTGTGCTTCCCTTTAGGTAGTTGTGATGCATTAAGTTGGTAAAATTAAATTCCAGAATATTAACACCACAGAAATGGAATATAAATCTTTCCATTCTGTAATTTCCTGAACCTCTGAATTAAGAGGGAAATTTTATTAATTACATTTATGGTTGCATTTGTCCATTCTTGTATGCACCTATAAGGAAAAATCAAGGAAAATTCCTCAGTTCGGGGCTGAGTTTTCCAGAATTTTAATAGCAGTAGTTCTAGGCAAACCCTTGTCACCTTTGTGCTGTTTCCATAGTCCATTAGTATGTTTTAGGGTTATTGGAAACTTCTACCAGAAATATAGTTTATAAGTGTTTCTGGGAGCAGAAATTACCCTGACTTCAAAATTTAAGCTTGGATATAATGAATACTCCTAAGACACCTTCTCACTAGAGATTTTGCATTCCTTTTAATAGAATGTTAAGAAACCAAATGTACCTGACAAAAAAGTAATTGCAAATGTGTCCATTGGGGAAATTCACATGTTTGATAGGATTTAAAATTTATTTTTAAACTTGGGAAATGCTGCCTGGTGTTCCCAGAATTTCATTCTGTCTCCATTATAGCTTTGTAGTTTAGATTACATTCATTAATAAAGATAACATTTAATCTCATTGTAAATGTGAAATTGAACCTTGACTTGAACTGGCTTTAAAACACACTGTTCTAGATTATTGATAATTTTACTAAAATATGTGCCAAATGGCTTTTAGAAAGAAATTGGCAGCGAGTGCATGGAATACTTAAATGACTGGGATGCTCAGGTCTTGAAAAGTGCAGAATGCCTAGACGTGAGCTACCAGTGCATTTGGCAAATGTCTGCAGTTCAGGCCTCTCTTGATCTGCAGATGTGGTCTCACAGCATTCTGCATCTTTTCTAAAAATAAGCAACATCAAAGAATGTGCAGAGCTAAAAATAGTTTTAAAATAAGGATATATCTTGTATAGGGCAATTCTGGCCTTCGTTTCATATGTGAGTTTTTTTTTTTTTTCCAAAATGTCAGTGGATTAGCTGCTATAGCTTAAAATGTATTATATTATGCCAAGTATAATATTTGAAACAACAGCTAAATTTCTCAAGAGACTTCTGTATGTGTAGTTTCTGTCCTACACTGGTTGAAATCACTGAGCCTTGTGGGTAAGGCACCATGTAGGAGTGAAAATGCCATACTGGAACTGAAGCTTCCACACCTGCAATAATCATTAATGCTTGTGGTGACAGTGGTTCCTAGTGTGTTGCAGTCTTCAGTTGTGGACATACTCCACAAGAATAAATAATTTGAGGAACACTTGTATGGCATTTGATCTGCTGCTTCTATCAAGCCCTTAGTAAAAGACTAGTAAAGGAAGCAAATGCTTACAGAGTTAAAAAATAAATTTGAAAACACTTACCATATTGCCTTTACTATGAAAACTGTTGGGTTTTTTGGGTTTTTTTAACAGTCCAGTAGTTGTTGAAAAATAAATGGAAAACAGCCCAGATGGCAGTTAAAAATCTGCAGCTGTAAAAGCTAAGTCAAGCTTTTAATTTCCCTTAGCTCTTTTCCTACTGTGAAAAACAAAAGAAAAAGCTTAAGTATTTTAGGTGTTATTTTATTTTGATAGGCCTCACTGCTGGAAAGTTTAAGCTTAAGGGCATGTTTTAAATTAGCTTCATTTTATGAAATGCTGCACAGCAAAGCTTTTTTTCCAAAGCATGTCAAATCCTCATGCTGTGTTGTGGCTTCTGTTGCTATTTTCTTAGGCTGAAGTTTTTCTGGGTCTGTTGTGTATTTAGTCTAAATGAGGAACGTTGGTGAGGGGGATTCTTGGAAGTTGTTTCAGCCTCAGATTATTGTGGCTGAGACAGATAATGCCAACAAGATGCTGTGAAGAAGCATCTGGAATGAAAATAGTATCTCTTGCTGCTGTGTAATGATTTTTTTCAAGTTTCATAATTTCATGAATCTAATTAGTATGTGGGGGAAAACAATGAAAAATGCATTAGACATCACAGAAGTCATTTAATTACTGTGTAATATTGGTGTTAATGGAACAGCTACTGATACCTCAGCAGTTTTGACCTGATAAAACTTTGGCTTTAATGAAATTATATTGAATAGTACTTTTATAGTTTAGGGTTTAGGTTGTTTTACTGTCTGCTGTTGGTCTGAAAACAAACCAAGTGTTATCTTGCATTTTAGTATTTTAATATCATGGTCCTCTTTGTTCTTTGGGCCTCGAATGTGAGCTCATTTTATGGAGTGAAAAGCCCCCCATCCGAGGGTGACACGAGGCTTGTGGGGCTTGGGTAATGCTTAAGAAACATGATGGCCTCCTTGGATTGTTTTCAACATTGCTAATTCTTTAGGTTGTTTCTCCTTGAGTAGTTACACTCTTTTGAGATCTACAATATGTGGGCAATTTGACTTAAGCACTTTGAACAGTGTTGAACTTGGGCAGAGAGGGATCACTGGCAGTGGCAGTTCTGATAGAGGAGCAGTGTAATCCAGGCTCAGAAATGCACAGACGTGCTGCCGTGGCATGAGCTGAGCAGGGAGCAGCATGGGCTGGGATGTTGGTCACTGCCTGGTCACTGTGGTTTCAGTAAGGGAGAGCTCTGTGCTGACACGTGCCTGGAGCTGCCGGCAAGTTCCAGTGCTTTGTTATGCCTTGGGCGCCGGGACGCGCTCCGTGTCACCTGGAGGGTGCCACAGGTCTGGAGTGGGGATTGAAGTGTCTTGTGTTCTGGTCTGTGGCAGCCCTTCTGACCCCCAGGAACCACAGCAGGGAGTTTGTAGTGCCTGTTTCTTGTCTGCTAGGCCTGAACACAGCAAAACATGTTTGCTTCTGTGACTTTGATGTTATTTTAATGTATTTTCTTTGAATGTAATTTAGATAATGTAAGGATATTTTTCCTTTCACTGTTAAAGTATAGTTTAACAGATAGGAATAAACCCTTTCCTCTCAGGCTTTCACACTGTCATCTTCTGATGACTGTGACACTACCCTGACACATCATTTATTTATCTGGGCCAGTTGTGAAAATATATTTAGTTTTTGCATGTGCTCTGAACTTGAACTACTGACTGGATGCAAACCATCTTAAGACCAGAAGTGAAGCTGCCTTGCTATCAGGCCTGTGCTAATATCAGATTAATCTCAGCTATATCTGATCTGTCCAAATGCCTTCTGGATTACACTGATTTTTGTTGTCTTTCCAAGGTACAGGTAAAGAAAAGGTGAATTTAGCACTGTTTGTAACTTCCTGTACATGTGTCATAGGTCATAAGTGTTTAAACTTGGGCAAACAAAGCTCATCTGCAATATAAAGCTTTTTTTGCTCTTCAGATATTCCCTCCTAGTTAATTTTTCTTTCCTGTAACTGTTGGACAGTAAAACTGTTTTAGAAAAACCTAGCTTCCTCCAAACTTCTGGTAAAAATGCTTATTTGTAATAGTCTGAACTTTTCAATTCTATTTAGCACATGAATTTTAAAGGAGTCTGTTCTATACAACAGTGATAGCAGCTCCCTAAATTTACTTAGGTATGCACTTAAAGCAAGCTCTGCAGTGATTCTGTATACTTACTAAACAGGCTACAAACAACGCAGTAAATGTTTGAACAAGCAATTCTTGGGAAAGTATTATGTAATAAGTCCTGTTAAAACTCAGAATTATTGTCAGTATGTAAATACAAAGCATGGCTGTACTCTAGGTACTCTGCAATAGAAACTCTGTAACATAACTCTTTTGTTATAATGCCTGAAAATGTACATTACTGTAAATTTGCCTCTTCCATTAGCTACGTGTACAATAAGATAGTTACCCATTTTTCTATAGATTTTTAACTGTTTCTAAATTACTGCTTTCCACAGGCCTTTTCTTGATATGGTCTATAATGCACTGGACTGTCCTGAAGATGATTACTATGCCCTCTTTGTGCTCTGTCTTTTATATGCAATGTCACATAACAAAGGTAAGTGCTGTTATGTAGAGTTAACTGCAAGGCCATGGTTGGAAGAAACTGCAAACCTCAGTGGAGTAATCTTCTGATTTATGGGGTTGTTTATTGCTGTTCTTTAGAACAGGACAGGAAGATCCTCACAATCCATAATTGTGTATTGTTCTAAGAGGTCTCCCAGCAAACCAGTCTTTCCTGGGAAATAACTTTGCTATTTCAGAGGAATATATTAAAGAAAGATGGGATTAGTTTCCTTATATAACAAGTCAGTGAAAATTTTATTTGTGTTGGGGAGGATACTAAATAGGGCTACTACAGAACAAAATTCCTATTTAATTTAATCATGTATGAACAGATTACTTAACTACCAAAGCAGAATTTAAAATCAGACTTTGATCTTCTCCCCTGTAGTCATTATGCTCTCCAGATGTGTCTTGACTTTTATTTGATTTACGTACAAACAAATAATCTGAGAATTTCAGAAGCAGCAAAATCATTTGCATTTCACCAGCCACTTTGGGATTTGAGTGTCTTCACTCAGTAGGCCCCACTTGAAGCTGAGAATTTTCAGGGATTCATCAATGTGTTTGATCTTTGTTGTTCCTCCTTTTCCTTGTAATACAAAGTCAAAGCTGTCTTGTCTAGTTTCCTATTGCTAATTGTTGTCTTCTGAGAAAACTGCTGTGGTCTATTAAATGCTTGCCTTGGAGTACACTCCTGTTTTCTAATTTACATTATTTTCTTTCACCTCCATGAAAGGACTTGACTCAGTCAAGCTGGAGAGAATTCAACTTCCAGCTCAACATGCTGAAGAGAGAAATTCATATAATCATGTCCTTGCAGAAGGGCTCATCAGGATAATGAATTATGCTGCACAACCAGGTATTGCTTTTCCAGGGTTTGTTTTTCCTTCCAAGGTGAAATTTTTGAAGATAGAAAAAAGCTACTTAGCCTCTTGTCTTTGAGGGGAAAGTGACTGTTCAGCATGCTCTTTGATGAGCAGTATGCAGATATGGTTTGTGAAAGACAAGTATTGGCTTTTTCTTGATTGGTGAGGAACCAGAAACTCTGGATTTGTTCTGAGTAGTTGTTTTTATACTCAGAACTCTACAAGGATCTGTTGTCTTAATTCCTACTTTCTGCACTTTTGAAAAAGCAAAAATTGAGATTATGAGGGGCTTTACCTTAATGGATTTCATCATGAAAATATGATCTGTTTTACCTTCGCTTGTAGAAATAATTTCAGTTGAGAAATAATCTTGAGAACTATGGCGTCCTTTGCTCATAGCTGTCCTTTGTCTGTTAGCTCTAGGTAGTAGCAAATTTTCCCATACTTTTTTTTAATCTCAGATTGTATTTTCAGTTCTGAACTGTTCTGCAGAAAATGTGGGGTTTTTTCTTCCTGTTTTTTTTTGTGAAATGAGGGTTACAATGTTCCATGACCTATTCCATGAAAATATGATTTTTGTTCAAGCCACACTTCTCCTCCTTGCACATGCCCCCTTAAAACTTTAAATGGGTGGAACTGGTATTCCCCAGAAACTGACACACTATCAAATTTTTGAATGTCTGTAGAATAAAAATCTGTTTGTTTGACTTGCAAAACCGATCTACAGCATATTAACTTGTGCTGATGTGTCAGAGATGAAAAACATGTTTATATATGAAGAGTTTGTACCTGCAGCAGCAGGAAGGAGTGCAAATGAGGATATGTACTTATTTAAATAAAGGCATGTCTGGGGAGGGAAGTGCTGGGGAAGAATGGAAATGGGAGATTTTGTTATTCAACTTGCTGCATGCTGTGTAGAGCATCTCCTTTTCTCTCTTCAAGGAAAAGCTGTGTCTTATTAGTGTGTATATACAAAGCTTCCTTTCACCTTGTAACTTCATCCATCCCAAATGTCTGGGATCCTTTTAGAGTAATTTTATAGTAATTCAGCCTGTGCAGCAGATTGATAAAGGCAGCAAAACCCAATGTTGGGGCCTATTGTTCAATAGTAATAATCTTTACCCTCTTACTGAATGGTTCTGCTTTAAATTTTCTTCTGTTTTAAATTACTCTTCCAATTTTTTCTTTATAGCTATCAGCATAGTAATGCAGCACCAGCACTCATCCCTGTCTGATGGGGGTGTGACAGAGTAGCAAAGTTTGACAATTGCAGAAAGAGTAGAAACATTTAAAAACATGGGATGATGACAAGACTGTAACTAAACTGCTACTATTTTGTATGTTGAAATTTTATTTTCACAGATGGAAAAATTCGTTTGGCAACTTTAGAACTTGGCTGCCTATTGCTGAAGCAGCTTGTGTTTTCCAAAAATGGCAGGATCATAAAAAGTGTTCACCTTGATTGTCTTGAGGTTAGTATTTTCTTTCAAATTGCCAGTCACTGCATTACTGGTGTCTGTCTTGGAGTACAGTTGAATAAATTTGTTTCATTTCTGATTGCAATAAGCCTTATTTGAGCTTCTAGAACTTGTTTGCATTGGTTTCTCTGTCCTGTGAACATCATAACCTATGCTCTGTTCTCATCTCTGCTATTTTAACTTGTAACTTCTCCAGCAGTTTTATGTTTCATTGTCTCTCTGAAACTTGTATGTTATCCATCTCAATAATCTAAAGAAAAGTGCTTTTGAAATAATAAATAATAAATTCAAATAAGCTACATTTTCGTAGGTGCAAGAACTGTATTCTGTCAAATTCTGGGATTAAGGCCATGAATTATTAGACAGTCTGTTCTGCATCAGTGTTTGGGTGGGTTTTTTAATATGACTAATAAGTAAGTGGTGTACGTGTTCCCTGAAATGCATTTTCTCTTTCTTAGGGTGCAAGGGAGGAAAGCGTTCATCTCCTTCGTCGTTTCTATAAGGTAAACATGCAAAATGCTGTAAGAAAAAGGTCCATTATGTATGGGGAATGTCTGCAGCCCAGTCTTTACATAGTGACCAAAGAAGCACCTTTTTTAAGATGGGAACTCCAAATTTGTAAGAGAGAAAGAAATGTTTTCTTGGAGAATTCCTCTCATTTCTGCCCTTCCCATACCACCCTGACATATGTCACAAAAGGCTGTTGGAAGACTTACAGGGTTTGTAAGGGAGATCAAGCTTATCATTGACTCTTAATATGGAACATGTTTGCTTTTGACATTACTTTTTGTTTGTATCGTATCTGAAATTATGATCTAACGTTTTGCCTATTTTTTTCTTATTGGAAACCTTTGCAGCTTTTTACTTTTGTGTATGTGTTGTAAACAATGAAAGAAATTAAAATTTTAGCCCTAGACATTAACTTCTATATAAGGAGCAGTAAATCCGTGACAGATTTCAAGTGTCTGAAATATCTTCCTGTTTTTCTTAGAATTCTCTTGAAGGATGTTTGCTCAATGTGGCTTACAAAAAATAAGTAACTTGTGGTAGATGGACCTTGGCTGGCTGCTAGAGGTCCACCCAACTGCTCTCTTACTGCCCTTCCTCAACAGGATGGCGGGAGAACAGAATATCTTGTCAAGATAAAGAACAGGGAGGTCACCTGCCAGTTACAGTCTTGGGCAAAACAGACTCAACTTCACAGAAATAAATTTGTTGCCAAGAAAAATAAATTTAGATAGCAAGAAACAAAGGCAAATTAAAACACTGCTGTCCCCCAACTCTCCTTTTTCCCAGGCTCAGCTTCATTCCTGGCTCTTCAACCTTCTCGCCCTGTGAGTGGTGCAGGGGCAATGGGAAGTAGGGATTTGGTGTCAGTCCAGAGCAGCTTCTCTCTGTTGCTTCTGCCTCCTCACACCTTCCCCTGCCCCAGTGTGGGTCCCCTCCTCTATGGGCTGCAGCCCTTCAGGACAGTTGCTGCAGTGTGGGTCCTGCAGACTGCAGCTCCTTCAGAGCACATCTGCCTGCTGTAGTGTTGGTACCTGCTCCACCATTGTCACCGTTGTGACACGAAATAATAAGATTTACGTAAGGTGTTCCAGCATCCGAATAGGAACAGGAAAAGAGAACTTTATTTTTCAGATCTTAACATTTATAGAATTTTAAAAGTGACAGTGGATTGGAGGATGACATTGCTGCCTCTCCAACCACACTGGTTAAACTAATAGTCTATCAAAATTCTCCTCCTACAGAGAAGAATGTAAAACAATCATTATTTATATGAAAATGTGTGAGAAACTCCATTATGAGAATATAAACATTAGAAAGCTTAAAAAAACTCAAAAGAACAGGGTGACACACCATGGTTCTCCAGGGGTTGCAAAGAAATCTCTCCCTTTCCTAAATGTGTTTTCCCAGAGGTGTCAGCAGTGCTGCTGAAGGGCTCATCAGTGCCCTGCAGCCCTGGCCTCCCTTCACAGACACACTGTACAAAACCACACCTGACAGAGCCCCAGACAGCAAGGCTTCATGGGATGTCCATGTTCTTTATTTTGGAAGGGAGAAGAAATCTTTCTGGATATGTTTGAAGATGAATACCGGAGTATGACAGTAAGTGAGACCCCTTCTGCCCTGCCAAATCCTCTAACCCAGATACAGCACAGGAACAAGAAAAAGTACTGATAGCTGCTGAGGACATTGGGGTTATTATTGCTGGGAGTAGGATAACAAAATATGGGTGGTGTTTTTGTCTCTGAGAAGTTGTGTCTATACTTACATAAATTATTTATGTGAAACTTCTCAGCTCTTTAGTTAATAAACTTGCATTACTTATATAATTGAGTACACAAAAATTGCTTCAGCCTACTAAATGGGACACTGGATTTATTATTTTTCCCTAAACAATATGAAAATCTTCCTATACCTGTCTGAAGCTCAGTATGTTCTCACTTTTGAGAAAGTTCTTTCTGGAGAGAAAAAGTTATGAGAAACTTCCCTGTGATTGAAGTTGCCACAAATTTAAGTCAAAACTTAAAATCAAACCTGGCAGAATTTGGTTTTTAGTATTTGGGAAATATCTTTTCTGTAATCTTCTGGAGTTTTCCCTGTGTTTTATTTGTATGAAAACTTTGGCAGGGTGTCTGGGAACAATGACAGGTTGTATGTAGTAAATGAAAGACTGCATGTAAGGACCTTAAATAAGACACGGTATTAAAAATTCTCAGAATTTTAAAATATGCAACAATGCGTTGTATTTGAAACTAGAGGCAAATGCTTATTGTTCTGTATAGTAACCAGTGCTAAAATATTTTCGTAGATGAAACCCATGAATGTAGAATACTTGATGATGGATGCCTCAATCTTGCTACCCCCAACGGGGACACCTCTGACTGGGATTGATTTTGTGAAAAGGTTGCCTTGTGGAGATGTAGAAAGAACACGAAGAGTGAGTAAGACTATTTTTCTTACATCTGCTCATGACAAAATGATGCCAAAATCATTGAGCAATTCTAGGAATACAGATACTTTCCTTTTAAAACTGCTTGATTGGAGCCTTCATCCATAAAATCATAAAAGCTTGCTGAAGACAGATCTGTGTAGAGAATATATATAGTAATTATATGCCCCAGTGGAGGAACTTTTTCTCTGATTTCTTGTGTCTAGTCAATGCATTGTGTTCTTGCACTGGGGTTTAAATTTTCAGACCATGCAGAAAGCTACATACAATGGCATTTTGATGACACTCAGTGTATTGTCAGCTTCTTTTGTGATCTGCTATCTCATTTTATCTCTCAAGTATATTCCTGTAGTAAGAATCTCTGTGGAACACTGAGTGGCTTTGTATTGCTCATATTTCTAGACATGGCAAAAAATTTAATTCTACTTGAGAGTTCATCTTGCCAAGGTAATTTGTGATAGAGATTTGAGAATAAAGAGAGAAGCAGCAAAATATCTATTTTTGTGACACAATCTGTAGAGGTGATATTGACCTGAACAATATCCTTATTTCCATTCTTGGTTAATCAGTTCTTGGCCCTTATCTGGGTGTGTCCCAGAAGCCTTGCAGTGTCAGTAAATCTAAGAAATATGTTACTGCACAAAATCATTATTTAGGAAGTGCTGTTCTCTGAGTTTCTTTACATTTCTGTAAGCATATTATGTAAGTATATTCAAATACTCTTGAAGGAAAAAACATATTTTCAGGAATCTTCTGAAAAGGTTTGTTTTTATTTCTTATAAGCCGCACAGCTTTTGTTATCGCAGCAAGTTGTTGGATAGAATACAGTGAATTATTTTGAAAAGTATTATTCTTAGAAAGCAGAAATGCTTCCTGAAATTCTCTGAGATGTTCAACAGAAAGATACTTAGAAATACACATTAGTGGGAAATGACTGTACCAAGATTTTCATGTGCTAAATAAGGAATAGCTTAACTTCTGTTGGTGGAAATAAAAAATAAATACAAATATTCCTGCAGATTCTTTGGAATGAAAGGGTCTCTCTCATGAGCAAGAATTCCCAGAATGATTCCTTGTTGGTGCTCCTTCCCCAGTCCATTGCACTCAGATTTTAGTATCTCCTCATTTCCTGTGCTGCTTCATTGCAGCCAGGCTGCCTCGCCCTGGCTGACCTGTCATGACAAAATGCTGGACTCAGGTATACTTTGTGATATTGCTGCTGCCACTCAACCTGGTGAGGTTCTAAGGATGGTTTTAAATGGAAAAAGGTTTGATTCTGAGCATGCTCTGACACGATTCAAAAAAGTTCTTGAGTTTTATTTCACTAGCAAGTGAACTTTGATTATATTGAGTTAGTATCTTAGTTCCTTGCTATAGAAAGTCCCTGTAAGTGTCAGCCCTTCTCCTCTTTAGCAACTTTAGGAGTTGCTCTCAAAAATCTCACTTTGTGAGAAGTTTTTGAAGTACTAAGAAGACTTTTTCATGAGAATGTAATAAGATAGTGGTAGGTTTCCCTGCAAATTGCTGTTTCTTTGCACATAGAACATATGAGGAAATCAGCATCCTAGTGCATAATACTTTGATGTAGGTAGAAATCCATATTTGTTCCAAGTTAACCAAAAAACCAAAAGCCAGCTAAAAAAATTCTGGGCCACAGAACTTTTCTATTGTTTTGTTGAGATCTGATAAAATGTGTTAGGCACAACATATTGATACTGGTAACAAACTGAGGGCTGTCAATGTTGTAGGAAGCTCAGCACAGTTTCCATTTCATCTGATGTTCTTTTTTTTTTTTTTTTTTGCAAAGGCTAAAGTTCTAATTTTATTTTCTACTCTTGTACTTTATTCGGCACGAATAAATTGCATGTTTGGAGATGAGTGTCATTAGTTTTATAGGAAATGAATGTGATAAAAATTAATGCAGTCTAGGAGGAAGAGGTTTGAGGGGGAAGATAAGTGAAAGCTGAGTGATGGTTGCCCTCTAATTTAAAAAAAAACCAAACAAACAAACCCAAACATAAACCTTGTTGGGTTTAACTTCTGGGTTACCAAAAATGCCAAGATTTTCCTGTTGTTGGTTGAATTTGGCAAATATTTAACCAAATACTGTGAATTCTTCTTGAAGCACTTGGTAGGAATACTGCTTTATAGTAATCCTATATAATTTCAGTAAATTCACAATACATTAGAATGCAGTCTGCCTAAATGGGAGTCATCATCTCGCATTCTAAAGTGACTCTATTCTCATGAATTAAATAGTATTATTATCATACTTTTGTTAGATACCCTTGATGTCCTTTGCTCCACATAATCATATTGCCCTGTTAAATTTCAGCTGTGTACCAAAGCCATTGCTTTGGGGTCATTTCATGGAAGAACCTGATACATGGCTTCCCTCTCTTCATCCCTGTTCTGCCCGAAATTCCTGGAAGCACTGCCAGTAGAGAGCTGGCCAAATGCTCACAGTTCTACTTCACAGGAGCCACTGTTCTGTTGATTTTAAAAATAGAGGAGTGAAGGGTTTTCCCTTAAAGCACTTTAGATTTGTTTTTCCCAATACTTCCTGCAATCTGGGAGTTTCTGGGTACTGCAGCTGTTCATGAATTCAATGCTGTTACTGTAAAGCAGCAGTTAATTTACAGTACACCACAGAATTACAGTGTAGGAAACTCTTAAAAAGCAGAACACCGGAAGTAATAAAAAATGATTTTTCATTTGCTGTACTGAAAATGCAGTTCTTGTAGGGAAAAAGGATTATAAATGGTGCCTTTCAAAATGTGGCTAATAAAACGATTGTTCTTTGACACTTTGGGTCTTTGCATACCATATGTCATGAATTTGTAAATCAAAACTAGTATATTCATTTCACAGAGCAGCTGTTGAAAGTTTCTTGGGATTGTTGCAGCTTTCAGAATGCTTTGCCCTGGTGAAGACCTTCTGAGAATATAAATTAAGTGCTCTGAGAAAGTTATATTACATGTGGCTAGTTTTAGTGAGAGCAGCAAATTAAAATGCAGAAATCCCCTCTGTTTCTCTCTTAACTTGTAGACAAGTTAACTAACCTTGGCCAGAAAAGTTATTACTGTTTTAAGTTCAAAATGTGAGAGTCTCTGAAGGTTGATTGTGTAGGTGTCTGTAGCACAGAAGTATTGCAAATACAATCAGTCTTAAAGTAATGATTAAATAAAAATATTCCAAGATTGCTTTTGCTTAAACATCTCTTGTAATTGTTTCCCTGTCAGTCACAATCCGTATAAGTGTGCCAGTGAGACAGAAGCTCTGCTTCTGTTTCTTCTATTTCTCTGAAAATAAATGACATGTTTCCACTTCTTTCATGCTTTTTTTTAACTAAGTTGGAAATTACATTCTACTTTTTCTACTTTTTCAATTAAAAATGAATTAAAATTTTAATTACAATTTTAAATGTATTATAAAGATTTGCTATAGGACAACAAACTTCAGGGTTGTATAAGCCAATATATGTTTGTAAGATGCTGTTAAAATATGTAGTGTTGGGTGTAAAAATATTCTGTTAATATTTTCTTTAATTTCTCAAGGCAATCAGAGTTTTCTTTATGCTCCGTTCACTGTCACTGCACTTGCAAGGTGAGCTGGAAACTCAGTTACCGCTCACAAGGGAGGGAGATCTGATAAAGGCAGATGATGTTCTGGATTTGAGTAAGTAGCCCCTCAATTTCCTAAATAGTCTGACACAAAAATTATTGATTTTTTTTTCTCCTAAACTGCTTCTTACTGCTATTCTTACTTAAAATACCTGAATTGAAGTAGCACGGTGTTGAGGTTCTACTGTGTGTTGTAGCATAAAAATGTATTTTCCAGTTTGAGTCTTTGCTCAAGCAGGAGAGACAGGAGAATATCAGCATTTTGGCATAAAGCACGTCGGATGCACATGATTGCAGAGGTGCCATACCTTGGGAGGAGACTTTGCAGTAGGCAAAGCGTGACCCAAAAAATTACATTTGTGTGCTTTTTTAAATACCACTTTGGAGGTGTTGTTGATTTAACAAATTTTTCTCAATCTCTGTTAATATAAGGCTTTTAAAATTCTTGGGAACATTAAGATGCCTTCAGTGTTTATGCTTATTTGTATACAAATCGTTTCAAGAGGGGAGTAGAAGTTAACATGATCCAGTAATGGTTTCAGCTACTGTTTTGATTTGGAAAAATCCCACAAAACTGTATTAAAATAGCTCCTTTTTTTCCTTTTTCCTGAATCTAATGATGGTGTTTTATGTGAGCTTGATGAGGGAGATTCAAGTTTCTTGTAAAGAAGCATTTTTAATATTTTGATGCACATATGTTGAATGCAAACCTTTAGGTGTAGTTATGAGGTTGTCACCAATATGTATGAATGTATGAATAGAGAGTCAGCTAATTCCACTAAAGGTTCATTCCATACTGCTGGATATGCTGTCACCAGATTAACAACTACTATATTTCTACTGTAAATAGTTTTGAAGCAATTTTGTATTTTGTCATAACTGTCTAACTTAGACTCCCTGTGAGGTTGTTTTCAGTCTTGTTTAGCAGCTCACTGTGTAAAGTCACTGGCAGCTCCAATTAACAGCCTCAGTGCTTGGTTTCAGGTGATAACAGGATTCTGTTTGTTTAATGTTTTAAATGCCATGGCCAAGAGGTAAATAAGGATACATTTGAAGCTGTTATTTCTTTGCTGAAATAGAAAAAAGTAACATTATAGTTAAGTTTCTTTGCGTACTTGGCAGACTGAATGAGCAGGCTTCAAACAGGCCATCACAGTCAACATTTTTTAAAAAATATTTTAGAAAAGTTCATGATGGAATAATTGAGATTGTAAGGAACTTCAGTAGATATCTAGTCTAACCCCCCTGCTCAAACCAGGGTCAGCTAAAAAAAGGTGCCCAGGACAGTTTGTCATATTTGTGACAAAGGGAGTAACCCAAAATGTGGTGCAGGTGTATGACTAGGGACCCATCCTCTAACTTCAACTAAATGTACTTCATGGGAACAAGGTGGATTCATGATTGGTTGCTTTCTTAGGTAGTAAAGCAGAATGTCATCCCAGAAGGGCTGCCTGCTGTTGGGAAGAGTTCTTCTTCTGCAGTGGGAGGTGCTGCATTCACTATCTCTAGCCTAATGCTTATCTTGGGCTGCCAGCTGTGTGTACAAAGGGCTAAAAGTTTTCTGTAAGAGCTTTTAATGTCTGCAGATGATTTCTGGAATTGGGATGACTGGAAATTATAAAATCATTAAAGATCAAGCCCCAAGGCAGATCAGGTGCATTTAGACCATATCGAGTAACTGTTATATTAATAAAGATTTCTTACAATACAGTCTTTTCAGGCAAATATTTTTATAAACACAGGCAACTATTTTCCCTTAATTTACATCTTCAGCACTGCAAGCAGCTGAGGTCTATGAACTCTCCTTCCTTGGCTGTATTTCCTAAAACTTGGATTTTTCTTGGAGAAAGTCCACAGAAATCTTGGATCCATGTAATGGAGGTGTAGTGTCCAAACTGGTTACAAGCTTCATTCTGCATGAGGAGAAATTAGCCATTGCTGTTAATCTCAGAAGAGGCACTCCAGTTCTCTGCAGCAGTGTCACACCAGGAAGCCACTCAGACTGTGGTTCACTGTAATAAGACCAAATTTGAATAGTACTGAAGTTTACTGGGCTTGATATTTTCATCTGAATGTGGCTGGGTATCTCTGGCTGTTTCATAGCATAGCTGTAAGTATTCTTATATCAGTTCACTGAAAATGTGTCTAACCACACTTTCTCTTCTGTTTTTGTCATCAAGGATGACAGTTTGACTCTTCAGCAGCTGTGAACTAGAAACAGTCATGTAAATGGACTACATTCAGTTGTATAGGCTCGAAGGATTCCTGTAACAGTTGCCTAGTAAATGAGTAACTTTCTGTTCTTTTAAAGGCTTTTACAGTAATGCTTTTCTTCAAGGTGTTGTGAGGTCTAAAATAAAAACTTTCTGTTCTGGAAAGCATTCTGCCCTTTGAGTTCTTGAAATAGTGCATTTTTGTACTGGAGCAGTTGAATTTGTACAGCAAGTATTTTAACTTGCTTATTGTTGCACTAAAAACTTTGTAAATACTGGTCAAAAACTAGTATTTGAGAACTCCACAACACCAAATAGGGTTGTGGCCTGTTAGTTGAGAATCTCCCAAAAGACTCATCAGCCTGACATATCCTGTTCGGAGGAGTCCTAATCCAAGGACTTCATGTCTTGAGAAGAATAGGACTGCTCCAGGAATTCAAGTCTACTGAAATAACTATGTTGATGGATTAATTTGGTTAAAGAATAAAAGAGGCAAGAAATAAAGCATATCAAAATAAGAAATATCCAGTTCTGCCTGGTGTCTCAGCTCCTTCTCTAAACAGGAATAAATCCTCCACAGGTTCTTACAGTAATATTTGCCAATCCTTTATGGATTTCTTGAGCCTTCCAGGGCTGTGAGAAGGTAATAGCAATCAATCCTCATGTTAACTGAATCATGTCCTGTATGTATTGCATTTATTGATTAAACTTGTTTTCTCAAATTTCAGAAGCTCACAGTAGAGTCACACTGGTTAGCATTAATTATCCTCTTAATTGTGTTAGGGTTCTATATTTCATGCCTTTCTTTCCTACCACCCAATGAATATTGAATGGATCCTGCTGGTAAAGGGTAATTGGTAAATTCATANGTTTTGTGGGGAAGAGGAAGTTGGTTTGATTTTTGAAGCTTGAAAACCGTTGGTGATGTAAATTCCACAATATCTCTGGGTAACCTGCTGCACAAACGAATTTCTTCCACCTCCTGACCATAATTTGTGGGTGTTGTCTATAGTATCATGACCTGCCACTGTGAAGAGCTGTACACTTCCACTTGTAGTTTACCCTGCAAATGTTTCTAGTATGAAAAATGGTGTTATATGCTTGTTTAGATGTTTGGATGAGTAAATAGGTTCTACTGTTTTATGTAGCCTTCACAATATTTTACTTGCTGTAAGTTGTGCTAGATGAGACAGAGGAAGAGACCTGTGTGCATCAAATATATGAATGAAAGTATCAGAATGAAGCAAAGGAAAAAGCAACTCTTAGTAGAGTTAGCAGAACTCTGCTAGGGATTGGCACGGCCAGTTTAAGGGCTGCTTGGTAGATTTCAGCTAGTGTAAAGAGGGTGATTTAGTCCCCTTCTATGAATAATGGGTTTGAACTGGAATGGGGCAGTGAGGAAATGGTGGAAATTGTATTTTGGGGTTTGTTGGAGGGTTTCTGGAGTAAGAGAGGATATGCTTGTTCAATGTAAGTGAATGAAATATATGGATAAAGGAAAAAATGTCACCTTGTTTAACAAACATTGTCAAAACACTGCTACAATTTACCTGGAGAGTCCAAATAATCTTGAAATTGAAGTGTGTCCAAGAGCCAACATAGGTTTCAGACCTGTACAAAAGTAGCTTGTGTCAGGAGACAAAGATTATACCAAGGTAGAAGTAATGGCCTGCAGTGATGTTGAGTCTGGCTGTGGTTGTTAGTAAGATTTCTTGAGACTTCACGTAGTGAGAGAAATCGGCACTGTTGCAATTTCACCTCTGAGATGAAGGGAGCTTTTTTCTGAAAGGTAATGAAGGTGATAAGAGAAAGCAAGGTGTATATAGTATCCATCTTATTTTTAATTTGTATGTCTGAACCACTGTTGTTAAAATCTCTCATGCCCTTCTATGTAACTATGATAGGGAAGTTAAAATTCTGTTAAAAATGTGAACAGAAGCTTTAACCATGTGTTGTCAAGGTTGTTATATTGTTATATGCTAACATTTTCTGTTATGTAAAATACCCACACCTCAAAATCCTCAACTTCATTGTTATGTAACCTTTTTCCTTCCTTCCTTCCTTTAGATAACAGTGATCTGATTGCTTGTACAGTTGTAACAAAGGATGGGGGTCAAGTTCAAAGATTCCTGGCTGTGGATATTTACCAGATGAGTTTGGTTGAACCAGATGTTGCCAGACTTGGATGGGGAGTAGTTAAGTTTGCAGGCCTTCTGCAGGTAAGGGAAGTTGTAGTTTCGGTGGCCAAAACTTTTCAGCCAGCTTTTCTGAGCTGAAAATCTACGTTTTATGTTGGATAAATAGTAATACCAGTATTAGCTTATATATTTAAACTCTGTACCATGCTTCATTGTTTCTTTGGTCACTAGTCTTTTTTCTGCTTCCTGCCTTTTAAAACATTTCTGATTTTCTGAAGAAGTTTACGTAGGTAACCAGAGACACAAGTGCAGATGGGCTAACTTCCTTAACATACTGTTAAGGAATGAGCTGTGTTCGTTTGAACACTGATGTCACATCCAGGTAGGATTGTGTTCCAAGCACTTTACTCAAGTAGCGCATTAATGAACTCTCTTAGAGTTCTGAATTTCCTACACAGGTAGAGAAGGTGACAGGTTGTAATTTCGAAATGATCTGTGCTTATCTAAGGAAGTTTTTCTCATTTGTCTCTTTCTTGCCTTAACCATTACTGTTTGTATTTCCTGAAAATTTGCCATGCTCAAATAATTTAACTCAATCTCTATGAATACTGATTTCTGAAGAAGTAAATCCAAGTTGTACAACTTGCAGAGTCTGGTTTGTTTTTATTTTGTTGGGTTTTTTTAACACTGAAACTGTCTTAGTAAGAGCTTTAATGGAACATTCTCATAGTATTTTCTTTCAATGTTAATATTTAACCGGTAGTTTAGAAAAGCTTACTTTTTCTTTTAACTATTTGCATTCTGCTTCTCTTTAGGATATGCAGGTAACTGGAGTAGAGGATGACAGCAGAGCCCTGAACATAATAATTCACAAGCCTGCCTCCAGCCCTCATTCAAAGCCCTTCCCCATCCTCCAGGCCACGTTTATTTTTGCAGATCACATTCGCTGCATCATCGCCAAGCAGCGCCTGGCCAAAGGCCGGATCCAGGCTCGGCGCACCAAAATGCAGAGAATAGCAGGTGAGTGGTTGTCCTGAAATGATTCTGGGAGACAAGACTTGGCTGTCATTGCAAGTCACTCTGTAATGTAGGCTGAGGCACAATGAGGAGTGCTGGTCCACAGAAAGCTTTAAACCGGGGCTGAGTTTCCAAGGAATAGATTTAGTTTCATATTTAACTTTGAGTTTATAAAGTGGATGTGTCACACTTTTATGCCTTGCTTCATGTAAAAAAAATTTAAAGCAGGTTTGAGGATATTACAGTCTACTTGATATTAAAAATTTTCAGTTGAATGTGATGTAAAGGCATTTCTTTTCCATTTTAAAGCAGATTATCTCTTAAAATGGCTTTCTGCAATGTTCCGTTGTAACTAATGTTCCGTAACTAATTTCTGCAGGGAAAAACCAAAGGGGTTTTTTATTGTTAATACTCCTATGGGGTTTTTTAGTGCAAGGGGCTTCCTGTAATCCTGGGGTTTTTTTCTTCTCCACTGTATTTTGAGTTTTCCCTAGTGTGAATGTAGTGTGGACAGCAATGTAGAAAAGGTTGCCAGAAGCACTGACTCTTTAGTTTGTCAGTGCATTTGTAGCCATAATTAACAGGCAAATGAAAGCAAGTTATGTTAAAATCTGGTTTAGTCTTAGGTCCTGAGCAAACTATCAATTTTCTTGTCACCTCCTTTTCCTTTTATATACTTGAGTAACAAAAACTATCAATTGTGATTAAACATAGCTCTCCTGGATCTTCCTGTTCAGCCTTCAACTGAAGTTATGGGTTTTGGACACAGCTCTGGAGCTGCAGCTCAGCACCTCCCATTTAGATTCTATGACCAGTCGCGGCGTGGGAGCAGTGACCTGACAGTGCAGCGCTCTGTCTTTGCATCTGTTGACAAAGTCCCAGGTAAGATTAGCATTCATTAACAAGCAGTTTCTGCTTTGTGATTTCTATCTGCAGAAACTCTACTGTAACTTGTACAAGCAGTAAAAAGCTTATTGTGATGTGTTCCTGAACACACAACTCCAGGATGAGGCTTATGGCAAAATTTACTCTGAGAGAAACAAATAATACCCTGGGTGTGTGTTCTGGGTATGTTGTGAGCAATACTTCCATGGCAGTTTCCCCAGATGTCTTAATACCTCGCCTTCCTTACAAATCAGGTTAGTTTAAATCATGCTTTGCATGCTCAGTGTTTATGCAACACATCTGGATCTTCCTGTTCAACTTTCAACTGAAGTTACGGGTTTTGGACACAGCTCTGGAGCTGCAGTCCAGTACCTCCCATTTAGATTCTGTGACCAGTCCCAGTAAGTTGTGAGTATTTCCTCCTTTAATTTGGTTATGAATGTTTTCATGCTGGATTATGAAAACAGCTGGAATGCTGTGCATTGCCTCGTTTCCCTCAGAGTGAGCAAGACAGAAAAGGGCCACAGCTACTCCTAAAACATTAGCTTGGACCTGGGATTAAAGGAACGATTCTAAATCAATGATCTTTGCTTTTTTGTCTCCTTTATTGTCTGTTTCACAGATTGACTTCTCTGCAGAAATTCTTTTTCAGATGGTGACATTTTTCCTTTTGGGTTGAGTAATTTTAAAGGGAAATTTCATACTGCTTGAAAGTACTTAATTGTGCTGTATTATACAAAAGATCTCATTACCACTTGCTGCCAGTCATTTCACAGAACTCAGCATTTCTCTTTAAATGTGATTCAGAATTCAAATGCACAGAATTCAAATTACTTAGAACGCAGATGTTTTATTGCTTTAAGACTAAATTGGAGCTCAGTTACCTGAGTCCTGACTGGGAAACAGAAATTATAAAACCATAGGTATTATCAGTCAGGTGTTTCAAAGACAAGTGTATGTTGTGTGAGGGGAGTGTTTTCCTTATTTGACCTGACTTCCACGGAAAAGGTGTGGTTGTAAAGAGTCCAGTGTTCCTGTTTCAGCTTTCTCTATGGAGAGTGCACTTGTGTTCCTAACAAATGATTTCATCTACTAATTTGAAGGGGAATATTTGGGATGATGCAACATAGTAGTTTGTTCAAGCAACCACATATTTTATTTGAATCCAGGAAATGTAGACTTCCACTTGCAGAGGGAAAAGTATTTTGAAGCATTTATTTGACACAAAGTATAAGAAATGATGCACAGAACATGAAGTATTTCAAGTACAGCATCTTTGAAATGCATTTTATGACAGGCAGTAGTATAATAAAAATTGATTTATATACTGTTTTACATCTGATTACAAAACGATTATCAAATGTGGGTTTGTTCTCTTATCTTTGCTGAGGAATGAATAAGGTTTCCTTGTTCCTAGTGATTTTTATAGGAATTTCTTTGTGCTTATCCCTTAATCAGGCTTGCAGTGATTTTTACTTCAAGAGGAGAATTTTGTGGCTTTAAAAAAATTACTGAACAAGTTGCAGTTAAATTACTGGCTTCTTGTATTCATTTCTTACTGCTACAGCTCCAACTGGTGTTTGAGTTCTGCAGAGCTCGCACAGCCAGTTAATTTGGTTGTACTTTTAAGAATCAAATTATGCTTTCCCTTTCCTTTGGTGATTGTGTCCTTTGTAGATTTAAAGCAACATTGTTTTTCTGGCAACACTTTTAGAAGACTAATTACTACTTTTGTTAGGACCGTGTTGGCTGTCAGTGCTGTATATCCAGCATGGTTTTTAAGACATCAACAGTTGTATAAATGTTCACATCCCTCCTGCAAATTTCAGTCTGTGAATTTTGATAACAGCCATTGAATCAGTTCCCTGATTCCTAGAGTCAGTGAATTTAGAATTTTTGAGAACACTCATTGCAGTTGTCTGGTTCAGTTTCTCTCACAGTGCCTACATAAAGCTCTGCGTATGTCACTAGGGAGCCTGCAGTTAGCTTCTGTGTTCTCTTATTGTTGTCAAACTGGGCTTCATTTCTTTCATTGTTCGACAGTCCAAAGTTAAAATCTTGGTGTCTGGGGGAAAGAGAATGAGGATTGTTGTAGCTTAAAACTGGATTTTGTGCAAGACAAGTGAAGGGTGATGAGAATGTCACAGACGATGCTTCAGAACATCCCCTGAACACAGTGAAAAGTGCAGGGACATGCTGTGGTTATCTCCTGCTGGACTGGACAGTTCTCAGCAGAGAACAAAGTAAGCAAAATCTCTCACTTGATCAATTTTATTTTCATGAAGTCATGGCTACGAGTATACTCCAAGGTCTATTTTAAGTTACTGGCCTTTGCTAGAATGTTAGAGCATTTTAGGGATAGTGTAGCTGGCTGGACTGTTCACCATCTCATGTATTGGCTATGTATGAATGTATTGTACTTCTGTAGCAATCCATGTAAATAAAGAATTACACTGTTTTCAAAGAAACCAGCAGATTTGGTAGGGGCCCTGTGAACAAAGGTCTTCTATTGAAAGTAAATAAATAATGACTTCCTCTTCAAGCAAACTCAAGAATTAGTTTCAAGTATCAGCTCTATTCTGAGATTTATATGCCCAGTGTGTCTTAAGGGAAATGTTAACGATTTCCAGCAAAAGGTACATCTAAATATTTTAACAAGTGTGGTTGCTTACCTACTAAGTAAATTTATTTTGAAAAGCAAAAGGAATCAATAGATTTCTCTTACTATTTTATCCATTGCTAATATCTTAGTAGATGATAATAAGGTTTTGAGAGGAAAAATTAGTAGAAAAATTTGTTAACATTAGCATGGCAAGCAAGCTATAACCATCTTCAGTTTAAAGTCTGAAGGAAAAAAAGTCATCCATAGGTTTGGAATCTTTTGTGTAGTATAAACTAATATTCCTGTCATCATCAGATGAACCTCCTAAATGTTATTTTGCTTCCTGTAGCTATGATTAATTCTGCTCACATTTTCTTTGCAAATATTTCCTGTAGGAGTTTCCTGATTAGAAGTTTTTTTTTTTTTCTTTGTCAGTAGTTTCCCAGTTACAGTGTTTTGAATGATTTAGGCTTACCTTTCCCTCCTACCTAAATTACCTTCTGTTAGCACGCTTACAATTCTTCCTTTCTAGTTATTTGGGGAGAGAGAATACGTTGAGGTCATTTTGAAGCAAATGCTCCCGTGTAAGGACATGAATCCATGAGTGCTGTTTTGCAGAAGCTTTGGGCTGGCAATCCTGCTAAATCAGGCCAGCTTTCCCTGTGGCAGTCATGGGAGCCCTTGTTTACTGTTTTCTGCTGTTCTGGTGAGGGTGCAAGGTTTCTTTTCACTTGAAATGCAAACTTTGTGGATATAGAATGCTTCGGATGGGTGCGGTTTTTATCAGCACTGTAAGGGAAGCTAAATATCTTTATGTAAGCTCTTCTGTATCAGTGGCTTTAGGAACTGTTCTTAATTTCATTCACATAAACAGCTGGCTTTGCCTCACTTCTGTGGTCGCAAGTCCACTGGTTATTCCTTGTTTCCCCATCCTAACTGGTATTTCAAACTATGAACTGTGAATGAAAAATCTAATGTGCATTTTCTATGATTAAAAACTACAGCACCCAGGGCCAGTGATACATGTGGAAGTCTTTCACATTTGAGGTGGTTCAGTTTGTGGTTAACATTTTACAGACTGTCAGGCGTCACTGTGTGTAACCTCAGTTTAACTTACCTAGATGATTGTAGAAGATTGATCAGTTTGGTTTCTGAAATAAAATGCATGGATTTATTTACATTTATAGGATAATTAGCTCCTTACCAACTATTTTGTTTTTCACTTAGAGATCTCTCTTGCCTTGATGATTTAGTTCTTTCAAGTGGTGTTCATCTTGAACATAATGAATTGAAATTAACTTGGTAAAAGTGACATTTAGGTACCTATCTAAAACTATGCTGCAATGCTACAGAAATTCAGATAGCATTGTGTTTCTGCAAGTGGTTTTGAGTCTAGTTCTTGGGTAAGTGTGGGAGGTAGAAGGTAGGAGGTGGGACTGCAGATAAGTCAGATTATTAACAGGACAGATGTTTGTGAGCTTCCTTCTGTGCTTTCATCATTGTGTTGTTTTCACTTATAGCACAGCCTGTCAGTGTGTTGCTGCTAACAGCATTTTCCTGACTTGGCATATCTATGTTTCAAAACTTTCAGAGCTTCTTGTAACATGTCCATTTAAGCTGAGTTTTGGGTGGCTGCATCCTGTATAGCACCAGCACCTTCCCCATATAGGAGATTCTCTGAGTGAATCATCCATCCACTGCCATGGGAGATTGCCTATATAAAAGGATGAAGAACTGTGTGGTGGCAATCAGTCTTACCTGATTGTCAGATACTTTCCCTTTCAGTGCTGACTGTTCAGTTAAGGTAGCAACTAGAGTATTGTTAGGTGTTCTATAGTCCACATTGTGGCTACTTTCAGTAATTCTGAAAGAACTGCCAAAAAACAGAACTGCCAAAAAACCTTCTGCATTAGTACTTTCCCATGGGAGGAAGGGAGGAGAGCTGCAGAAGCAGAAAAGTGGTGTACCTCACCTGACCTACAGCCCATGGTGACACTTCTTTTGCTGTAAGAAGTGGATCAACTTCTGAAAAGCTGCTTGCTATCAAAACCTGAAGAGGTGGCTATAGGTATGTACTTATAGAAGGAGGAAGGAGTGAATGCAAGGTGGTTAGGAAAGAAAAGGATGCTACACTGCAAAGAGATTTGAAGAAGTATTACACTAGAAGCCAGAAGATGACTCATCTAAAGTGCTGTCAGACACTGTATAGACCTCTCCAGTCTTCAGACTAGAAAAAGTTTCGTTTGTGAGAGGCTGGATGAAATTCAATGCTAGCATTAGATGTGATTGATTAAAATTTTCTGAAGTTATGTCTAGTAAAAAATGTAGGTCTTCTATCCAAGAGGATTTTTGTTCGCTTTTGACAGTTATTTTCCTTAACGTGATAAGGTCTGTGACCTGTGAATATATTGACTATGTCAAAATTGAAGTGTTTTGGTATGTTTGGACTGTTTGTGCAATCTCTAAGTTTTAAAATGCTTTGAATCCCTTAAACTCTCTTTCCTTATTCATTGATCAGCACTTGTAACCTGTTTTCAGTAAGGTGCATTCAGACTTTCTGGTTTCCAGGATGAAAGTGGGAGAAGGCACATGCTCTGGGTCACTACATGAGGATGGCATCACCTTGATACAGGATTTGCTTTTACCCTTTCCCAATTTGTTCAACAGCTTAACTCTTTCAAGATAATATTTAACTTGTAAACTTCACTGTCCTGTTTTGCAGGCTTTGCTGTAGCCCAGTGCATAAATCAGCACAATCCATCCCCACTCTCGTCACCATCCCCTTCCAGTGGCAGTGGCAGTACAGGGCGCTGTGATTCAGTGACTGCAAGCTCAACATCCACTCCTTCTGCTGCTCAGAGCCCAGCAGGTATTCACTCACCACCTTCAGCCTAGGCATTAAGGGATACAGAGCAGTTTATTGTAAAATTAGGTTACTGTGTTACTGGATTAAAAGAGTAGGGCTTTATGGTTTTAGATCACTTAATCAACTAAGCCAATTAAAAGTAAATTGTGGTATAAATTGCAGTGATCTCTTCAGCTTTCTGGAACTCTGAATACTTGGAACTCTAATACTTTCAATAGAGACTAAGTACTGGTGAAATAATCTCCTGCTTGTCTGACTTCTCTCCTAGCACAAATCTGTAAAGTAAACTGTTAGCCTTCCACTATAGTGGATAAGTTGATTTCCACATGAAGCGTCTTTTTTTGAGCTGGTTATATTTGCTTTTGTATGTTTATGTGATTCTCAAGTTAACTTGTAACAATGGGCCAAATATGAAATATTTGAAAATAGTTATTTAGGATGTTAATATTGTAAAGTTTTTGCAATAACACTCTTGTGGCTGAACACCTCCACATTTCAGGAGGCTGTTTCATTGGTGCAGAAGAGGCTGCAGTATAAACAGACTCACAGTGTGACTTTCACAAATGTAGGTTGCATGTGTTTGCATTGGTCAGTATATTTAGTGGGAATGCTTAAACTGGAATTTCTTGTTGCATCATTCCTCCTTTTAATGTAGTATTTGTAGAGAATCTTGTAACAGTGTCTGCTCTGAGTGCAAATTGTGTGAGGCAAAGCCTCAGGCTGGAGACTAGACAAGGAGGTCCCAAAGGTTGCATCCTGAAATGCTTTCATGCTGGAAGTGACTTACTCTACCTCATTTTGGTTATAAAACAGTAGAGGTGACTTGATTCTCAAGACCTTTTCAAGCAAGCCCTCATTGTAATGGTCACTTTCAATGTTGATCATTCCTTGAGAGGGTTGTTCTGGCTACCCCTTCTAAGACATGCCATTTTGCCTTTATTTGGAAGGCCCAGCTATATCTAAAATTTGTTGCAGTCCTACAGGAAATGATGCAACTTCGTTAGGTATTGAGTGTTTTTAGGTTTCACTGAACAGTGTCAGCAGATCAATGTGCATTATATGTTTAAAGTGAGTCTCCCTGCAAGAAATACTGCTGGAAAGGATAATTAAAGGGTGCTGATGAAGTTAAGGAACAATAAATATTTAAAGCATTCTTGCACCCAGACTCTAGTTTAAAAAGCATTACCTTCAGAGATTGACATATAGTCAAAACAGTCCTGCAATATATGTAATTTCAGAATAAAATCTGGAATGTTTTTCTATATATCATCTATTCAAAATTTTATTTTCTCTGTTGGCAAGTGATTGCTGTTACCCAGTCTCTTCATGTCGCAGGTAACATGAAGTCATTGCACAGAGAAGTGCTGTCATTTGTCAGAACTCTCAGGCTGGATTGGCACTACAAGAAAACATTAATTTGATGACATGTTTCTCCTTCGCAGTGTAAAAAGGCTCATGTACAGTGTTCTTTGCTGTATTTGAATCATCTATGGTCAGGAAGAGAAATGCAACTACAGGTTCTTACCAGGAGTGGCTGAGAGAAAACTGTGGTAAAGGAAATGAAAATAAAGAATCTATATTATTTCTGTAGGTATAAGCAATTCAAGCTAGTTCACAAAAATATCAAGCAAGACTATACTTTGTTTCAGACTGAGGTCTTTCAAGCACCCATAATCTGGCTTTTATGAAAAAATGTATAGATCCAGAACATATAATTACTCATCAAGTATAAAAAGATAGTGAATTTTGAAGTATAATCACAGCCTGTAGTTAACAAAATTGCAGTCTATTTACACAGTATGTTGGCATTTGTGTAATGTAAAGTTGTTTTTCCTGCATTTTAAAAAGCTTGATGACAGGAGGCTGCTTATTGATTTCCAAAAAAAAAAGAAAATCAACAATAATAAACACCAAACTCTTCCCTACTCTCCTTACCCCCAAAAATAAAGATAAAAATAATGAAAAAAACCCAAACCAAAACCAGAGAAGTATTTTGGAGTGCCTGGTTTCAGTATGTACTTTACCGGTTAGTTTGTATAAACTGCCCACCTTGACCTTCATTGCGACTTCATCATAAAGTATGTGCAAATTGTCACACATCGTGCAGGAAAGGTGTCTTTGAGTGTGCTTTGATTTTTTTTTTTATGTGATGCTCTAGCAAATGTAGCTGTGAGGATCCACTTCTGTGCACTACCACTGGGCACAGTCTCCTTCAGCCAAGTCAGAGGAAATGAAGCTGACAATGTGCAGCAGCTGCTTCAGTCCCAAATGAGCAACTTGCACTAACCTGCTGCAGGGATGACTTCTGTTCTCCTCAGAGGGCAGTTACAGAGAGGAAAACAGTGACTGTATGTGCATGAGCAGGTATTTTGTTGCAATAGGATAATGCACAATTGGAACTGAGGTGCATGCATGTGGCTTAGGGATTTTGCTGGACCATATTTGCTCTGACCTTTAGGACCAAGAATCCCTGTCATGTATGTGGCCATTCAAAGGACGAGTGATCAGTTCAGACTAATATGTTGCTGTTAGTGTTGGAAGTGTATTTGGTGCATAGTTGCAGCATATCTTATAGTTTAGTTTCTTTATAAAAGAATCTCATTCATGCACAGAAACTGTTCTAAAATCAGACTGAAGCAATAAGTGTGCATAATTCTTCAAAGTTGCTGCCCTGGTCTGTACCAAACTGCACTGTAGTTGCAGGCAATAATGAACACAAGTAGTGGTTTAAAACCTGGGGCTGAGTGTCTGATGATGTCTCAAGGTCCTTATTACAGACAAGTGAGAATTCTGAAATCCCTGGAGCTAGGTCTTTTGGGAGGTGCGAATGTAGGAAGGGCTTTCACCAACCTCCAGAGCTCTTTTGACACTTTTTGCCAGCACTCAGTGTCTGTTCCATAGTGTCATTCTTGGGAATCAGTGTGTCTGCATTAACTGATTGACCAGTTTACTGCAAGTTTGAATATTCTTCCTTTTGTAGTACTTACATGTAATTGTGATCTGTAGTGGAAACTTGCCAGGGACATGGCATGAAAGTGAGGATCTGTTTGGCATGCGCAGGTGGCTGTTCTGGGGGCTTATGCATGAACAGTACTCTGCTGAAGTAGGTGACAGTGCCATGAGCACAGACTGTGTTATATCAGGTCATGCTGACCACCCAGCTGGGATATGGAAACAATTGTTGGTATTCACCCACTTCTGTGTAAAGCAGTGGTTTTCCCTTAGCTTAACCACATGAGGACAGTTGAAACTAAAATGCCTTTCCTCTTCTGCTTCTCAGCAGAGTGACTTGCATGATGTGAAGTAGCTCCTTTGAGGAGGAAGTAACCAGTCTCTGATGAGCAGCAAGCAGTTACCAAAATCTGTTTTATGTCCCAAGGTAGCCCCTGAATGCTGCTGCCATCTGTCATATTTAACTCTGTCTCATTTCCCATTCCATTTTGAACACACACAAACATGTATGCCACTTTGCCCCTCCTTCCCTGCTCCCCTGTTTGTTCTGGCACCTGCTCAAGCTGTTGAGCATGAAAAGCATCCTGGGTTGCTCAGGAACTTCAGACAAGAAGGCCAGATTAGATAAAGGGGAGATGCCTATCTGGATTTCAAGGAAACTACCTCAACTACCTTCCTTAAGAGCAACATCTTAAACAACACTGCTTTTTATGCTGTGAACTTGTGATTATAGTGTCCTAAGCTACAGTCTGTTGACAGATTTAAACTGGTCAGGGTTTGATATGTTTGAGATGATACTTGTAATTCTTCACAGAGTTGTTTCAGGAAATAAAATTTGGAACATAGACAACAATTTTTACATAAAACAGTGATAGATGAGAACAAAATAAAGACAACTTGCATGTTAATTAAGAGAAAATGTTACAACATAAAGGATATATTGATGACTAAACAGCAAAAGAGCTTTCAAAAATGTGTCACAGGGAAAAGTTATGTTAGTTCAATGTTTTGTAAAAATAATGTACTTGTTATCACTCATACCTGCATCAAACAGGCCCACAGTGTTGCATCAGTTGCTTTGTCGTGAGTGAAATAAACTCCTATGATTCCCAAGTTTATTGGCTATCCCACCTAGTAGTTGTCACACTGCTTTATGGCACAGATATTTTAAAGGCTGGCAACTCCCCCATTTGCAGTGTTTGGGGATTAAGCTTAGCCCTTTACAAGATTATTGTTCTTTAAAATTGAAAAAGCAGAAATCATCCCTTAAAGAAAGCAGAATGCTAAGCAAGACAGAAAAATCAGTATTGGGTTCTGCAAGTGCTGCTATCAGGTTAGTTTTTTCTTTTTATTTACTTTTTTTTTTTTTTTTAATTGCCATGTGCTTTTGAAATGTTGTTATGCATAAGGTAGAAATGTTCTCGTTAGGCAGATTTTAGTCATCAAGTTTCAGAGCTTAGAATACAGTCATGTCTTGGCTACCCCTGCTGGAACTGTAGACTTCTTTAAAGTGCTTATTTTCATATATGCCAAGGATTAGATATAGAAGCTCTCTTACTGTAAGTTAGCAGTCTTCCAGAATTATGAATGTATTAATGTCATCTGTGCTGTATTTTATTACTTTTTCAGCTGTCTTAACTTTTAAAAAGCAATTGGCTTCAGTACTTAAGAAAATGTTTACATTAGAGCAATAGGTAATGAGGACTTCACAAGGTACTGATCTGTGCCACTTAAGCTGTATTTCATGCTTCTGGCAAGTATTGATGATAAAATATCTAAAATAAGTACTAAGAGTTGCCCCTTGTTGCAGAGAACATATTAGATTCTAGTCTGTAAAATTAAATTTCCATTCCAAGGAGAGGGTGATTAATCAAGCTTGGAGAGCTTATAATAGCTGTGCCTGCCTTCCTATTGAAACCATCTCTGTTTCTTCCCTCTATAATCTGTAATGTAAATGTGGTTTGACCTCCTGTTCTGTGAAGCTCTAGTAATTTTCTGACTAGGTGAGGGAGTACTTTTGTTCTTAGAAAGTTTCTTTTCTAGGAACTTTCTATGCACCAAGCATCATCATCTGAACTGCTGTTATCTTTTCAAACTCTGTGTTTGGCTTCATCATAAACCAAATGTAAATGCTACTGTTGGGTATGAGAATAGTAGGGCTGAATGGTCTGAAGTGTTGTCACCTGCGCACTACTGCACCACATATAATTCATGGCCAGGGGAAAGGAGAATAATTCTGTGTCATCAGAATTTGTGGTAAATAACTTCTTTCAAAGTTTCTAAAGCAGGTGAGTAGATTGTAATGCAAAAAAATACCTGCCAGCCCTCCTTGATTTAAATGCTGTTGGTATTGCCAGACATAGCCCAAACTTATGAACATTTTCAGATAGGAAGCAAAACACTAAATTCATGTAAAATCATTTATTTCTAAAGAATTAATACTTCCAGCTTCAAAAGTATTTCCCAAATGTAGAAGGCTCTTGGTGTAGTGTCAAATTGTATTCAAGATACCAGCAGTTATGGGTGTGTCCTTGTCACTTATTCTTGTTGCTGCTCTAACATTTATCCTTTGTCTCCATTCCAGTTTCCCTCCCCTGTGTCATTGTTGAAGGCTCTGTATGATTTCTGGCTGTTTCCCTCTAGTAAGGTCTGGCAGGAAAGGACGCCGGCGGGTGTTTAGTCTGTCGGAGGCTGACAGTCACGGTGGACACTGGGTTTAGGCCTTCCAGCAGCAGCTGCAGCAGAAACTCCCGCAATACCCACTCAGGCAGGTTCCTCCATAAGCCTTCACAAGCCCATAACAATCAATAGAACATTTTTTCTTTCCATGCTGACAGCAATGACAGTGAGGTAGGAAACTGAAGAAAGCATCATAATATTTGTTTCTACGTTTTGTTTTGGGAGAACTAAAGCAATAATGAGCTGTTTCTGAAAGCCTTGTCTGCAGCTTCTCCCATGTCTCTGGCTCGTGCCAAAGGTGGAAATTGTGCTCTCAAGCCTCCAGCTTCAAAGCAGCCATGTCTTCATTTGCACAGGGCAGCCCTGGCTGTAGTGAACTTTATTAAGCACAGGCTCCTGAATGGACAGTAATGCAGGTTCTTGGCCAGCAGTAAGAAATCTATTTATAGCACAGGTCAAGTGGACAGGCATTCAGCATAAGACTGTCCCTGGACTCTAATGGCACAAGCTTAATATTTCTGTAGTCATCAGATTCTGGCAGATGACTTTATGGACTGTTTGATTGTCCTTACCTGAGGAGGTGAGGAGGAGGAGCAAATGCAAAAAAATATGGAAACACACTCCAGATGACCTTTGTTATATAATCTGTTTGAATTTGTATCTAATTTTCTTTTTTTTTTTTTTTGTTACTGTCATGGCATGAAGATACTTTACTCTGCTAATATTTTATAAACACTCTTTTTCATCTTCATATATTTAATTTGCAAGTTTTTGCCTAATGTCTTGTAATTTGTATTTTTGTTGTCCTTTCAGTATGTTGCTATACAGCTGAGGACACTTCTCTGTGGATGATATTCATTCTTTCCTTTTTCTGTTCTTTTCTAACTTCTTTCACAATAACCCTTCTTAACATAAGTTGATATAACAAGTTAAGTGTTTTAGTTGGGTTTTTTTTGCTGTAACAATAAGCTTTGTAGCATTAAAGAAGTGCTGAAAAACATGTAAGGCTGTTGAAGGTTCTGCATCCAAAGAGAGCTAATAATACCCCATTTTAAGAAACTGACTTCACTCTCCCTGGTTTTGTTGCAGATTTGGCGTATATTTTGTGCCAGAACACTCTTGCCTAAATACATCAAGGCTGGGGAGAGATAAATAGAAATGTTGTTTTCTAGTATTAGGTGATAACTTTTTGATATTTAAGAGCAGAGCATATCTCAGTGACTGGTGGTTTTATCCAGGGAAAAATTACAAATTTTCTTTTTCTTTCTATCCAAAGGTCAAACTGCAGCAAAGTTGGGAGTTTGGGTTTTTTGAAAGCCAGTTAGTATTTTTATATATAGTATAAAGGAAAGTTCCAGATAATAAGTAGAGAAATTAATCTGTAAACATGCTGGGTATGTGAAACTCTTTAGAAGCAAGAGCTTGGTGCCTATCTTGGCACCTACTTAAAGACAGATATTCTTGTGAGCTCTAGACAATGTTCAGAACTTTCCCTCCTTCACCCCTTTGTGTGTTAGGATTTGCTTTCTGGTTGTTTTGGCTGTAGTGCCACCCTGGGTTACAGCAATCAACCACTGTTCCCTGAAATTCAGTGCCACAATGCTGGAAATGAGACTGGCTTCTAGCAATAGTAAATAACAGCTGGAGAGAAGCAGAGAAGAGCTCTGATCTTGTATTCTCTACAAATGCTGCCGCTGAAGTACTGGGCAGTATATTCTGCTTACAGTTTTTGATATTTTTATCTTTCTTCTTAATGTTTTTTGAGTCTTTTGTGTAGAAAGTTTGGACCTGTTAACTCCAGATACCTTTTTTTATGATACTTTTTTCAAATAGTTTTTGTTTGTGGCATTAAGGGAGTCAGTTTAGCATTAACTTAGAACCTGGAAGGATCTGGGAACCATCCAGCATAACAAAAGAATATATACGTTTTTCATCTTTTCAGTAAATGCAAGTATTAAGAAAATACATTGATACTCTATTGGGAGAGGGGAATGATTTAAGAAATGAAGTGCGGATTCAGAAGTTCAAGAGAAATGTGCTGTATACAACATTCTGAACAGAATGCCATTGATTGATAATACTTACCAGAATGCCTCAGGTTTCTGAATCCTGAATTTGTGTGACTATTCATGTTATAGTATAAATAAGATTAAAAAATTATCTTGACAAAGAACATTTGGTATAATTTTAAGATTGTATAGATTCAAAAAGCAGAAATTCACTGTTCTGTGCCTACTGAAATGTTAATGTTTAGCTTGGAATTCAGAGAAATGAGCCTGTATTTCATTGTTTTAGCAGTTCATTTTCCATGTGATTCTTGCAACACTTCCTCTGTTATCAGTTGCTACATTCTCACTAAAGCTTCTTGACAGATAAAGATTTCGTAGGGTTACTTTGAATCTGTCCTTACAGTTCAAAAGTAACCACTGATGTCTCTTTTATTTAAAAGTAGACTTTTTTACCATCTATAAATCTTGTTTTTATCAAAGCAAGAAGCTTTAGCCACCAATTCAGCAAAAAGTACATGTGAGTGGTTTCTGGAGTGAGAGTACACCATTGTTTGGGTTCTCTTACCAGAAAGGTAAAAAAAAATCAATAATTTTAGTGTTATCCACTGATACCTTACTGATACCCATTCCATTCTCTACTTTGCTTTTCCTTTTTTCTTTTTTTTTTTCCTTTGTCTTATGTTCATGCTTTCTGTTCTTTTCCAGGATTAATTGGAATCATATTGAAACGGAAATATTTTTAAGGTCACTGTGTATTAAAATTATAACTTGATTCTTAGCTTCTCTATTCACTACATTGCCTTGTAGGCTTTTCTGCAGATTCCTGTACACTTGAACACATGCTGTTTCTTACAAAAGCTCTAAAACAGGTCTGTCTTGAAGCTGGATACCTGTTACTTTAATGGCATCTATGATTGTAGTCTGAAAAGAAAAAACCTGAATTTTCTGGGCATACTTGATCATCCAAGGCTGTATCACCTCATCCTGTCCATTCCCTCTCCATCCTGAGCCAAATGAACAGCTTGCTTGACAGTTCACTAAGATTTTTAGGGGGAAAGGACAGCACAAATAGCTATTAATGTTGGAGGGTTTTTCGTAAAGTAGGAGGTGCGGCAGCATATCAGTTTTCTGTAGCATTTGTGCTTATTCTCAATTTTGAGTGGTGGGTGCTCCATGCTTAGGAGAACAAGAGAGAAGAGAGAGACAAGGAGAACCCCCATGTCTCACAAGGCTGTGTAAAGCAGGCCTCTTGCAGCACCTTTCAGCTGCTGTAAGGACATGATCCTCCTTCCTCTTCTGCCATAATTCTGCTTTCTGTGGTTGAGGTGATGCTTAAATGTGAATCTGGAAGATTAATTGATAGAATGACTTCCAAATTTTTGTAAGAAACAGGCCACCTTTTGGGAAAGCTGGCTGTAGAGTGGTTCTTCAATTTTTTCTTTTTATTTCTAAAGATTTTCCTGATAAGGGGTAGTGGTTCATTTTAGTTCATACTAAATACTGAAGAGGTTTTCCCTCAACTTTCTCTCTCTAAGAATAGTTCTACTATTGATACATATTCTAATACTAAATGTACATAATTGCCTGGTTCCTAATTTGAACATAATCCTGCTGGCATTTTAGGTTATGCCTTTATAATATTTTGGTTTATCTCTAATTACTAAAATGTGGATGCGTAAACATAGTGCTTCACAGTACTGCGTTTTCTACCCAGTTATTCTTGAACACTCATGTATAATGGTGTATTGTTAGGCTTAATGTGCCTTGAATATTGATTGTTCTTGGTGTTTTCTTTTCTCAGATGATGCTTCAGCTCCAGAGCAGCCTCTGACAGCCAGTTCCAGCCAGACGATGTTGACTGATGAAACTCTTTCAGCTGTTTCAAAGTCCAGCAGAAATGCTGTAAAAACCAGTGACATAGAAACAGCCAACCTGTCTCCCAGCCTGATTCCTGCACAGCAGCCCACGATATCCTTACTCACCGATGACAACACGGACACGCTGAGTGTGGAGTCGCTCACACTGGTGCCACCAGTTGATCCACACAGCATTCGAACATTCAGCTGCATCTCTCAGGCCTCTTTGCAGTCTGAAGTTGAAGTTAACAAGGTGGAAGAGGTAGAGGAAGAATGTTCTGACTAAAGCCACCATGCAGACTGGAATAAACAGTGAATGATGTCCAACCAAATTGTGATTTTTTTTTTTTTTTTTTTTTTTTTTTCCTCTGGGAGTGCAGATACTTCTGGAGGCCTGAGAGGCTTCAGGTCCACATGAAGGGACCAAGTGGTGACAGAGAATGTCAGCAGTTTTTAAAGCCAACATCGGATACTCCGCATATCTGAACTGGAGAAGAGAGAAAAACCCAAACTTTTGAATCTGGATTGGTTCTTTCCTACCAGTTTCTGTTATACAAGAACATGAATATATTTCAGAGGACCTACTGCCTTTCTAATAGGAACTAATTAATTTTAAAAGGTCTACAGTATTATGGCAAAGTGAAGAGACTTTTGGATACCCAGCTTCATGGGTATCATGCATTATTACATCTCTGAAACAGGAGACAGGCCATTGACCAGAAAAAAAATTATATATTATAGGACAGAGGTAAAACTTGCATTTGAGTCGGGGTGTGTTTTTTCAGTTTGGTGTCTGGTTTGGGGTTTTTTTTTGTGGAATAAGGGTCTTGGGGTTTAATTTGGTTTTTTTGGTTGTTTTTTTTTTAATCCTGATCTTGTTCATCTTTTGGAGGTCTGCACAATGCCAGCAGGCTTGGCCACATTCAGTATTGGCTTTATAGGACTCCATACTTAAATATTATGTTTTCCATATGTAATATTTATTTCAAGGTTTGATTCAAAGTTAAAACACAATGCTTGTTCAAATTAACATAAGGGATTTTTGAGACTACTTTAGTCTTTGCTAAGCCACCTAGAGAGGAATGTAAAATATTTTAAAAGATTGCTATAGCTTGTTTGTTCACTTCTGACAGTCAGATTGCTACACATCTGAGGAATGGTGATATCCCTGCAACTGAAAGACAACTTCAAAAAGCAGACAGAAGCAGTTTTACTCTAAAGAGGTTTTTCAAATTTTTCATAGTCATGTAGGAAGTAAGGTCACCATATCTAACTGATAATGCCTTTGCAAGTCTGATCTCAAAAGGTATTGTGGTTTTTTTTCTTTTTCCTGTCTGGGATAGTATCCCAGATAAACAACATTGCTACATAAAAGTGATTCTGAGTTAACATTACTTCCTAGATCCTGACACCAAGTTGACAGAAAAGGGAAAGATGTTTATTAAAGTTTGGAATGTTCTTTGCTGATTTGATACATAATTTAATATGAAAGGAATTTAAGATTTTTCATCAATTTCCAAGTAAGTTAAATTAATAGTAAAATGAGTAGCTTGTCATTGCTGGTCTGTTCTTAAGACTGAATTGGGAATTCCTCAAAGGAGGACTGCTGTTTACTTGGTATTGATTTCAGTCCCACTGCAATTTGTTTCCTCATTCTGTCTCTACTGGCATTGAGTTCTTACCAAATGGGTGAATCTCCAAAGTTTTTACCCACTTCCCAGTTGCTTATTGTACCTCTTCCTGGCTATCATAGGGAATACTTGAAGTGATTTTTCAGTGATATATGTGTGTATATATATATATATATATATATATGAGATTGAGTAATTCACAGGTACCACTTTTTTCACTTTTTCTGTTTTCTCCTTCACATAATAATAATTAAATCTTTGCTAGCTGGATATATGAGGTGTCTGGTACTGAATGCCAGTAATTTTTTCCCCTATTAACTTTTTCAGGCAGTTTTGATTTCTAATTTTCTGTGACTTCTACTTTATCTCAAATTGAATTAACTGATACTCTGAGCATTCCAGAGTGGCCCAAACTCTAAATGAACTCAGAGTTAGGTAACCTCAGCACTGCAGTGGATTTTGTGTGAAAATCTGGCATTACTACAATAAGAGCCTGCTTTTTGGGTTTTTGGTCTCATGTTTAAGATGAATCTGCACTCATGCAATCACTGTTGTAGCTAATGTGCATGTACCTGAACGAGCCTAGACACATCAGTAGCAATCTGGGCACAAGAACCACATGAATTTTTATTATCTGAACTGATTGCAGTCTAGACTTTCTCTAAAATGGTGCAGCATTACACTGTAGTCTCTGTAATATTCTGAAGACCATTATAAGAAATGCCTCACTTAATTAGAAAGCATTTTATGTTAGTTATTAACCTTAAATTCTTGACCTAGATTACACAAAATACCACTGTGTGGGCTGAGTTCCCTTTAATAGAATTCATTTTAGACTGGAAGACCTTGATCTTAATTTATCTCATTTCAAATTCAGTTCTAGCAAGATTAGACCCATGCACAAGGAGTCTCTTCACTGCATATGAATAATCTCACCCCTGAGCTGTACTCCACAAGAAATGGGGCAAAGAGAAAGAAAGGTGACCTTGTGCTTTTCATTACCTTTGAGTGGCTTTTAAATTTCATGCTCACTTGTCTAGTGAGAGCTTCACAGGAAATGACTTAGATACTGTTATTAGGAAAATAGAAGAATAGGCTGTTAATTTGTGATTACTTCAAGCAATCTAGGAATTCAGCAATTGCCCTGGAATTGAGCGTCATTTTGCTAGCAGTAAAATAAACTTTATGCTTGAAGACCTAGGTAAGCTATCAGACAAGCAGGTCAAACTGAGTGTGTAAGGATGAAGCCACTTCCTAAGAGTAAACACTTCACTGCCCTGGTGCTGTGACTCTGGGGTAATCAGTCACTTCCCTGCAGGAGACAGGGAGCTCCAGAATAGCCTCAGGAGCAGTGGCACTGACCACCAGGGAGTAGTAGTCAGAAAACCCCCACCAAGCTAAACATTCTGCTCTTGTCTCCCCTAACCAGCTGAAGTGAAACCTGCTTTTAAAAGAGTATTGCCTGGGCTGGCAGCTGCTGTCTGGGAAAATAAATGGTTTAGTCCTGTAGTTGAATCAGAGAACTGCAGAGACACCAGCTGGGGGCAGGAAGATGGAGGCCTTTTGCCTCCAAGGTAGTCTCCTTCTTTCAGACAGCCTTATGTAGCCATCTAAATATATGTTGAAAATTCTCTTCTTAACTGCTACTGTCCTTCTTCTTGAAAGAGTTTTTTGGTGTGTCTCTGGTTCACCACCACTGCCCTAAGATATCATTCACCTGGGCACTGCTATTATCTAGCAATCTTTGGAGAAGTTCTCCTGTGCTTGCCTGCTGTGTTTCTCTTGACCTTTCCCAACATTTGCAGCATGAATCATAAACAAATAGAATAAGTCTTCCCATCTCCTATTGGGTTCTGAAAAGCAGAGGGTGATCCAAGCAGGGCTTGCTAGGGTGGGATGTTTTTAGGGGTTGGGAGGGGAATAATTCCTGGGAGTTTTTCTGCTGCTCAGTACTTGAGCAGCAACAAAGACATAGGAGATACAGTTCTTGACTGAGTCTCAAACAGAGGGTTCTTTCATATGGAAACATATTTTTATATTACATTTGTACAGAATTTTCCCTATTTTGATCTCCCAGCATTTTTAGATTTGCACGTTGCTCAGATTTGATTTCTTTTGCAAGGTGTTATAAAATATATATTTTGTGTTTGTTAATGTATTATAAATGTAAAGCTAAATTTTGATTGTCTAATAAATGTGCACTGTGGTGGTATCTGGTTTATTGGTTTGCTAACTTGAATTCATTGGTTCTTAATATGAAAAGGAAAAACTTGTTGGGCCTGTCTTGTTAGCATAAATAAATGTGTGGAGTGCATTTATTTTAAAAGTAACTGAAAATGGCTTGAGCAGGTAATAACTAAGAATATTTGATAACAAAAGTTAAAGTCCAGACTAGTTGACATGATTCTTTTAAGATCATAATCTGAAGATTCATGAGATTTTTTTTTTGTCTTGTTTCCCATTACTTTTGGTTACGGATGCTCATACTAAAGTGAGTTTAAGACACATAGTAATTGCAATCTGATAGTATGTATAAGAAGATCTGAGTGTTAGTATTTGGCTGTATTTAAGGACTAACTGTGGCAAACGTATTTATAATGAACATGAAGATAATTTTTTTTAAGATTGAGAATAGATTCAAGTGTGCAAATTTATAGACTATTACAATGTCTAGGAGCTTTGTTTTACCCAGGGACAGCACTAACTCTACATTGTCACAACTTCAGGAAACCCTCTGGAAGCATTATAAACTTCAGAAGATAATTGTAGGCATCTCCACTTGTGAATAGCTGTGTTGGTATTTTTGTTGCAAACGTTTTCCTTCATTTTTAGCTGCTTTGTAAGTTTGATTGTTTTCAGTGCAAAGAGGTAGAAATGTATTTTTCTAGAAGAATGAATGTACCTGGGATTTAAGCACTACAAAAAACATTTAATGAACATGGACTGTCCTCCTATGAAATATATTTCAGTGAAGTTGTCTGAAATGTAGTTCATTTGAGGAAAGTCCCGAACATGCACTTACATTTATATGGAAAAAAGCCCAAACATAGTGTGAATTGAATTCTGAAATGTCTTTCTACAGGCAATAAGTATTAATTATTTAATGTAAGTTATGTTAGACATTTGGAGTAAATGTGATATTTTATGTTAATTTAAAGAACAATGTAACTAAGCATGTGGGAAGGGAGTGGAATAAGAAAATATTGGTGTATGTTTCTGAAATCCAGACTTCTCAGTCTGTATTTGCTGGCATTGAGAATTTGTTGTTGCTATTGAAAACCTGGACAAGAACAAGGAAAAGACCTTTCTTTGTAAATGGAACTTGGCAATAAAAATGGTGTTACTAAGAAAACTTCCCTCCCTTTCATGTGCTGCTGCATGCATTTGATGCACAAGGCCATCCAAAAGCAGTGAAAGGCAAAATTTGCAGAACCTTGCTTTTATTTAGAAGAATGTTGTGCATATGTGACTGTTGGGCATTTTCATCAGGGTAATTTGCACTGTGTATGCAGGAAAAACATAGCAGGAGAGGGAGCAGAAACAGGCCTGGAAGGGTGATGGAAAGTAAATGAGACCAAGGGTTGAGAGGGGCTGAGCAACATCTAAAATATCTGTGAGCTACTTTGAAAGTGCCTGTCATGTGTGATTTCTTCCCCAAATATATGCTTTCACCCTCTGCCTCTTTCTCTAGTGCATGTTGCCAGTTCAGTATATTGAAATATAAATCCAACCAAGTTATTAGTTAGGTTCTTGTTAATTAGCCTCTACATCTATAGGAATTCATCACAGTCAATATACATTCCTTGGGAAATGTTATTTCTCAAAATAGTCATTGCTCCAGAAGCTTTCTTAGGAAGAAATTCAATTACATTGTACCATCAAGTAAGCAAGCTAGGTATCAGAGATAGGAGACAACACTGTGATTTACTCTAAGATGCAAATATTAAATCAAGGAGCATTGGCAGCCAAACCTCCTAAATTTTGCTAGTAATACTGCTTTATGGATGCCAGTTTGTGTCCAGGAAGGTCCCTTCCTTCACATTTGAAACTGCTTTGTGGTTCTGTATCCTGATGCTTCAGAACTCTTGCAGCCTTTTGTCTTGTCATTTTTCCTGTGTCTCTGTACTAAACCTTTCTAGACTCAGACACTGAGTCAGATTGAGCCTCTTGACCTGAGTTAATAATGATCAGAGAGGGAATGAAAGCACAACCTCCAAACTTCTTCTCATGCTGACTGGTTTGAAAATTAACTGGACAGAAATGCACTGCTGCATTAGTCCACTCTTTTCTTAGTCCCCAGAAACATCTAAGTGTAGCAACTTGAACAGTCCTATCGTGGGTAAATCCACCTCTTTATCAGCAAGATAATTTCAGCATAATTATAAAAATAAGAAGGTGAAACTCTGTCAATGCATATGTCTTTGTCAAAGTAACCCTTGTTTAAGTAAAGATACAGCATTTGGAGATGGTCTCTGTTCTTTGACACAACCTTTGTTTCTGTGTCAAGGAAGGAGTTCTTTGGGACTTCATGGATGCAGCTGTTGGAGCAGAAGAAACTGCATTTCTATTCTGCTATGTTAGAGCTTGTGTGAAGACAAAAGTATGAAGACAAAAGCTGTCTTGGTACTTTCTGGTGATCTTGAATATGTGCTGCATACAACTGAGAATGAGAGATGGCTGTTTATATGAGTGCGCTCCTTGAAAATTTGATTGAATTTTAAACTCATACGTTTAATATCTCAAATAAGAAGTAGAGGGAGTTGCAGCACCTGGAGTTGCACATTTCCAGTGGCAAAATTGGAAGAAATGTTTGAGACAAATGTTCACGCACAGTTAAAGCAGTTGAGCTGATGGGGAGTAAGTCAGTCTGGTTGGATGGTGCTCAGTTGTATGTCTGCTTTTAGCTGAAGGATTTTACCATCAGCTTATCTGCAAATATGTCTAGATCGTAAAATTATTACTGATTTTTTATGCCAGTTCTCTAATGGATTTTATGAGGTGAAGTTTTTGATTATTAAGTGCCTTATTATTCAGACTTGAGATTTTCTGAAATAAGTTGAAAGTTGCCTGTCCTCAGACACTCAACTCTACAAAGCTGAGAAATGTTGTGCTTGTTGAGTGGAAAATCCTGAGCTCAGCATTCCATTCTCACTGTCTTGTCCCCAAATAAAGGTTTATATTTCACATAGGCCACAGTTTTGTTTTTTTTTTTGGCCTGTTTGGATGACTGATAAGGACAGATGAATTCTCGGGCTCTGTTTCTTAGTTCCACAACATTTTTCTCAGCTTTAGTATGGAATAAACATTGTGACACCGGATGGGAAAACAAGCTGTTAGTTTATACAGGAACAAATTTTGTCTTTTGGTTAATTGAATGAAGACATCTTTGTGTAAATTTGTCCTCATTTAGGGGTCATTTATTTGAAGCTGATTTAAGCAGCTGCTTGAAACTACATTGTTGATGGATCAATGCATAGAGAAGGAAGAGAGCCAGACTGGGTCACCACTACAGAGGTGCTCAGAGCTGGCTCTGCCTCAGCAGCCAGAGCTACCAGAGATAGAAAAAGGAGTTTCTGAAGGAGAAGAGAGGCAGATAACAATAATGTCTTAGGAAAAAGAATTTCTAGTCTGCAAAGGAGGAAAGTAGTCTTGCTCTTTCTAGTAGCTAATTTGAGGGACAAGAGAAAAGAAATACCATTTTATAGTACTTTATATGAAATGATGACCTGTGTTGAGGATAGCAGTTACTTAACTGATACTACAAAAAGCTCATCACCTGTAAGAATATCAGATACAACTGTCCATAGCCACACCTGTGTTGAAGACTTGCTCTTTCTCCACCAGCATATTATTGTATGCAAACCCAGTTGCTGATGTGAGAGGGGCGTAGCTAATTCCAGAGTTCTTGGGAACAAGATGTGAGCAGCTTTGCTTTGCTACTTCTCCACTGTGCAGTTCACTTGAATTTGCTTATCACAGTTTATCAACTTCAAGGCTTTCCTGTGAAAGTGTTGTTAGTAGCCACTGTCTGTTAGTTAACTTGTCATTCTTACATAGCTACCAAAGTGCTTTAGAGGGAGATAGGCTCACTCAGCTCACTAAATTTTGGTGAAAACAGGTCTTGCAAGCCTCTTGGAGAGTTTCTGAACAGATCTTCAGATGAGATGTTTTGTGAGGGAGGGATACTTCTCAAATTTTGTCAAACCGCAGATCTCTTTGAACGACAGTCTTGGAGCTAAGCTTCCTCTGTTTTGTCTGAATCTGCAAAGAAAACCAGACCTGTTACAGGAAATCAGAGGTGCCTTTTCTCTCGCTGTGTTTAGATCAGCTCACACTGCACAGTGTGTAATGCTGGTATCAGCAGGCTTCACCTGGGCTTCAGCTTAACAGGACATTGGACAGGTCCTTCCTGTTCCTGAGTTCACCCTTTATAAACAGATTAGTGGTGCACTTGGGAAGCCTGGTTCAGGTTTGTAAGGTGCTTTGATGTTGATGTTAAGCATTAATCTTTTTATTACCTTGTCATAAAGAAATGTCATTAAAAGCATGATTCCAGTCTTACTGCTTGTTCCAGTTAACATAGTTCCTGCTGAATACCTGTAATTTTCAAAACAAATACTTTTTGGTTTTTTGTTTGCACCATATCTCTGTGTCATCGAACAACTTGAAAACTATAAGAAAAAAAAGTCTTTCTCCTAGATTCTAGAAATGTTTGATTTAAGATTTGGTCATAGTTTTCAATGGTTTGCTATTGTCCAGAATGATTATTTCACAGGAATGAATTTGTCTGAAAAGAAGTCTGGTTTCTTCTAAAGTTAGGGGGGAAAAAAAAAAAATCAGTATATTTAATACCTTTTCAATCTTTCCTGCTTCATAGTAATGATAGTAAGGAAATTATTAATCCTCTTAGAAATCAAATTGAATGTGTTAGTCAGTCTTAGAATGTTGAAACTGTTTTAAGCATCTATTTATATGTAGGCTAAAAGAAATGCGAGACTTAAGAAAGAGAAAGAAATTGCTAAGAAAAGCAAGAAAGTGAAAAGTTTGCCTTCAATTTAACCATAGCAGTATGATGTACAGACCACCTCTGTAAAAGTCTCAGGTATTAGTAGCACAATTATTTGGAAAAAAAAAAAAAGGGGCAAGAATAGCATCATTTAAGACATAACAGTAAAATGCCAAGTCACTAAAAAGGAACACTTTTCATCTGCTTCAGTGGCAGCCTGGTGTCTTATCTGAAACTGATAGAGAGTGTAATCTGAAATAATGTGGAGGGGTTGGTGTAGGTGAGTAGATGTTCCCTTTTGTCCCATTTCTGAGTTGGGACATGACAAACTTTTCTCCTTTGCTCTGTTAGAGGGAAGTGTTACGTGTTAGTAGTCATGAAGAAATCCTTAACTGCTTGAGTTATCAGTTACACCACTGAAAACAAGGTGTCTGTGAGCCTAAGAACCTCCAACAAAGGTCAAACTCAATAAAGAACTCTTTATCAGAATAATTCAACAATCCCAGTTGGTCAGTCTCTTGCACAGAGTATCTGTCAAAGACCATACTTGGTTTTGGTACAATTTTTTGCGTAGAGCCTGTTTGTTAGAAAAAGATTTATCAGGAACTAGCTGAGAACAACTGGAATGGGAATAGAAAGTCTATATGCACAAAGAAATAGATAATTCCTTCTGAAGCTTTTTTAGATATCCCAAAATGAAGAACCACAAGTGGCCAGTAGTGTGGGTCCTATAAGGCACTACTACAATGAGACCTAACCAAGACTCACTCATTAAGTATTTATTATAACAGTAAATTAAACATTACCTGAGTGAATGAAGGGAATGTATCTGATGGAAACTAGTCTGTTGATTTCTCAGTATTTTCAAGAAAACAAACACAGAAGTCACTGCAACCTGGTGCTAGAATGTACCCTTGGTAGGATTTCCTCAGCTCCCTGGATGATAATGTACCATTCATTCTGAGAACTGAAATTTCTGAATAATCCTGTGACTAACCTTGTTAATGTGAAACACTGAATGATGTATTCTTTTTTAATTATTTACTGACTCTGAGTTGGGTAACCAGAAGTTAATTCAAGAACTCCTCATTCCCCACTGTGGTATGTCACAGATGTCCCTCCTCACACTGAAAATGCAACAAAAAACCAGATGTGAATTGAGTCAAACCCTGTTACAATGAGTTTACAGTGTGTAGGGATGACTTGTGTGTAGGGCAGGTGTGTGACTTGTGCAAGGCAGTGGCATTGTTTCTCTGTTAGAGATAAGAAAAGCATATCACAGACTGATGGCTCAGAATGTACATGGAAGCTGTGAATGACTCAAGAACTGAACACAGCAGCTGCCTTTACTGATGACTGGTTTGAATTTCCAGTGGCGAGAGAGATTATATGTAATATCTGATCTTAAAATACATCTTCTAGACAAGATCTTTTTAGATCTCTAGTATGTATAAGGAGACTTTTCCATTTAATGCTAGTCCTCAGAATAATATGATGACTAAATAGATGTTTTAAGAAAAGTAATAGGACAAACCCAAAATGATTGTTCAGCCAGTCTGGATGAGAATCATCTGGAATATTGCAACAAGAACTGATAAAATAGCAGTTTTGCATGGTTTGGTTACATGTGAACTATCTAAACCAACACATTTTTGGGGACATTAAATGAAAAAACTCTGATTTCAAGCTTTTGGGTAAGAGAAAATGGGAATGAAAAAATCATATTTCAGATTTTTTTAAAATGGGAATATTTAATTCAAAAGTACATTAACAAATTTCCATGCCAGACTTCCTTAGCCAGAATTACTAGAAATCTTGAAAGAAATTATCTCTTCTGCCCAAGAAACACAGGCGCAAGGTGTCTTTCAGAGTTCAGTAGGATGCGCTTTTCCACTGACAAGCTATTTCTGAGGAAAGGCAGCAGACAGATTTAGTGCTGACTGGGGATCTGTCAGTGTTAGCTCTTGTTTTTCTGCTTTAGCACGGAGCTGTGATGTTTCTGAATTGCTTCTAGATTAAGGAAACAATAAGAAAGAAAACCACAGTATTTCTCAACTCTCAGAAATAAAGTTCCGCAAATGAGCAATTTTCAGACATTGCAGTGCAAATACTCTGCCTTTGTCTGTGTTTGAGATGTGCCTCGGGCTTGAGTTCTGGGGCAGTTATTAATTTACCATTGTGATGGATTTTTTTGTTTTGTTTTATCTTGTTTTTTCTCATTGTAAGAAAGAGAACTTAAAAAACATAATCTGTCCCACCTGAAAGCAGAAAGCTGTGACATATTTCAACAAGTAAGAGCTGGTCCTTGTAAAGACACTCCTGTGCACTGGGGTTTAGATCTGCAGCTGTATACAGCTTCAGTCGCCAGGAGAAGGAAACTTGCACCTCTTCACACGGACACCCCTTTGTCAGAGTGAGCCAGTGTTTGGTCTGTGGTGTGGAGCGTTCATTTTAGAGCAATTCCAAATCTGTGCACAGTAACATTTCCTTGTAAGATGTTTTATTTTTAGGTGGTAGATCCAGTACACTTCTGTATGGTGAACCCAGAGGATCTCTAGGAAGTCCAATCTGACAAGCAAATGGGAGCAGCTGCTCCTTGTTTTCCTAGCTTTCCTCCTCCATTCCAGGAGGCTTGGGAGGATGGATTCTCAGCTCAGTGTGCAATGTGAAATCCTGTTCTTTATATTAAAACAGGCAGTGAAGAAAGAGAATAAAGTAGGAATCTGTAATTCAACCTGGTTGAGCCAAGACAGCAAACCAAAACCTGGATGTGCAAGGCATAAAATAAGTAAGGGGGGCCTCAATGAACTTTGCAATCTTGGAGCAAAGCAAACAGCTTGTTTCAGAGTCAGTCTGGAACACATGGCAGTGGGAGGGTGGCTGGTTTTTTAAATGAGAGGAAATCTCTCCCTGTGCAAGAGTTACCACAGTGCTGAGCAGCATTGCAGCAAGGAAGAGGCATCCTGAATTGTACTACCTACCATGCCAGGGAAGTCCTGGACTTTTCTGCCACCTCTTAGGCTGTGGTTCTGCAGTTTCCAAGCTCTGTGGCTGACAGATAATCTTGTTTATAGCTCCACTGATTACAGTACCTGTTATAGGTTAAACCCCGATAATGGCCAAATTGTTAATTGAGAAAGCCAAATCAAAATTAAAGAAAATATATTCTATTTCATAAATCGAAATACAATCTTAGACAGACACAATCGAAAGGGACAGCACTGAGCCCGGGTCTTGGTGCTGGGTGAACAGATCGTATCTCTACCGCATCAAATCCCCCAAATTCACAAAGTCCGGCAGGGAACTCCACTTTTTATACGTTTCTTCTTGCCTGGAGCAAGGTTTCCTTTGTTCCTTTCTGTTCTTCCCGAATATTCATGTGGTTTCTTTCTCCGTCCGGTGTTGGAGAAAGCCTGTCTCTGGTGCAGGAAGAAACCTGTCTCCCAGTGGACAAAGCCGTCTTTGGAAGGACGAAAACAGTGCTCGGGGAAGGATACATATTAATTTGAAGTTAGGGAACCCAACATTGAGATGCGACAGGTTACGGGAACCGGGTATTGAGATGCGGGTTTTGGTTATCTTGATTTCAGAGCCATTATCGGCCACTGATGGCCTGGGTGCTCGAGAATCTCCCAAGTTTCCGTAGTGGCTATTCCCTTCATTTATAAATTTGAACCTCTATTCAGTGACCACTGCGCCCTTCCAGTTTAATGAAACAGTTTCTCACTCAGCTCCTATGTAAGATTTCTAATCCTTGCTGCTATTTCTAAAACATGTTTTATTTCTCTTCTATATAACTTTATGAACACGAATTTATTCTAATATCTATCACAGTACCTAAGTGTGTACTTTGCACTTTTACTTACAGGACCTAAGTATGTAAAAAAGTATTTTGCTGTCTCTTTTCCTTCACCGAGGATTTGTTGCCTGCCACAGAGCAGCATATTTGGAGTGGTCCAGCCATATTGGAGCTGCAGAACCACATTCCTGCTTCCATGGTTTGGTTGCTGGCCTCCAGTGTAAGATCCAGGTGTACGATTTTTGTGGGAACATTAATTTCAACAGTTTTATTAATAGAGACCATTTATTTGTGTTTATATTAGTGCACTAACTTGAATAGCACTTGGATTTTTGCCTAGGGGTTGTGTATAATTTGGTGCTTGCAGGAAAATCTGCACAGCTGCTTCCAGTAAAAATACTGGGGTTTTTTAAGAAGTAGATTAATTAGGATGAGCATCAGTACATGTATGCATATGGACTCAGGAATATTCACTTTGTATCTCTGACTCCATGTTAATTCAACAAGAGCTAAAGTAGAAAGCCAAGAGAGGAAGTGGAGCATTACCTGGTGCAGGTGTTCGGTACAGAACACCACCGCGCTGGTTCTGGTTCTCGCTGCGGAATGGAGACCTGCAGGACTGATCCGGGAGCCTGTTCTGCCTGCACAGCCACTCTGGAGTCTCCTTGTTTTCCCTTCTGCTGTTCCAGCTCCTCTAGGATGTGGTTAATTCTCCAGTGTTGCAGTGCGGCTACAGGGCAATTACTGTTTGTGTGAAACTGTGTGAAACATTTTGAGAGAAATGGGTGGTTAAGTCTGCCTCAGATGTAATTAAGTCTGAAATGTCTCAGTGGTCGCATTAGAAACACTAATTTTAAGCTCTCTTATTGGTTTAGACCATAGCCATTTGTTATATAAAGAGGCAAAGGATTTTTTTTTTTTTTTTGTCCTTCAAATTATTTTCTGTGGGAACATGAAACAGCCAGAGTTCTTCAAAGCATCAAGACAGTAATACCCACTACAGACTCCTTGGCCTGCCAAAATAAATTTGTTAAAAAAACTCAAACCATTTTTTTTTTCAATGGAAAAAGTATGTGATCATACTTTTCAGTCCATTGGTGAAACAAGCCATGCCTGCAAACTCATCCTATGGGTGACTATTTCACTATCTGTGGTCCAGAGCTGGAATTTTAATGTCAAGTTAGTCATGTAAAAGCTTAAATTGCTTGCTCTCAGGATTGTATCATTCAAATATATTTTTCCATGCAGAAGATGGTCTAAGTAGTCATTTGCTCCTGCCTTTATCCTGTAAATTTCTATGTCCTTGTTTATATTGATGCAATTCATCTTGGGTTGCATGTGTTGCAACCAGTTGTGATTAAATGAGATGGATTTGAAAGTACAAAAACATAAAATATACTNGGGGGGGGAAGGTAGAAGTAGCTAATATGAAATTGTTGATAGGAGCATTTTTGCTGTATGTGGTCCACCAGTGAGAACAAATTAAACAACAGAAACAAATTTAGGTTAAGTAGGTGAAACTGTGTCCAGAACTAAAATACCATAATCTTTTGTGTTTTGAAGGAGGACCAGAGCAGGAGGAAGTCTGATTTATGTATTCCTGGCCTTTTGACACAGTGCTTATGTGTCAGGAATTTGCTGGTTCCTGGGAATGTTTGAGGATTCCTCAGTTTGGAAGTCCTTGTCAGACTGCAGGAGACCTACGGGTAAAGAGACCATTTCTGAGAAACGGAAACTGAGCTCCTCCCTTCCACAGGCACAGCAGAATGAAAAGTAAACTACCACTGCCCCTTCAGGGATTTCAACAAAGATGGTATAGAGCAGCAGTTTGAGGTGTTATCCGAGTTGGAACTCAGATCTGGCTCAACTTTGACAGCTGGTTATTTAATTCTTCCACATCTGGCTCCCTGCTAATGCACCAGGTGAGGACTCTGAACACAGGAATCAACAGGTGATAAAAAACCTGTTTGCAGATTGGGCTCTTGCATGCCTACCACTGAAATAGGTGAGGCTTTTCAAAGTTAGCTCAGTTCAAAGTTGGGGTTTTTCTTAAACCACCTATGAAAAGGTATTAAAAAATATATTCCTTTTTAAAGTGATGCTTGAATTCCCTGCCAACTAGACAGAGGCCTTTTAACCTGGATGACTTAGGCTGATGCAAACTTTGTCTGATGCAATTAAGGAGTCTAATTTCCCCTGCCTTGCAGCCTTTGCATAAGTTACTTTCACTTTTATATTACTCTAAATCCTGATGTGGTGATACCAAAATGTCCATTTAACACATGTTACGGAAGTAAGCCTAAATGTCATAAACAGAGTTGAGTTAATAATAGTCCAGCTAAAAGAAAGACGGCCCTACAAGGTATCTGTTAAGCCCAGGTCTGTAATGTTGCAAATACCTTAGAGAGTTTAATCACTCAGGTGGTGGCAGCTTCTGTTTCCCTTCTCTGTCAAAATGAAATAAATTACTGAATATACTTCTAAGAAGACAGCACTACCAAAAAAGAGTGAGATAGTAAAATGAATGATAAATAAGTGGAAAGGTGTAAGGACACGATCAATAACAGCAAAAGTCAGGAACTGTGTCTACAAAGCTGTCCCCGAAGTTACTAATTTTGAGAGTGTTCTGCACACCTGTGCCATTGCTTTTCCTGTAGATCCCCTGTGGATCCCACACACAGTTCCTCAGACTTTTGACAAGTTTGGGTGACAGGACAGGGGATGGGGCTAGCTTTGTTTTCCCCTCACTCTGTCTTCACAGGGTTAACTCCCTGAATTTGGCACAGTAGAAGCAAAGACTTCATGGAAGAAAGTTTAAAGAATGAGTGATTTTAATTGGGAACTAGATTGATTGATTGGTTGCAAGGAAAATTATTATTTGGGGTTGTTTTTCTGGAAATTTTCCTACAAATGCCTGCCATCTGATGACTGAATGAGCATTCACTCAACTGATAAGTCAAATTAAAGACATGTCTTCAATGTAACCACCAGAAACTAAGAGAAGAGCATTATTAGCTATTGAGAGGGTTTAAATAATAAATATCTGAGGAATCTAGCAGACAGATATATTAATACTTGTTCAGTATCATCCCCCTTTCCACCAGCACTGAGCTTTTTTGGAAAGTGAAAAAGCAAAGCAAAGGAAGCCAACTAAAGTCTGAAGACAGAACAACAACTGTTGAAGCTTTTTGGAAAACAGCCCTTTGATATCTCTCACATTCCTGAGTTGTCCTCTGCAGCTTTTCTCACTGATCACCATCTTACTTTAGCTGCTTGGTCTTCTGTGGTCTCACTTCCACACTCTGTTTAGCTAATGCATTGACATGGTTTCACAGAAAGGATTTAATCCTAAAACCAAAAAGTATTTGGAGCACGTGGGCGCTGTCACACGGATACAGACCTGCCTGTCTTGTGTCCCTTCCCCAGCCCCAGGCTGTTCTGCCTGCTTGGGTGGGACACTGCTGGTACAGCAGCTACACTGGCCTGTGATGGTTTGAGGCTTTAGGCCTGCTCCAAGAAACAGAGGTCTGAGTGATCAGGTGGGAGGGGGTAGGATGGAATGGAGAAGAAAGGAACTTTCATTTCTCTTTGGTTTTTTGCAGGTTTGTGGGTGTGAATTGACAATGGTCTGGAGCAGTAATGCAGGAAAGGGAGAGGACAGAGTGAGGGAACTGTGGACTTCAGGGCAAACAAGGGAGGAAACAGAACAGCAGAATTTAAAAAGACAATGTCTTATTGATATATGCCAGCCAGGATGTGCAGATTAGTGTTGAAAGCATCCTCCTGTATGATCAAGTGTGCCCAGAAAAGAGAGGAATGGCCATTTATGCATGGCCAACACACACTCTTGGAGTCAACTCTCTGTTTTCTAGTTACTGAAGATAGGTCACAGCATTCTTGGGAGAGTAACATGCATGACATGTACAACTTTCATCACTGAAGGGAAAGGCTTAATAGCAGTGGGAATAGTTAAACATATTAAATTTCCTTCTAGGAATAGAGTTCATTCAGCTTCTTACCCAGGAAAAGTTCATTTATGCTGTTTGCTCAGGCAGGCACCCCCTGAGTGCACAGTTTCAGCTGACCTGTGTAACCAATTACATGCCATTCTCTGACAGCACTTGTTCTTTATCAGCCCATTAAGTGTGGGCTTTCAGCCAGTGAAAACATCGGATATTTGGCAAAGCATTTATAATTAGTAAATGTTGTGGCAGAATAATGGAATCTGAGGTCTCAGAAATGACCAAGTGTGTCTGTTTCCAGCCAATAATCCCATAGAGACAACAAAATGGAAAGTGAATACCAGGTTGAAGGAGGTAGTATGCAGTGTTTGGATTTACTGCAGACTACACAGACTCTTTCCAGAGTTTGATAGTGCCTGAAGACCTTGCAGAGAAGGATGTTCTCTCCCCCTCCCTTGCCTGTGTTTAACAGGCATTGCCAAGCCATCTTGTACCATTGTTCCTTCTCAGTGCAGAATGATTTTGGTGTTTTGACAAGAGGTGCACATAGGGAACACACTTTCATAATCCTGAAATGATTTGATATTGAGGACACAGTCACATTGCTGGGAAGAGAGGCTGACAGAGGCTTGAAGTACACTTTTTCTAGGTGTGGCTGAGCAGATTTCTACTCAGCCTCACCATTTATAAAGTGGGAATTTCCTTCATTTATTTTGGCTGATGATCTAGGATGTTTGTAGCCAGCCATCAGCTTCTTTCTGCTCTCAGGCAGGAGCATCAAGACATGGTTGCTTTCTGTCAACCATGGTTTTGTTTTCCTCTCTTTTGACATGCATTTGACAAGCGTAATTTGGCATCTTCCATGTCTTACAGCTTGTTTCCTAAGAACTGGCTTCCAAGCTTTTGACATTTTCTGGCTAGATGTCATCTTCCCATAGCAGAAATTCTTCTTCCCTCATGTCAGTGTCCATTTGGTATTGAGAGCCAACCTGTACAACTCAGATGAAAAGCTTTTCTGCACTCAAACTGGTGAGTCTGAAGATAAAATGTTCCAGTGGTTCAGTTTATTAATGCCAAGTGGGTTGGCAGTGTTTGAGAATTTTTTTCATACTTTTTCTAGAAGGTTGCAAAGGACTGAGGTGAGGACTTTGTGAACTTGTTTACTAGCAAATAGTGCTCATGTGACTGTGGTGAGGGAAATAATCTGTCTGAACTGGAAGAAATAAAATTCCAAAATACTTAATTTCTTCTTTCTTTGCCAGACATTTTTGTTACAGAGCCACATGAGCTTTACTGCTGGCACAAAGAGAGGTGGGGAGGGAGGGAGGGAGGGACAGGCACAGGATCACAGCATCCGGTCTGAAAGTCCCTTAAACTTCCACGAAATATTACTCAAAGCTCTCAGCATGTCCCAGGTCAAGTGCCAGGCATGTGCTTTCTCTGAGCTACAGTCTTTGCTGCTACTGCTCTCTGCTGCCTTCTTACCTCTATAATAAAGTCTGTCATTCACTTTGTGACTCCTTCATCTGTGTCCAGTTTAAAGGAAACCCTTCAGAAATATTATTTAGCTCTTGTCAGGACTTGGTATGTGCAGCAGTACTGTGGGCCATAGCTTTCTTTTGGTTTTATCTATTATACAAATATTTGTATAGAAAGGAACAGGTAATCCTGTTCTGTTCTTAGTCTGAAGTGCTGAGTGAAAGGTGCTGAGCAGATCTGTGGGATTTGTACTGAGGGATCAAAACTGTATTTGCAAGCAGTCCTTAATGACATGATCACAGTATCCTTTCCATTTAAAATGAGGGCTCAGAACATATGAAATAGATTTCTTCTAAATGCCTAGAAGGGAGACTGAGAAAAGCAAAACATCTTATTTTTGAATCACTGTATCCAGCATCGGTGCCAGCAGAGTCTATAGTCTTCTGCTCTTTCTAGTTTGTTTCCTTCTTTGGAGCATGAGGGATGGTCTGGGGAGGGAAGATACTGGCTCAATAGATACAGGGTTTGTGGTCCAGGGGCTCAGTTCCAAGTGCAAAAATCATCTGTTCTCAAATGCTCATTTCTGCACTAACATAAGAGACGTGACTGGACTGTGCAGCTACATTCAGGCTTTTCCCTCTGTAGTCTGAGCAGTGTCTCTGGGTATGTTGGCCACAGAGTACAGACCCAGGGCATTTGAAGTGTGCTGGGTTACAGAGCACCCCTATGCCATGCTGCCAGTACATGAGCACTGGAGATGTCTGGCAGGTCATAACGAGTGTTTTGCAAAACTAAATGCAGGAGTGGCAATATGGGCACATCAGTAATGCATGTGCTACTGATTAGAGGCCAGGCTTTTACCACTGTGCCCATGAATCACACTTAGTCCTCTTTTTGTTCCAAATGGGGTGAAGCTCTTCTCCCTGTGAGTACTTGGCCCTGTCCTAGGTGTTAGAACAACTTCCTACAGAGCAAACTCTTACCAAGTTGTGATCTGTAGTGCTGTTTTATTTCCGGCACTCGTGGCAGACTGGCTTTGGCACACGCAGTGGGAAGGCAGTGTTGGACAAGAAGGAATCGCAGGATTTTTTAGCTGAGTAGTTTCAGTACTGGCCCTTGGGCAGCCTCGGTACAAACCATAACCATGGAAATTTGCCAGACTGACTTTGCTGCAGCTGAACTGATCTCAGCGTTGGAGGCTTTTTTGTCCAACCCCTCTTTTCTCCCTCAGCACCAAGCAAGGCTGCTTCTATGCAGAAGTTTTTCCCAAAACTGAGGCGAGAATTGTTTTTCCAAGTGTTTTCTTCCTTACCCACTGATTAATTTAAGGTGTACCTTCGTGTCACCACGGAAGTGTCTTACAGCAGCTTTGAGATGGGAAACCATGTGAGTTCTTTTGCAGCTGTTCAGAGCTGTGACAGAGTTCTAGTAAATGCCCCAGGTTAAGCTAGACCCTGAGATAAGGTAGCTCAGTGGAGTCAGATGACATTTTATGAGACTGTTTCACTTTCAGGTTCTTGGATTTACTGCTTTTCTCCGATGCAGTGAATGCATCTGGGAAATTGTCCAGTTTTGAAACAGAAGTAGTAATCCTAAATTTTTCAGTTTAGTTTAAATAAATAAAAACTTGCTTTCATGAAACATAAAGATGGACCTCTTCTGAGTTCAGGATGCACATTGTATTTATTTTTTTTCTTTTAAAGTTTAGAAATATCTACTGCTGTGGTATTTTCCAACTGGCTCAGAATTTAAACAAACTTTTGTAGCCTTTTATTTCCAATAGGAAATCTCTGAGTAAACCTTGCTTTGTCTGAGTCCCATGTCCCACTCTTCCCTGCTGAAAGGTATAGCCTCATTCAGTCTCCTTGAGGGAATGGATGGAAATACTGGTATCTTCATAGCTGTGGGAGAAGGCAGATGGAGAACACAGAGACAGAAGCAGAGACAACTTCATCAAGAGAAAGCAGTAGATAACCTTTGACATAAACAATGACACACAAATTACTGATAGGATATGGGGCAAAGGCTTGCTTGAATAGGGACAACCTTGTGGGAATTGGTTGATGTAGGATGGATCACAGGAGATCAAGTGCTCCAGAGAAATAAATCCACTGGTGCCTAACTATAAATACTCTCCGCCTGCTAGACTGACAGCACTAGCAGTAATTCAGAACTCTGTTATAATCCCACACTTAGAACCAGATCCAAAGCCAGCATGCTGTCTGGAGAGCATTTAAGTCTTTGGCAATAAACCCAAAAGTGATCTCTGGAGTTAAGAGAATCTCCAGAGCCCAAAAATTGCTCAGCAGAATTGCACATTTGTGAGCACAGTTTTGAATTTAGGAACTCAAAATCTGCCATAATCTTCTTTCATAAACCTGTATTTCTTATCCAGCTTGCTGGGGGAGAGGGTATTTAAATGTCTTATGAAAATGAAAACCTCATCCTGTGAAAGAAAAACATGGACATAAACTATGTAAGAATTCTGATAAACTATGTAAGAATTCTGATAAACTATGTAAGAAGCCAGGAAAGGACAATTATGTGAATTATATTCTGAGACAAAGTAAGATGATATTACTACCCATCTCCATGCTTTTTTTCCTTCTCAGTTTTAACATATTTTGGGACAAGGTTAAATTAATATCTGTATGACATGTAACTGTAAGACAGTAGGGAAGTAGCTGGAGAACTTAACCTTATACTGTAATGGACTATCAACAGCAAGCAGGAAAGTAATTGTGAATTTTCTGTGTATTCAGGTATTATTTTCCTCTCCATTAATTTTTTTGTTACCCTGGTAAAGTGAGGAACTACAAAATGAGGTAGTCTTTTAAAACTGTACAATTCTTCTGACAGTGATGCATTGGTATTTATGTAGGAACAATTTTACCAGAAGTACATATGATGGGGAGGGAGGGATACATGCTATATTATTCCCTCACAGAAAAGAAAAATCAATACATTCTCATAAATAATATACAAAATTCTCAGGCAGATCTAAATTGAATACACTTAAGATGTCACCAGGGTTCTAAGCCTCCCTGGCCAAAGAGCTGGCTAGGGAGAAGCCTTATTCAGTTCAATTAGTAGCAAAATCTGGGTAGACCTGATCACCCTCACTGCCCATCACAGCCTCTGGAGAGAGGACAGCTCTTTTCCCTGGATAACTGAACAATCAGTGCAATTTGCTGCAGTAAAACATTTGCAGGGAACAGGGTGGGTGCTCCTACCTCCAGGAGATTAAGCAGCACAGCCAGGGGCATGGACTCTGGTTGTAGATTTTCTACCTTCAACTGAAACAATGTCAGACTTGTAAATGCAGGAATTACCTGGTTTTATTCAAGAGTTGACCTTGTTGTCATTTACTTAACCCTAAAAGAAGTTTAATGTGCCAAGAGCTTTAGTGTTCAAAGTAAAAATGATATCAAGTCTTGTTTACTGGGGTTTGGAGCTTTTACCTTGCAAATCCAATGTTAATTCCCCTCTTTTATATCTGCCTTTCCACTTTTCCTCTATATTTGTGGGACAAAATAACTGAACTACTGATTGTTATGAAAAGTCCATATACAATGACTATATTTAATTGTTTTCTGGACAACTTGCTAATTAAAGACTATTCAGATGGCAAAATGTTGACATTTTGCTTCTCCTTAATTTCAGTGCCCTTATCACAAATTTCGCTGATTGCTCCATAGCCTTGTTTCTGATGTTTGCTTTTAGCTTGCCTTCTAATGTTATAAAAACCTAGGAGTTTAAATCCAACAGTAGAGAGGAAGTCAGTACATCATAGGCTTTCCATCACTTGTAGTTAGTTTAATGTTTCTTCTGATTCTATGACTAATGGCCTGTGATGGCAAACAAGGAGCACGTGGGCTCCCTGTGGTCTGTGAGTTCAGGTGTTCCTGACAAAACCTCCTTTTAGCACTATTTTGTTTGATGTTTTGGTCTTTCATGATTGCTGAACTAAGGTTGTTGCTATTGGTGCTGGTCCCTGAGTGGTTAATCTATTGTTTGTGAGCAGAAGTTCTGACTAAGCCAAAGTGATGGGTCATTAACTTTTCAAGGCTAATTAAGAAAGAGAGGGGCCCTCTGCCTTTTGGGTGATGAGTGCAAGGGAGAGCAGCTCAGCAATTATCAGCAGACCTTACAGAACTGCATCTTTCTATGACTTTGTCCTGCATTTCTGAGCTCCTCCTTAGGTCATGTATAAATTCCTACACAGATGTAAATTTAACTCCCTTCCTGTCGGTACACAGTGACCAAGCCTCCACCTTCTTTTATTTCACCTGCTCGCAGGGCAGGGAGCAGCACATCTGGGGCTGGTCAAGAGCTAAGTAGCTGCTGGCTCTTGCCTCCCAGGTAAGAGATGGGTCATCCCAGACAAATCTAAGTGGAGCTGTTTGTACTTTTTCCTCTGAGATTAGATGAGTAGAGAAAATTATAGTAGTTTCTCTTCTCTTCTCAGCTGTGCATATTCAGAGGGCTGGAGAGATTGGGTAACTCTGATGTTTCAAGGTTTGTAGCAAACTGGATTAGAATCAACCAATCCATTGAAGCCTTCATGGCAGGAATAGGAGGCAGAAGAGGCATATTAACATGAACTATATTTTCTCAAAAAACCAAGACAAAAACTAGTGTGCTTTGAGAGAATCCTGCTATGTGTGTCAGCAGCTGCCGAATTTAAAGCAAGGGAGCTGTTCCACTGAAATTTCCTGGCTGTCTCATGGAACCGCAATTTCTACTCCAGCTGTTTTTCTATCCTAGGCATTCTTTCTAAAGTAAGCTAACACTTCCCTCCTCAATCCCCTCCCAAAAAAAACAAAAGCAAACAAATCCTCCATCATTTTCTAGAAGCAAGTACACTGCAGGTGGTTTAAATACTAAGTGTCCTTCTATTTAGAAATTAAAGCCTTTTCCTTATCTCTGGGATAAGGCAGATCTTTGAGTAATGGACGTTTTTTCCTTTAATAGAAAGTTTTTAAAACCACTCAAAAAGACTTTGGCAACTATTTCTCTGTCAGGCAGTAATTGAATAAAGTCTCAAGATGCTTGATGCTGCCCCTCCCTTTTCTCCTGAGGTTTTGTATGCATTGCTTTTTGCCTATAAATAACACAGAGATATCTGAAAAGGGAAACCTCTTTTGGAGGAGATGTCATCTGGCTGCTACCCAGTAAGGCCCTATTGGCTGTAAGTCCGTGCTGAGCTTCCCTAAGAACAAGTCTAATGTTAGTTTAGGCAAAAAACCAAACCAACAACAACAAAAAACCCAAACACTCAAAACTTCACTGTATTGTGTTTGCTGTTTAAAGGGAAAGGAACAGAGAATTGTTTATCTTCCTATATAAGCAGGCATGGACAAACTTTAATGTTGCAGCCAAAACTTCTCAATTCCTTTTATCCACTGTAAAGCTGAGGATGGTCCTTTCTGGAATGTACCTGAGAGCCAAGCACCACCAGCAGAGCCTAAGCCTGCCTCTTCCTTGGCTCAGTGCTTCAGCTGCACCGCCACACTTGGAATGAGGAGCCCAGCAGGCCAGAGAGTTTTGTGATGTTTACCTATGGGATATGTCTGTCATGCCATTGTAAGTGTGCTCAAAAATAGTACAGCAGAAAACTCGTGTGCCTGTGTGCAAACTACAGAATGTTGACGAGTGTGTGTTGATGTCATGGTTGAAAACATAGCTGGTCAGCTCACTGCCACTGGTTATTTTGACTTGCCCATGCCTAGGAACTGAAATTGTGCAAAAGTCGGTTCTGGCCAGCTAGGCATCCAAAAAACAATGCCTACTTCCCACATCTTGTCCCATTGATTTCTTAGTTGCATTCATGCTATTTTTCTAAACCAGCCTGATCTAGTTAGTATTACTTCATCACATATTAGGATGTGATATTAGGGTCATAAAAACAGTCTTTTTAAAGATTCTTGAGTTCTGAAACTCCAAATTAGACTGAAATGGTCACAATAACTTCATGAAAATGGCCTCCTTATGCCTTAAAATATTAAAAGATGAAATACCAAAGTTAATTACATCTTGTCAGATGGTATTTTTTCTTCTTCTCAGTCTAGATACAGTTCAATGGTAATAGCACTCAGCCATAGTTTATATGTAAGTTATTGAGTTTGATACCTCTGACCTCTCATTATTACAGGGAAGCTTATCTTGGATTTTCAGTTACATATCACCATAGATATTCAAAGCTGATTTTTCTGTTGTTACTTCAAAAAATGTGCAAGGAGCAAATAGCTCAAACCTCTTCTCCAGTTTAGACAGGATTCCAGCCTGAAAAAACTTTGTAGTTTGGATATAGCCAAAATTTCCTTGTAAACTTAGAAAATTGTTTGTGCTTCTGACAACAAAAGGAAACAAACTTGAAATGAAATGCTAAACATTAAGTTGATACTTAGGCTTTAACCAGATTTGAGCAGAGTCAAACAGTAGTCCCTGTTAGAACTTGAACCTCTTGTTCTCCTCCCCATTTTAACCTCAGAAGTCTGAAGCACAAATAACATAAAGCATGCACATGAAAATCAGGTCAGTATATGCATCTGATGATTTATGTCCCAGAACTTTCAAAACCTTAATGAGGTCTGTAAAGCTAATTTCCAGATGCCCCCTCCTATGGCTATCCAGAGCTGTATGAGCTGCCACCTCCTTTCTCCCAGCTGTATCAACTTTGATCAGCTTTGGGCTGTACCAAAGCCATTCATACTATGCCTATATCTTGAACACAACAGGAAGATGTACCCAGGTTCTCTTACAGTGTATTTTCCCACAGCACTTCTGGTTTGCAGCAGGAGCAGGGGAGAAGGTTCAGAAGTCAGGTGACGTGGAAGAAGGAAATGATAGACTGTGATGAGAAGTGTGTGGAGAAAGGCAGGCTCATCCTCGTACCCAGAAAGTAAAGCTATTTTAGGAGATGGTTTGGCTGTCACTTGGTGAGACTTCAACATAGAAATACAGAGGTTTTCATTATTTCAAAATTGAATCATTGCTGCTGCTTCCTCTTTTCTGGTTAACATCACAAAATTTCCTAGGAAATGTTTCACAAAGAAGGACTAACTGGTTTCTGTTTCTGTTCATTGTTTTCCTTCAATGAAATAAGCAGTTAATTAGTTGCTCAACTGAAGCATTTGGAACCATGAAAGTAATATCTGATTCATCAGAAGGTGAAATTTGCTTTTCTTAATTGCTACTGTGCAATAAAATGTGACTGTTAAAGTCTTTGTAAGCAAATCCCACTCCAGGATAAGCAAATAGGGGAAGGCCAGGGAATTGTTGGAGGTTTAGGCTGTCTTTTCCTGGAATGATAAGGAAATAGATTTCTTGTTAAAGCTAGTACAGGTCAGGGGTTTGTAATGGTTCACGACATTGTAAGGACAGTGCTGAGACAAAGCCACAGAAGGGGTCAGGTTGGTAGAGAGCACAGTGGCTCATCTGGTCCCGCTTCCCTGCTCAGGCAGGGTCGTTCCAGAGCACACAGCACAAGATTGTGTCCAGACGGCTCTGGAATATCTGCAGAGAGGGAGACTCCACAGCCTCTCTGGACGAGCTGTCCCAGGGCTCAGTCACTCACAGGGAAGAAGTTCTTCCTCGTGTTCAGATGGAACTTCCTGGGCATCAGTTCCTGCCCGTTCCTCCCTGTGCCATTGCTGGGCCCCAGGGAGCAGAGCCCGGTCCCTGCTCTGAGCCCTCCCTGCTCACACTGACAGACACTGGTGAGGTCTCCTCTCAGCCATCTCCTCTGGAGGCTGAACAGCCCCAGCTCCTTCAGCCTTTCCTCACAAGAGAGATGCTCCGGTCCCCACATCCTCTTTGTCACCCTCTGCTCCAGAAGCTCAGTGTCCCTTTTGTCCTGAGGAGCCCAGAACTGGACCCAGCACTCCAGATGTGCCCCAGCAGGGCTGAGCAGAGGGACAGAGTCACCTCCCTGACCTGCTGGCAATGCTCTTCCTAATGCACTCCCAGATCCTAAGGCTGAGCTCAGTGTAAACGTTCTAACTAGGGGAGGAGAAGAGCTCCTGTTCTTCACAAAACAAATGAAAGTACTCTGAGCATGTTACAGTTCCCATCAGGACCCTCCTGGCTCCAATAACCTTCTGTGTTTGTTGTGGGGTGATCTTCCTCCCACTGTGTGAGCATTCCTTGGGCTCCCACAGCCCTTTAGTGGCCTCACAAATGCTCATGAGCTGTAACTGCACTTCCAGAGAAAAGAAATAATGAATTTTAAAGCATGAACCAATTTTCTTCTGGTTTTTCTTTTGGTGGTTTTTTTTTTTTTTCTCCCTGCTTGTCAATTTTCTTCTGGTTTTTTTTTGTTTGTTTGTTTGTTTGTTTGTTTTTTGGGTATTTTTTGGATTTTTTGGGGGGGTTTTGTTTGTTTGTTTTTTGTTTGGTTTTTTGTTGTTGTTGTTGTTGTTTGTTTTTGTTTTTTTGGTTTGGTTTGGTTTGGTTTTTTGGGGGGTTTTTTCTCCCTGCTTATTTTGGATATTGGAAGTAAGCCAGCAGAAATCACAGAGAATAATGCAAAGGATGTTTCTCAAATTGCTTTTAGGGGAGCTGTGTCAGAAAGACTGCTGGAGAGTAGAGCATGTCACATCAGCCTTCATGAATAGGAGATCTGCATATGTGCACATTTCTCTTTTCAACAAAGCATTTTAGCAAAAGCAATGATCAGGAGAACCATGTAAAGTTACTGAGAAATTATTTGACTGTCATCAAGGATGGTTTTATTCTCCTTAACCTTCTTTCCTCAGTAGATTAATTGAAAAAAAAAATTAACCTACTTCTAACATTCTCTTGAGAAGAAACTGGTGGATTTAAACTACTAAGCAAAGTCAGTTGGCAGCCTGTTGCAGGCTGTATCTTGTAAACTTGATATTCCATATTGTGTTGAATTGTTTATCAGGAAGGAGCTTTGAACTTGGCAGCAGTGGTTAAGCTGCTTCTGTTAAAGTTCACAGAAAATTTCCCACCTAGATCTACTTTCAGTTATGCTGAACACTGTTAAATATCTGAAGGAAGTCCTGTGAATTCAACAGGAGTTACTTCCCCTAAGTGGGAGCTCCGGTGTCTTGATAAAGAAATCAGTGCAAACTGTGCAATTCACACTAAGCCAAGATAGCTGGGATAGTTGTGTGTGTGCTGGCCATGGGGCTTCCCCACCCAGCTGAGAGCTCGTGCTTGTGTTCAGCACCCTGCTCAGTAACTTAGTGCTGCTTCTCTACCACCCAGCAGCTTGATGATCCTTATCTCTTATGCTACAACTGGTCTGTTAACGTGTCCCAAAGCCATTCAGTCTGTAGCCATCCTCCAGCAGTTAGTCCTTTATGAAGTCAATGACTAAAAAACCCGAGAGTGTCCAGACAACTTGAAAGAGCCATTGTGCCATTGTTAATAGAGTGCTGATTGTGCAGCCCTTCAGTCAGAAATTCTAAGAAAAGTGGATGCTGTGTCCTTAGCCAGCTGCTGCCTCACACCTTCCTGCTGCCACACAGCAGCTGTAAGGGATCCCTGCATTTCCAATGACCTACTTTTGTTGCAGAGGTGTTTCCCTGGTAAAGAAATTAGCAGATGGATGAAATTCCCCTGGAAACTAGTAAAGCGTGTTATCCAAACATTCATGGATATCCATAAGATTCTCTATATTTTTTGGTTCTCAGCCTTGACAGTACCCATAAGTATTTTAACTTAAGTTCATTCTAAAGGTAATTGCATTATTTGGCTCTCTCAGCTTTTGTTGAGAGTACAGCAGTTTTCTGAGAAGCTTGATAGAATCTTTGGCACCACCATACATAAAATCAGGACATAAAACACTTTGTGGTGTGGTATGGGTGTATGTTAACACTCACATGCATCTGCTCTGCTGGAATTGTGTCTGTAGGCATTACCATCCTGCTTAAATATTCCCCAGATCAGGCTGCTTACAGGTGCTTTCTGTTGGAATTAGCAGGGTTATGTCATATTTACTCTGGTGAGTTGCAGAGCAGGATACACTCCCAGAACAGAATGGAGAAACAGACTGGGTGTGGCACAGATCTTAGGATCCAAAGCTAAAATTCCACGCCGAGCCAAATCAAGGAGACAAAAAGGCTGTGGNGGGGGGGGAGGGGAATTGTCATAAGACAGACAAACTGTTGCTTAAAATGACTGTGTGGAACCACCCCCAGGATGCAGGGTGCCCAGAAATATCACATTGAAAGTGGCAGATGATTCATAGTTACCAAAACATGTCCAAAACTTTATTGACTAATAACTGTATCCTACAAAAATATTTGGGATCTGTCACTGCTGCAAGCATTTGTTGTATGGCAGTTGTCTGGGAAATTAAAACAGTCCATGATGAATTGGTTCCTTATATTATCTTTGTCTGTCTCTCACTGAAAAGAGTCCTCATCCCCTGGGAAGAAGAAATTTCACTGCAATTCAGACATCTTCATAACATAATAGTGTGTAGCAGATTGAGAGGTGTCATGTCCTACCACCCCAAGAGAATGTGTATTTTGTATTACATAGTGCACTAAAAGTGGTGTGAGACCTGACTCACCAGGTTTTTCTGTCTCCTGAGTGCCTGCTGGATGCTGCTGTCCTGTTAAATCCTGTTGCCTTCATCTTTTTAATTCTGCTTTCGTCCACTTCATGATAGAAGTCACACAATACAGTGCCAAAAAGTGTTGTGGTCTCTAAAGGAAACAAAAGAGATTTTTATGCCTTTGTCTTCAAATCGAGGAAACTAATACTCAAATTATTTAGAAATCTTTGGAAATCACAGAAACCTGGCTGGCTTTCCTGCAGGAGACAGCACTTTTCTCCTCCCAATGCTGCAACAGGTGACAAATTTTGTGTCCTTGGCTTTTCTGCATTAGCAATCAATGCTGCCCTTTGCCTGCCACCTGCATGGCCACATTACTCTCCTTCACCCTGATGTCCTCAATGTTCCACTTTCCCCACTGCTTATTCATGGCAGCAGAGAGCATCTGCCTCAGTCAAATGTTAGTAAGATGGCCACATTTCTGTTAAAACTCTTGTAGGTTTTTAAGACAAATTTGAAGAAACCATAGAAAATTCTGATTGCTCTTTGAAATTAGACTGAATTACAAAAAAGCTTTTCATTTACTGGTATGGTGCAGCATCAGTCCAGCCATTGTAGCCATGCAGGGCTGTAAGGACAGAGCATTGCACAGCCATGGGAAAACCTCCTTGAGATGCGTCACACAAAACAAGCATTTTATAAGGCTTCTTGCCATGGTTTGCTTTATAGCAGCTCAAATGTGAAACCTGAAACATTTCATTTGTAAATGAAACTTTCTGAAGGAGAGGTTTAGAACTCAATGGAGAACTTTTTAACATCTTACACCCAAAACCTGGTAAGTTCTCTGCATCTAAATATAGGTTATACTGGAAAGTGTAAAGATGTATTATTAGAGAATTGGTACTAAAGAGTTTACTACAATGCTGAAAAGATGTACATTAGTCAAAACCTAAAATACTTACTTGAGTTTTATTTTATGGCATCTTCTCAGTACATTTAGTTATATCTCAATGACAAGTGGTTTATGTGTTTATATGTAGGATGAGCCATGATGTCTGTGTGTTGGTGTCAAAAGTTGCTGATGGCCAATGACTGAGCCTGCTGCCTCAAGAAACAAGGGATATGTGACAGCTTAATTGAGAAATTAAACAAGGTGGTAGAAGGGACAGAAGGGTCCCTGGACAGAAAGGGTGCTCTGAACAGAAAGGCTGAACCAAGGACAAATCTAGGGCTTTAATTGTGTTTTCCTACTGATTAGTACAGTAAAGGTTCCTGAGGAACAAAAGTCTGATGATTCATTCAATTACTGACTAGCCTGCAGTGTCTTTGGTCTGCAACATACCAGTAAGTCGGGATGTAGTGAGAAGCAGGGCATTAATCCCTCCCTGCTGCTCTCCTTGCAGCAGAAGGAAGCCAGCAATGTCAGTTGTGTTGAGACACCGCAGAGCACAGGTTAAAGAAAGATTGCACAGCAAGTCCATTGATTCTTGTGCTGTGTCTCTCAAAATGTAACTGCAGAATGAGGTCAGAGCAAAAAACAGCTTCACCTGAGGAAAGCAGCTGTGTGAGAGCTGCAGGCTCCCTCCCGTCATCGTGTGACAGGGCCAGCACTTCCCCCGGGAGTTGGGAAAGTTTCCAAGGAGAAGTGTGTGGAGCCAGTGCTTAGCCTAGCTGCTCCCATCTGGGAACCTCATCCAAACACACATGTTGGAGCTATATTGGTTTTCCAGGCTAGCAAGAATTATTAGATTTATCCCTGCTCTGATCTGCTTCAGTTTACTGGAGTCATTCAAGGACAAGTCTGACAGCAGCATACCTGGCAGAGCTGAACATCAGATTTGAGGATGGCGAAATATGGAGGTGTGGGAAGAAGAAGGGGAGGTTGGGATGGAGCCTTTTTCCTTCACATTATGAGGCTGAAAGTGACCCCTTCCCCAGAAACAGTGAATGATTTCCAGGTTTCCAGGATTACTGAGGCTTCACTTCCTCCACACTTGACAAGTTAAAGTTTTCATGTTGAGGGGTGTACAAATAATGCTATGAATCATTTTTCTTCATCTTACTATTGTGCTCTTATGGATCTCCCACACTAACAACATACTCTCTGCTTTTCTCACTGGCTCAAGGCTTTGAGCCCTGTTGGCACCTCTTCTGAGCCAGCAAAGCACTGGCCTTGACTGCCAGTCACCATTCCTGCCCAAGTGCAGTGTCTAGGACAGGGCACAGGATGGCCCCTGGTTTCCCTGTGCTTTGGCTGCAGTCTGCAAGGAATGGCTCCTTTGTGGCAGATGCAGAAAAGACCAAAAACTCCCTTCTCCTATTTCAAATTAAAAATCTGGCTCCATATTTTATTTTTTTTAATTAATCCAAGCCCAGCAAATGAAGATTCTACCAAGAGGCTGATAATACTTAGTGACCACAAATACCAGTAGGAACAATACACTAGTAGTCCTCTGTGATACTCGGTCCCAAAAGACTGTGGCCTCTTCCTTATTTTTAACAAGCATAATTCTGTGCTCCAAACCTCATCCACAAGAATGAAAACAGCATCAGCTTAAATTCAGGTGGTGTGTGTATAAATGACTTTATCCAAACAAACAAACAAAAAACCTGTTTGGGTTTCAAAGCATGTTTTACCAGTTGGCTAAAGAAATCTGTCTTTCAGGGGAGAGAGAGGAGGCTTCATCATTCCTCACCCCCCAACACAGGCACAGATCTCCTGTCATGTGAATGAAACAGGCTTGATGCCCTGATGATAGAGATCCCAGCTTTTTCAGGATTTTCTCTTGTGTGAGCAGGGACTTTCAAAGCAGCTATGTTCTTGTGAGAATATGTTATGTCACAAGCAGGGAGAAGAATTCTGTGTTTGTCCAGGCATAACAATGACTTGGCATGGGCTCAGTTCTGCTCAGCAGCTTCTTGTCTGGGGCAAGCCTATAAACTCAGGAGCAAAATATCTAATCAGCTGGTCCAACTGTTGTAGGGTGGTTTCTTTTTTAAAACTGCCATCGTGTTAGAACATGTGATTTATCTTCTAATGAAATAACATCCCCACCCTTAATTTGTGATTTAAGGGTACAGAGACTGTGATGAGCCTTTTATAAATATCATTCATAAAATCTTTTATATGTGTCATAACTGTGCTGGAGGTTGCCAAGGCTTTGCCCTCCTTTGGAGAGAAAAGGCATGAGATAGGGTTAGAGTATGCATGTGTTGTCACACCATAAGTGTTGATTTGTGGTACATTTTTTGCACCCCAATCACCTGAACAGCTGTTGGAACAGCTACAAAGCTCTGTCAGATGAGTTCATGCACAGCAGTTTCAAGGGCTGTCTGTGCAGCACTCTTCTTTTTTTCTTATTTTCTTTCTCAGTTAAATAAAAAAATAAAAAAAAATTTAAAAACAAAGTAGGAATTAAGAGATAACTGGCATTGTAAACACTAAATGAGCAATATTGTGAAAGCAGGAGTGCCCTGGGATGCAGAGAGCAGGATACACACAGGAAACAAGCTTGGAAAGGAGCAGGAGGTTTACAACATCTTCTGTCTTTCTTAAGCCTGCCTGTGCACATGATCAGTGAAGGTAATGTGTGCCTGAGCAGACTCCCACAGCAGTGTGCTACAGGCCAGGGGTTAAACTGCTTCCAGCCAGTTACTGCAGCAGCATCCTTTGGCAGTGCCAGCAGCAGGAGGTCCCTCAGTCACTCGTGCCGTGTTCTGCTGGCAGTGTTCCAGCAGCATGCAAGGAAGATTTCGTTGCAGAGCCCTAAGAGCTGTGCTGGTGCCTCAGCCAGGCATCTTCCCTCTCAGGATGGCCTATTTCCAGCCCTGCACTGGTGCCCAGTGCCCTCATAACTGATATGCCACGGAGACCTCGAGTTTCAGGAAAAGGGAAATTCATTTGGCGTTCCAGGCATCAGTTTTAGTCCCTGTAGAAATAAAATATTCTTCCCACCTTCCCAAAATACAAAGATTAGCGGCTGAGGATCAGTCGGGTTATCATTAAGCCAGGAACTGATCAGGTCGCCTGAAGGGATGTTTGTGTGCCAGGTGTACCTGTTAATGGTTTTCCAAGGAAAACAAGGGATCATCAGTGTCTGGAGGGGCCACCTAAGAAGTGGGTCATTGACACATCTTTGCCAGGAGCTCAGAAAACGTTTTAGAAGTGAGAGCAGTGTTAGCAATAGCAGTTTCCCTGGAAAGGAAATTTAAATTCCTGTTAATCACATGTTCTAACACAAAAACTTAAGTACACCACGTGCCTCTCTTACCAATGTTTTTCTTCTTCATCTCAGTACATTGTTTTTCAGAGGCCAAGTTTTCCTAAGGCTGCTTTTTCTTTGCTTTTTTCTTCAATTGGATTGATTCTTTGTTTTCTTCTTGGAAATGGCTTTTTCTAATCCCATATATTTTTTACCCTCTTTTTCATTTCTTTCTCAAAAAGTGCAGCTTTTGATCCCTGGCACACAGCATGGATGTGTGTACCCTAAGCTCTGTTTGGAGTCAGTGGAGAGAAATGAGCATTTTGAGGGCAGAAATGCCCTGAAGTGTGTTACATTATGCTTTAGGTTGAGATGAAACACACCTAGATTCTTTAATGTTCAAATCAATTAGGGGCATGACTACATTTAATTAAATTTATGTTTAACCCCACTCTTTGAGTCAGCTAGTGACATAGTGAATGACTTGGGCAGGTCACAAAAGCTGTAAATGGAATACTATTGCGATTTTACTGGAGACTATAACTTTATTAAGTCTTATTTTGGCTACAGAAGGATTTGGCTTTGTGCAGTGCTGTTATCCTATGTTACTTTGCCTTCTTTTTTAACCTTTGGACTCTTATGCAATAGGAAGTTGTGTCATTTCTTTAATTGGCAAGGGCTGGTCCAACATCTGCAGGCTCAGAGATCAGAGCTGGAGTTTAAGACCCCTCTCTTACAGGCTAGGGCTCCTTTGTCCAGAGAATAGCTAAGCCCCCTCTTTCCAGAGGGGTGCTGCTTTTTGGGGGAAAAGAGCAGCAGAGGATGTTGAACACTGTCCTCTCTGTTAAGGAGTAGTTTCTTTTCCTGGCTATATGATGGCACTAGAAAGGTTCACTGCATCAGAACAGCCCTCCAGCCTGTGACTGGTGGAGGCAGCAAAAGGCCAGGGTCTGCCCCTCTGTCCTTGTCTCCTTGAGGGAAGGTGGGGATAGGACAGCTGGAAGCATCAGCGGGTTACAGAGCACCTGAACTCGGACAAAGCACAAGGCACGGGTAAAGGGCTGAGCAGAAGGCTCAGCAGAAAATGTGCCTGATGCAGTGGCTTTGGCAACACTACCAGCTCTCTCAGTTTCCTTATGGATTCATAATATTTAGTGACATAAAATTCTCAGTCTGTTTTCAAAAGCAAACTAGCAAATTCCCCAAAATAAAGCCAAGCTTTTGTCAAGGAGAAAAAACTGGCAAGTATAAACCATAAAATTCAAACCTCCAGACCAAAAAAAAAAATTGTTGACCAGCAGATCCAAAGTTAATTATGAAGTTGAACAATTTTATGCAATCCTATCAATTTTTAGGGCCCAATTCACAGATGATGAGCACCCCCAAGCCTACTCTATTTTCTGTAATATTGAGACACATCAAGGTCTCCTCATGGTATTTTCTGTCTCACTCCCTGCTTTATCCTATTTTTGATTGCATCTCAAATGTGAGGTCACCAGATGCAACTGTGCTTGCTTTTGCACAATTATTGAACTGTGCATCAGCGTAATTTAAATTCTTCTGCTATTTTCATCTATGTTTCTTACCCAACAACATTAATATTCTTCATTTTTATATCCCCCAGCTTTACCAAATTCTTTTGCCATGCAGTTCTCTGCTAGATTTGTTTCTACCATATATTATTTCCTCACAGGAACATCTTGACTTATGAAGGGGAGGACAAATCATCCTTCATCCTTTGCAGCTTGGGTTCACAGGCTCTGTAGGTTAGAAGTGCTGGTAGTGTCCTTGAAAAAAACCCCTGCATGTTCAGTTCCATGCATGACAGATGAAAGAACAGGATATCCGGTTATTAGTTTTCTTAAACACTTCTGACTTTTGGTACAGGATGTACCCAAGGGAACGACCTTGCTCAGTCATCATTATGGTGTCAGCTTCCTCCATATGCCCTCTGTAGAGGCATCTGCAGGGACTCCCTGTTCTTTGACTTCTCCCCAAAAGGCAAGAGAGATGTTCAGTTTGATGCCCACAGCCAGCAGGTGCTGTGCTGTTTTAGCAAGGCACTATCTAGCTCTTGTATAATGGACCACAAGCATGAAAGTGGCCTTCACCTGTCAGAGCATCAGCATTTAAATAAGACAGGATGGTTCTGATGTTGTGCAGTACTGTGGGATAGCACTTCTCAGCTTGTCAGTTGGATATGCAGGACCTTTGACCCTTGTTGCCCTCAAGATTTACAACTTTCAAAGTGTGCTGCCAGAAAAATCTTATGCTGTGATGGTGTGAAAAAAAATTGCATGAGAAAGAACAGCTTCTCAATGCAAACCCCTTTGGTTACAGCTTCTGTCCTTTCACTTCCTCCTCACCAGCTGAGCAAAAGCAAGCAAGGACCACAAAAGCAATTGTAGCACAGAGAAGCCACCCATGGTTCTGTTGTTGGCAGCTGAGCCCCACACAGCCCCTCGCTCACTCTCTCACAGTGGGAGGGAGTTAGAAGAGTAAAAGTGAGAAAACCCGTGGGTTGAGATAAAGACTGTTTAATAGGAAATGCAAAAGCCCCATGCAGAAACAAAGCAAAACAAGGGTTTGATTCACTACTTGCCATGGGCAGGTGGGTGTTCAGCCATCCCAGGAAATCAGGGCTCTGTCATGCCAGTCACTTGGGAAGAAAATGCTGTCATTCTGAACATCCTCCCTTTTCGCTTCTCTAGATTTATGTGCTGAGCATAACACCGGTATGGTCTGGGATATCCCGTGGGTCAGCTGGGGTCAGCTGCCCTGGCTGTGCCCCCACCAAGTTCCTGCACACCCACAGCCTCCTGGCTGCTTGGGTGGGGTGAGGAGCAGAAAAGGCTTTGGCTCTGTGTAAGCGTAAGCACTGCTTGGCAATAACAAAAACATCCCTGAATTATGAATACTATTTTCAGCACAAATTGAAAACACATACCAGCTAACTAGTCAAAACCAACACAATTTCTAGCTCAGTTGACTGGCAGTTCTTTGTATCAGAGCTAAAGGAGAAGCTGATGCAAAAGATGTGTTCTATATCCTCAGATTTTTTGGCCGTTACAAGCACTAAAAATATATATGAAAGAAGAGAACAGTCTGAAACTAGCAAGGACTGCCTACATTTGAGGTAGCAAAGTGACTGAGTTTCCCATGTATCATTTGGGAGTGGGCATCAGGGCAGGCTGTGTCTGTTAGTGCTTTCTCCAGTTATATTTGAGCTTGTGGGTCCAGTTTTAAACCTGAGTAGTTAGTCCTGCTTGTGTAATTTACTCTGCTCATACTGATAAATGCATTTCTCTTTCCCATTTATTATGTGAAAACATACCCTAACTATGAATATAAGTTAAATTATATAATTTGATGCTACTTGTAAAGCTGCAGCTGGCATATGGAGGCAGCCTTGAAATCTTCTGTCCTGAATCAACAGCTGTTTTTCCCAGGAAACATTCCTGGAATAGAATACATCAACATTTTCCTGCAAGACATTTGGCTAAATCATTTAGCACACAGTGCATATGGTATCTTTTACCTTATCTGTTCAGAGTGCTCTAATATCTAGTGAGCTGCTGTTGCCTGCACAGAATGTACTCATTCAGTTGAAATTCTAGTTAACATCAGCTGAGCTCTGTGTAACTTAGGAACAATCTGTGTTTCCTGTAGTCAGACCCTGCTTCATGTGCCTCAAAGGCACTTATGCCCTGCAAGATCTATCCCACTAGGTCAGCTGGTGGCAACCCTGTGCTTTTTTCGTTCCTGGATCTCTTTGAAAGAGGATGTATGGAATGCTGTTGTAAATGTGAAAATAGCTTTGAATTGATACCATAAATCATTAAGAGAAAGATCTATTCCACACTGATGCAGATACACAGCCCTGCAGGCAGTGAAGAAAATGTTCTTTGAATGACAGTCCCTGACACAGTTAGGAGTGGAATACAGGAGAAAGAAGCATTGAGAAAAATTTACGGTTCAGGTAACCAGTTAAAACAAAGTGTTCTCCCAGAGTGATTGAGTCTGAAGTACATAGAAAGGTCATTAATAACATGCAAAGGATCTTGCAGCTGCCCAGGATGTGGGAAAATAAATGTGGTGTTTTTTCTAAAGATTGAATCTATCTTTAATTCTACAAGAATAAAGCCCTTGCTTTGTAGTTTAAACAAATTGGTACCAAAAGTTAAAAGGAAAAAGCTGCTCTCAGGCAGAAGCATGCTTGCATAATAGGAGGTATTTACAAGAAGTATGAAGCTATAACTCCTTTTGGTTTCTACCTCTTGTACTAGAATAGAGACCATTATCTCTCTAAAGGTAGAAGTCCTTGTTCATGATTGCAGGGTTATAATGGAGTCCAGCAGCATGAGTTGATTAGAAATGCACTGAGTTGGAGGTGCCTTAAGGTTATTAAGGTAATTCCTACTGCAGTGGAGAGTGAGCTTCATATTGGGGCATATTCTGGTATAACTATTTTGATCAAGTAATATTAGGAGTGTAAAACTAGGCTTGATTAGAGCAAAAGTTAGTGTGGAAATTCATTAGTAGTGGCAGACCTTTTAGCACAGTTTGTGCTTCAACTCTTGGTTCCTGCACAATTGTCTTTCTGAATTGTCACCTCATCAAGTTCATAAGGCTCAAATTCAAAGACTTAGAAGACAAGAACTTAATATATTTTTAATGTAGACAGACTTTTGATATACTTTTATCTTTGAGGCAATTCAAATGGCTTCATGTTTCCTTGCTATTTTCCCCCAAGGCACAGGGGGAATTGTGATCTATTGCAGTGTTGGGCCTGGATTAAAGCCTAACACAGGTAAGAGATTCACAGCTGTTAGGAGACAAAGCTGAGAGCAGGAAGATTAAGAGAAAAGAGTGTCCCACAGGAATGACAAGTTCATGCTAAAGTCTTTTTCTTTTCACCCACAACCAAATCTTTGACCTGCCCTTTGCCAGCTGACAGTCTTGTTATTAAAGGAGTGGTTTGACTTGAGGGTAAGACTTAAGATCCTGGGAAATGTGAACCCTTTTATAAAAACTTTGATCTTCAGTGTGGGAGGTCTAAAGCCTGCATTCCATACCTAATATCAACAGAAGAGTATAAACTTTATAAACAGTGGGTTTTTGCTGGTGTCATTAGTTTTAGCCTAAATCATTGGTCCTTAGCACCTTACCTCTGAAGATCTGGCCCTGCTGTCACACACAGGATTCCCCTCACCACACAAGCTGCGTGTCCCTGCACCAAGCAGCTGCTGCCTGTGTTTATTGCTACTGGTCCTGGTGGCAGCTGAAGGGCTGCAGGCGCTGTTGTAGTCCCTGCAGCCCGACCAGGTGACTCCTTGAAGCAGTGGGCACTTGTAGCGAGGCCAGAAGCTGAGCCAGCCCCCAGCTCCTGTAGGAACCATTCACGATTTGCTCTTGCTCACAAGCTCTTCTGTGTTCTGCTCTCCCTTGCAGCAATTTAGGAACAGGATTTGGAGCCACATGTCACCTCTAGCATGTGATCAAATTCTGTGTCAAATGTTTTTTATGCTTAGAGCTGGAGCTCAGAACCCCCTCCCCACACACAATTTTGAAGGTTGGTTCTTGAAAAGAGAAATGTCTAAAAGGAGAAGAAAATGTTTTGCAGCTCTATGATTTTTGGCAGTGTCTTGCTTAATTGGACATCATGTTCAGCAGATGCCACTGAGTTAACCTCAGCAAGCTGCTGGGTGAAATTGTGCTTTAAAATCCTACTAACAGGTATACACGTTTCTTCTGAAAGAGTTCACAGCAGCCCAGAATATAGCATTCCAGAAATCCATTTAACTACACTCTGATATAGTTTCTCCACCAAAATTTTCTATAGGTCACTTACCTAATACTCAGCTGAAATTTAAGGCAGTTCAAGTGCCTGTGCCCTCTTAAGTTTGGGCCCCAGTGATAGAATTGTTTTGTTAATCCTCTTCCAGGACTCTGCAGTGTACATTTTTCTTTTATACTAAAACAAATAAAGCACATTATTTGAATAATAAAATAATTAAATGTTTATACTAAAATATATGTAGGAAGGGAATCCTTGCATGGTTTGTAGATGGGACATTTTACTAAGTGTTCTTAAATCAATACAGGATTTCATGCCATCTTAGATCAAACCATATCTAGTAAAGATGCCAAAGTAAACTAGGGATAAGAGCTTTACAATGTCTGTGTTGCTGTAAGACACTTCTTCCTTATCCGTGGACTTAAATTTTTTCTGCACCTTCTTCTTATTTCCTTCTTGCCCCTGTTTTGATCATACAGGGTTGATATTCTCTTTCAGCCCCCTCTAGCCTTTTTCTCTGGGGTTCACTGCAGACACTCCAATCTCACATCTTCCCTTTTTTCTCTTCAAATGTTTCTTTTTCATTTCTCTCGACCTATTTGTATTTCTCCTGCTCTTGAAATATTAAAGTGGTGTCCTTTTAGGTAAACGTTCACTGAAAGTGCTGTACATTAGTTCCATTGACTATGCTCTATAAAAAAGCTGTTATAAATATAGCTTTTTCCAAAGGAAGTATAAACAATCTAGGAAATTGAGATTTGTCAGATAGAAGTTTAAATATCCACTTATATTAAACAGACTCAGGAAACTGTGAATTGGAGTATTTACCATGTGAGTGTTTTCATTTTGTGATTTACCAAAGCTAGACTTTGTGCAGGTTTTCTACTCAATGTGATCTTGATACTAACTGAAGGTGTGTGGTTTTTGTCCGTAGGAGTGAGTGGCACAGTGCAGCCTACAATGAAAATAGGAGTTGTGTTCAACTTCTCATGGCATAGCAGCAGGATTTCCCCTTCTCTCCAGCATGCTTCCTGCTGCTTTTCCCAAATATTTTAAGCACCAAATAAGGGCTATTCTGGGATATTTTCCTGAGCTAGTTATGCTCAGTGATATTAAATTATATTTTCCTTTAGTGATGTTGAATTCTTTGCCGACTCTTCAGTTGCTGTTTAATATCCCCTTCATACCATTCATCCTGATTGTTGGTTTGTGTTTACTACAGCAGGAGTATTTGTTCAGGAGAGGAAGGGCTCTGTAGTCAAGGGGAGTTTCAAGCCCCAGCTGGAGGATGCCCATCTGAATGAGCAGCCAGCCAGAACTGGTACCACCAACAGGCATCTCACCAAAGTGGTGTGGCTGAATGGCTGCTGGGTGCTGTGAGTACCCACCTGGCTGAAGGACTTGCATGGGGGACAGGATGTGTGTGCATGAGGTAAAATCTGAGGTCATTCACTTCCTGTTCCAGAATAGGTGAGTGACATGAATTCTGAAGGGGGCATTGCAGCAATATATTTCTGAATATTCCTGGTAACAGAGCTTGCATAAAATGCTCCATTCTCTAATACTGAATCAATTTCCTTTTTCCCATAATCAACGTATGTGTAATCCACCTTTGAACCTTGTTATTGCTGCTAAGATGTGGACTGTGTGTCTGGCTGTGGCCAATTCCTGTAATTTGTACTGCAGCACTGAAGGAGCCTGTCAGGGGATGACCTGAGAAGAACAATACTATCAATAGTATCGTCTGCCACTTTCCATCACACTGAGTCAGTTCCACAGAGGATACATTTTTTCCAGTCTAGCTTTTTTTGGTCATAAAGCAAACCCTTGTTTCATTACTGAGTAATTCTGGTGCTTAAGTCCAGTGTTTCTTCTCTCCAACTAGCGAAAGTATAGATCTCCAGAAATGGATAAGGGTTAACTGGAAATAGTGATTAGAACAGGAAATTTGAATATAGGAAGAAAGTAAAATGTGAGTCAAAAATAAAGTATTTCTTTTAACATTGGTGAAGGTGGCACTTACTCAAAATGCTTATCTTTGAAACATTGGATGGCATTCAGTGAGGCATGAATTTTGGATGTGGGCTGAAAATAGCTGGACTTAAGTCCTGGTTGAAGACTTCATCTTAGAATCTGTATCTTAAAAACTTCCAACAAGAAGAATTTCAGCTCTGCCCCAGTCAGACTGGGCTGCAGAATACTGGGATGCATTTTGTTACTTTCTATGTTGCAGTTACCTCCAGAAGTAGGGGGGAATTCTCAGTATATAAATACTTTGCAATGAGATTATTGCTTTAAGAAAAATTTCATGTGTCTGGATATGCTTCAAAATTCCCCTATATTTTGAGGAAGAACAGTGTTCATTGCTCTCACTGAACATCAGTTCTGGAAGGCTGCCAGATGAGGTGGTTTTGGAGTCTTGCATTTGGCAGAAATCATCAAAGACATGCTTGCTTAGTTTGCTGAGCTTTAATGGGGCTATTTTGGGACCTGGAACTCCTGTTCATCATCCACACACATCTGGGCTAAATAATTCTCTCACCAGATTATTTTCAATTAAGGCACTCTGTCTCTAATGGATTGTGGGCACTGTAGAGTAATTCTGGTTTGAATGAACAGACACACAACTAAGTGACTTACCGCTACCTCTGTCTCTAGCTTTATGTGTATTTCTGATATCAGATCATACAACCAGCCTGTGTGTAGGCTAAAGAAAACTTTGCTCTTTCTTTCTCTTGTTTTCAACCCTGAGCCTTCTCCCATCTGCTTGACAAAGATGAAGCGTCTGTACTCTCCCTGGACACCCCATCTGGAATTCAGCCTCGTTTCTCTAGACTTAGGGAAACATTACTGCAGTAGCCAAGGCACTTGTGAGTCAGCTTTAGACTGCAGGACACTTGCTTCTGTTCTGTCATTTCTTCCCATAGAAGACACTGCAAACCCAATAAAATACCAGGTATTACCTGGGCAGCCAGGCAGCACCATAATAGGGGAGAGGGAGAGATCCAGCGTTCTTGTGCCTGCCACAGGGAGGGAGGGAAGGAAGGAAGGAAGCAAATGCAGTCCATGTAGTCATAGCTGCTGCTGTTTGACAGTGCCATCATGATGAGGGTGTCTGCTTGCACAGGAAGGGGCTGTGAGGAGGAGGGAGTTGGGACAAAGCCAGTTGCAGTTCTCTGGAATGGGGGAAAACCTGGCTGGGGTTGTGTAAAGGAAGAAATCATAAAATCCTGTGTCACTCATGTGTGAGTGACACAGCTGCTGAGTGGTCCTTCATGCAGGCAGAAAGAAGGTTATGAGGTCACTATGCAGCTGCAGCAAAACTTTCACACACCCTCAGTTGCAGTGTTCCTGTAGGATGCAACTGACTCTAAAAGGAAAAGGATGCCCATTCTCTGACCAAGAGTGATATGTATTTTTCCCTTATTTACCAACCGTAGAGAGAGACACCCATGTCTAAATCTGCAATCAAGTTCTCACCAGGCCTTGCTTTTGTTGAAATGGTGTGACATCCTGAAATGCCCCAATATGGACAAGTTTCACTGGGGTTTGGGACCCTCCTTGTAAATAAAGTAGTGTTCAGGACTCTTCACAGTACAGGTTCTTCAATGAGAGCATTTTTTAGCCTGGGAATGATGGTGAAGATTTTGTGGTGACTGTCACAAGGCAGCCTCTTAGCCAAATGGCACACTTGTAAATTTTGATTGGTTTTGCTCTTTGTTTTCCTAGCTCTCTGCATATAAACCCAAGTTTCCCCTACACAACAGCAGAAGACTCTGAGGGAAAAGGAAAGTTATAGCAATTTCTTCTTAGAAATCTTTAACCAAAAATAGCTTAATCATGAATTATGTTGTGGCAGTGTTGCATTCATTTATTCTTACTAAAAGAGATGAGTCCCTTAAAGGAAAGTTTTGGATCTTTTTAGGACTAAAACATCTGTCTTTAGCTGCTATTTCTGCTCTTGAGAGTTCACTCTGATTATAACAGAAAAGGCAAATGAAACTTAAGAAGACAGTCCACACTAGCTGATGGTAGGGGAAAAGAGAATTATTTAGCAGGGTGACTTCTGTCCCATGGACAGGCCAGACGGACAGTTACGCCCATGTGTATCTTACAAGGACAATGTAGAGGGGCAATTAGTTGCATTTACATTATGGTACCACAATTCACCACAAAGTCATCTCCATTTGTAGCATATATATATATATATATATAATATTCCAAAGATGGAAGAGCTAAACTTTCTTTTAAAAAAAGACCCAAGGTAAAACAAATGCAAAAATTTGCCTTGCTGCAGTCCTTTGCCCACAACCTTTGTGTTTCTCAGAAATGCCACTTTCAGCTTTTCCATGTGTCACTTATACTGTGAACTCCTTTAGAAGTTTATAGAAATCAGCTTCTCCACAGTGCTGACAGAAACCTGGCTTGTCTCTGAAGTGATCTGGTATTTCAGATAACTTGGATTATGAGAACTGTCAGCTGTAGCACATTCACTTTCAGTGCTCGGGTCATTCAGTTTGTGCTGTTCCCTTCCAGGGAGGGACCAGGCCATCAGTCTGCACAGCTCCAGCAGCACCAGGGAGACCACCCTGGATCCTCAGGGTGTGAGGGTCTGGCCCTGTCTGCTGGGAAAAATTGTTCCATTATGTCCAGACTTATGCAATACCATCTCTTCCTCACAAACCTGACACTTCTAGAGGAAGAGGGAGGGGGGTTTCCTGAGGCCTTTCATGTATCTGTCATAAGGACAAGTTTCTTAAAAAGGAGTAGGATTACTATAATCCATTTACAATCCTGTTAAAAGCAAAACAGCAAAACTTAAATTAAACATGCAGTTCTTCTGTTAAAGAGAGGTTTGAGGTAATTTTGTTTTAATTCAATGACCATTTGACAGGAACGAAATCCACTGACTCAGATCTTTGTTTATTGTCTCTTGGATGAAATACTTTTCAAAAGCTTTCTGCGTTTTCTTAGCCATGCCACTAACATGTCACTTGAATCCCTTGATAAAAACCCAGTGTTGATCTAAACCAAAGTAAAAAGTTAAGAGTGAAATGCTAGAAAAAGGCAGCTTCTTTACTGGAAACCCTTCATCCAAGGGCTATTTCTGCCACACAGGCTCCAAGCAGCTGCTGCACGTTATGACGTGATTATCTGAAAGGCTGTACTTTGGAGTAAAAGGAGCACTATTGATTTTCATTTTGAAGAGTTACTGAAACCGAGGAGGAAAGGGAGTGAGGGGTTGTTAAGTTCAGGTAAAGTAAAACAGAGATAATGACAGCTGCAAGGAAAGCAAGTGGATGGGCAGCCAAAATGTCTGGCTGCCTTTAAAGCTGCATAATTCTGCACCAGCAAACTTCGGGGAAACAGACAGGTTTGTTTTCCAGGAAGAGATAATAATGTAGAAACCTCTTTCTTGTGGCTTTCTTTAATCACATGGAGGGATGGTGTTAAAAGCCAAATGTGTAGAGAGATGCTCCCTTTGAACTACAAAAGCACAACTATCCCAGACTCGGTTCACTAAACAGGCACTTTACTGAAAGTTACAGTCACATCTCATGTTGAGCTGACCTCCTGTACCTCTTTTAAAAACAACTGTTTTAGCAGCCTTTGCTGCTACAGCACTGTCAGGACAATTCAAGTGTGCAGGGAACATGTCACTGGAACTGACATCAACGTGCATGGGCCACATTGAATATTTTTCTGCAAACATGTTTGAGCATATATGACAAGAGCTGTGCAAATCTAGTTAAAATACTTTCACTAGCTGAGTAATCATTTCCCCAGAACTATGCCTGGGAACATTTTGTTGATGTACATCATAATATCCTCTTTCATTTCAGATTTGCTTCTAGTGTAAATTTTGAGTGCAGCTCAAAGATTGAGCTGGTGTTTTTTGTGAATGTGTGGGAATAAATCCCTGTTGTGTATTCCCTCGGTGTTTCCTAGGACAGCTGAGTTCTTCGGTGCTGTGCATGCTGCATCTGAAGCACCTCCAGAAAGCACAGGTGTGCCAAGTTCTGCTATAGGCAGAAAGAGAGACACATTATTGTGGCAGGAATCTATGAGGCACAGAAGTACTTTACTAGTCAGTGAACAGTGAAAAATTAATTTGTCCTGCCCCAGCCAAGGGTTGATTCTGTTGCACTGAGTTGAGGTGAGACCATGTTGTAGCAGAGCAGTTGGTTTATGGCTCCTTTTGTTCTCCCTCTAGCCTTCATTAAATCCATGTCGTGTTCTGCAGCCAGAAGGAGTAACCAAAGCACAGCAGGCTCAGCATGCAGCCTTAGCACACAGTCCCTGCTGCTTCCCTGAGTGGGAAGAACATCCTCCAGGGAGAAACTAACTACTGCCCTGAGGGGTTCCTCTCACAGAGCTACTCTATTAAGTTTTAAAAAAGTATTCTGCAGCAAGATGAAAGGACTTAATAGTTCCTGTGCAAGAAAATAAGCCTACTGGCCTAAAGCCTGCTCTTTCATTTCAAGGAATCACCAACAGACAGATTGCAAAAATAAATTCCCAAATTATAGTAACCAACCACATTTTCTGTGGAAATAATTTTGGATTCCTGTAAGTTAAAAAATTACAGTTGTTTTTTCCCCTCCTTTTTTCCTTCCTCTTCCCATTTTTCCAAGAACTCAGTATTGTCTTGTATGCCTTCTTTGAAGCAGTGACGATGTGTATGTACCAGTCATCCAAAGGAATCCTTGTGATAGTCCCTGCATGTGCCTGCTGTTGGCCAAGAGGTTTTGGTTCTCTGTGCACTCAGAAAAGACTCTGCTATTTCTTCCTCTTCCGAGGTCTAGACCTCCACAGATCATTGGAAACGTTCTCTTCCTTGCCAATAGCTTTTGGATCAGACACTCAGGCTCTTACTCAGCTGCAGCTCTCCCCTGAGAAGAGCATGGTTTGTGCAAAGTTACAAACTGGTGGTCCTACCCATGAAATCACAAATTAAATCCAACCTGATGCAGAAATGTAATCACCCAAATAAAACTGGCTGCTTTTCCTCCAGCCCCTCAATTACTTTTTGCACAAAAGAAATTTCTTATGTTTTAGGAAGAACCCGTTTTTTTGAGATTTCTTTGAAAATCAATTATGTGGCCACTGTCAACTTTCTGCAGCAAATTCAATGAGAATTTTGCCTAATTTGAAATATTCTTTGATTAGTCAGTGACATGTTTTTTTCTCTTGGGCAGTCTTTCATTGTACTCCATAAGTATTCAGCCCTAATTACAGCTATTTTGCTTTAGTTTGGGATTGTTGGTTGGGGTTTGGGTTGTTTGGTTTTTTTGCTATGAAATCTAAATTTAAAGTTTTAACTTATACATCCTGGAGAATTAAGAGATAGGACATTTGTACTCAACTTTTTCTTCAGGATTTTCATATCAGAAAGGCACTTTCTCTGACAGAATTAATGCTAATTAATCACTTTACATGTTTTTTGGATCCTACGTGTCACATTATTTATAGACTCTGAATTATTTCTCTCAGCTATGGGGTATGTGCTTTGAGTTCAGCATTTTATTTCCAGTCTGATTCTGCCAAACTCAACCGCAGGTTCTTGCAATAGCTGTCCAGTGACTCTAGTCTGAACGAGAAGTTTGTCTTTTATTGATGTTCTACATGATGGGTTTGCCAGTTTTGTAAACAAACAGAAGCTGGCACATCCCAGCCACATGCTCCTTCTCTGCTTTGCACCAGTTCCCACATTTCTTGGACTTTTTTTTTTCAGCCATTTTTTCTCCTTACTGTGATATGACTGGATTTTTTTCCCCTAAAATAACAAGTTGTCTTGGCTCTATAACAGTCCAAGAGCCACCACAAAGGATCCACCATAGCATTCCATAGCCCTGGAGTGGAGATGGAGAAAGGCCAGGTTGAGGGGGAAGCTGCTGGATTGTCACAGCTGTTGGTGACACCACACTCTTGAGCTGTTTAAAAACACTCTGTCTACATTGTTTCTATCATGCAAAACACATACCCAGCAGCCTTCTACTTTCTGCCTCACAAAAAAAAAGGATAAAATTATGGAGAAAAATTTCACTTTCAGAAATGCTAAATATGGATTGTGACTGGTTTTACTTACCAGACTTGAGCAGTTTTCATTTAGAGCAACTCAAAGAAAGGTGATACTGGTTGCTGAGGGTCCCAGCTACTTGGTCTAAGTCCTTCAGGTTACCTTTAACACTTTTAAAGGTAAAAATAAGATAAAGGGTGGGGACAACATAAACAGTATGGATGAGTATGGTTTTTCTGAGCTTTTTTTAACCTGCTTACCAATTTCAGCTTGGAGGATCAACCACTCAGTTACAGGAACAGACTGAGGGTGCTGCAGTGTTTATATGGGAAGTGGAAAGAATTATCTGCTACAGCTAGAAAGAGGAGTAGGATCTGCCCTGTGCGAATGGTTAAAGGAATTACATACAGCTCCTTGGATGAAATGAGATCCTTTTTCATTTTCCATGAGTAAATGCATTTGCCCTACCAATTAAGGACTTAAAAGTGTAACATTTTAAGGAAAATCATGAAAATTTCACATGGCAACATCATAATGAGTGAACAAGCACCACTTTCCCAATGGTAACTGTTTCCATCATTACTTTCAAACAGTCCAGCAGTCTCTGCTTTGGTTCTCACTTACCTGAGTATATTCATTGGCCCAACAGTGTCTTTGTGTACTCACACCACACCCATCTCCTCTGTTTTGCTTTCCCCCAGCCACTGGCAGGGTATCTTTCAGCTGACACGGGTGCCCGGGACTCCTTCTATCAGCGTGCACATGGCACAGAGATTCAAGCTTGCCAAGGAGTAACTGGGTGGCTGCATTTAGACCATTATCAAAATGACTAATGCCTGCTGAGAGCCTGAGTAGGTTGGCTCAGAACCAGCTCCTCCTGTACTACAGAACTTCTTACTCGTGCCAGTATAGACACAGAGTGATAAAGTCTGCCTGCCTCTGTCCTTTGCTGTCATCCAGCTGCAGCAAGTCCGTGCTTGCTCCCTCCCACTTGGAAGGGACAGAGCAGATTCCACAACTTGTGTAACAGCAATTTTGGAAATCACACAGGAGACACACAGGGAAATGCCACAATAGTTTCCTTATAGATTTTTCCTTGGGAAAAGGAGGGAAATCCTCCACTTTTACTTACGGGTGAGGGCATGATTGCCTTCACCTACCACATTTTTTTTTTTTTTTAACCTCTGGATTTTCCAGCTTTTTGAGGGTGAAGGAGTCAGGACAGCCACACTTGTCACTTTTTCCTATCTCTTCCTTGCTTACTTGCAGCCTTGTTACCATGTTAGAGTTTTACAAGGCTTCTGAAGCCAGCAGAGGTTTTTTTAAGAGGGCTCCCATCCCCCAGCTTGTCTGTGAGTGCAAATACCCTTAAAGTGTCATGGGTTTGAAAAGAAGGCAAATGGTGGAGAAGAGAGAATGAGGTTGTGACATTATTTCCGTGTGTTGCTTCTGTAGAAAGTTCTCTGCAAAGCCCTGTTTGTTCATGTAGAGCAGCTGAGCCCCTTTCCACAAGAATTGTAGCTAGGTATTGATCAAAAAAAACAGCTATTAGAATTATACTATATTAATGTAAATGAACACATGAATTTCTCTCCGATTCTAGGCAATTAATTTTTCCAAGAGATTCAATAATCAGATGTGAAAATTTTGACTTAGATATGACTATGGCTTTTAGCTATGTCCTTTGGGATTGCCAAAATAAAACAAAGGAAAGAGCAAAATCCTGAAATCTCAGTGTTACTCATATCAAGTGCTAAAAATCAGAATAAAGCCTCTAAGCATCTGAGCAATGGCAAGTTCCTGAAATATAAGAGCCACCACATTCAAGTTTATCATTGGTGAAATGGCAAATGGGAGGCTAATGTCTGATCTGCAAACTGATTCTCCTGAATTAGGTAGTGCACTTTCTGTCAGTGCAAGGATTGGTGAGGAAGCACTTCTGACTTTCTTGTACTCCTGAATTTTCTGTCAGTACTGACACCCTGTTTCTATTACTGTCAGAGCTCCTCAGGCATTTCACAGGTAGAACTGACTGGTGCAGGCCAGGTGATGTTATGTGATGGGCCACACAGTGAGTAAATCTTTGTACTGAAATCAAGACTCTTGATTAATCCTAGGAGGGAGAACACCTGATGTGTATGTGTGTGATCCAGTTCTGCTTTTGCCACCTCTACGATCCATAGCAAAACATCCCCTACTTAAGCAGAGCTTTATGGAAGTATTTAGTTCTTAAGAAGTTCTCCTTTTCATCCTTTTGGTCTTGGGAAATGGTTGTCTTAGGTGTATGGATGGGCTTGGCCTTTCACAGCGTTTCACAATCCAACATGACAGTCCTGGTGTAGTAGTTGTATTTGCCAAGATTTTCCTTCTCTCAGCAGCCAAACAGATCCAGTGCCAGTAGTGGATTTGGTTTCAGTCCTTGTTGCCTCCCTCAGAGGTGAAGGTCCTGCACTCCACAGGTTTCTGTGGCAGAGGGGAAGGCACTGTAGCCTGTGAAGGCTGTGCAACCATGGGGCATCCCTAGGGCATCTCAGGCTGAGCAGAAGAGAGCAGGGGAGGTCTGCAAGCTGCTGCTTCAGTTGCTCCCTGTGCCTGAGAAATGCTGTGATTTAGTCATTGCTCCAGAAATATTTCTGGATTTTATTTGTTCACTGTTAAATTTTTATTCTGTCTCCTAAGCACACTCCTATACAGTTTCCAGATGCTTAATTTATTTTCCTGGACTCACTCCTGGGTTATCAGCTCCATTTCCTAAAGTGGCTGAGACAAAGGTCATAGACTGGAGTATTTCCAAAGCAGGACCAGTGTTTGCTAGTCTGAACTCCAAGTTGATCATATATTTCTTTCATTTAGACTTACAGTAAAATTAGTAAAACTGGATCAGATTTTGAATACTGACTAGTTCATCCTCCTCAGACCTCTTTGTATTGAACTATATAGAACAGAAAACATGAATTGATTCATAAAGGAGAAACTGAGTTCAGTGGAAAGATGGTTGCTCCCCTCCCCCCCAATCCAATAACTTTAGAAAGAATTGTTTGATTATGCTCTTTCCCTCCTCAGCCCTTAATTTCCCAGAGAATCATATCTGACCAGCAAATTTAGAAGGCTGTGACTGTGAGATATGTTCTTTAACTGTGGTAGTGCTGATATAGTTGTTTTACAGTAAATGTGTCATTTATTGTACATCCTGCATGGAACAGGGCATGCCACTGTTTGTTCTGTTTAGATTTTTAAACATTATGCCTGTTTAAAATGACATTAATAGCGAAAAGGATTACCACATGCAATTAAGCTGTTAGTAGTTAACAGGAGGAGATAATATTTATGCCAGATTTTTCATGGCAGGTCAATTATTTTGTTAGCACAGGCAACACTATATTTGTATTGTGCAAGTCTTCCTAGGAACTGATCTGTGCTGGAGAACAGGAAATCATGGGAAGCCGGATGGACTTGAATTAAAAGGAAGGGATTTGTTTTCCTTGTATTTGAATGCCAGTGCCTGTTGCACTAGTGATTTACTGTACAATCTTTACTTCTCATTATGCAACTAACTAAAGGAAAAACCTGCAGAAAATTAAAGTGAGTGGACTGTACCAACTCTTACTTTGAATTTAGTTTCTTTTCTCTTAAGTAGTTTTGATGTGACACCACATGGTCTCCACAGGTCAAGGCTCTAGATTCTCAACAAATTTTCAAGGTGCTAATTTGAAGAACTTTCTGTGCTACTTTTGGCCAGAGCCATCCTAGTACAAATGTACAAATGATCACATAACCCAACAGAGAATAGTTAAAATCCAGCCACTTCTGTATCTTTTAAAACTACTGAGACCAAGCTACTTTCATAATCTGCCTGCTACATAAACACTTTATGACTCAGACTGGGGGAGTTTCATAAATACTTTGCTAATGGTTATTTAAAAAGATGCTGCCTTATAAAGGTGCTTAAAAGGTCTCTTCCTTTTCCTTTTTTTTCCTCTTCAATCACCACATTATCTTAATTGTACCCTTAATGTGAATTAAGCTTCAATAAAAGGGACTGTGTTTCACCTCTTGCACTAGAAGCTGTTAAAACTAACTTGCAGACAGCTCAAATTTTAAAAATTTGGACTAACGGTAGCATATATTGCATGGAAAGTAATTGGCTTCTTCAAGTCCTTAATAAAGACTCAGGCTTTCCCTGTTGTCAGTGGAAGCTGAGCAGTTTTGGACTATGCTGGATTACATAACAGGCCTGAATCTTACTGTTAGAAACTCTAAATTAGGTGTAGAACTGCTCTGCACCTGGGACTCCATTCTTGTAATGGAGATTAGAGCTGGTGAAAGAATTTGTGAGAACCACCTGGATCCCCTTGCAGTTGTTACTCCCTGTGCAATTCTTGCAAACCCAGCTCATAATTTATCTGGCTCTCTCAAATACATGACCTCCTTCCAAAATTTCACAGCCTTCCAGAATGCTTTTCTCTAGCATGCTACAGTCTTCCCATATTTCACACTGAATTTTTCTTTAGAAAGAAAATATTTTCTTCCGAAAGAAAATATTTTCTTCCAAAGTTACTTTTCAGCTCAGTTCTGTTGATTTCACTAGAGATTGAATTAAGCTCCTTTAATTAGACCCTGAAGTCCACTGGCCCTCACTTAAACCTGGCACTTGCTTCAAGCTGGCCCTGCAGTTTTGGTTTTTTTTTGTTCCACCAATGACCAACACTCAAGCTACAACATTCATGGAATTACACATGCACACATAAATTCACTCAAAGCCTATTTATACCAGCTTGGAATGTGTATGTGGGTTGTGTTTAGCATTTATATACAATTGCCCTTGGGATTCAGCTGGGCTTATATACAACATTAACAGATAATAATTGGTGTGCAGCAGACTGTGTGCAGCAGTCAGCTCTTCCTCACCATGAATCAGAAGTTCATGTCTGGCAGATAAACTGTAATATTTTAAACTCCAGGGGGTCAGAAGAGATTGTTCTTCCCTGCTAGAAATGTCACTGCCAAAACCTATCTGAGCTTCTAGGCCCAATGTATATTTTGGAATGATGTGAAATGTGCTGCATTTTAAAATCACCATACTCTTAAACCTATATTGAAATTACAAAGGAAATGAACTATGTAGGAGAACAAGGACAAAATAAGATGGCTGAGAAAGGCAGCCCTGGACTGTGTAGTCCTCCCTTGATACTTAGTATACAGAAATATATATATATGTAATATATATTCTTCACTTGTGTCTCTTAATGCAGATTTGGAAGTCCTACACTAATTCAGGATCAGTGATTGAAATTGTCACTGTGTTTACCTTGGCAGTAAGGTTGCGTATGGTCTTGCACACAGTGCATAAATTACACTTATTGGGAAGAAAGATTACCTAGGTTTAATTAGTTCCAAAGCATAATAAAAAGATACACAGTGCAGACTGTGCAATTCCCAAGGATAATGTCTTCCTTGTTAGACACATTTGCTTTAAAGGCAGGTATAAAATAATACTTGGATAGATGAAAGAATAATCAGCAAGTATTTATTGATACCTAGCTAGGCCTTTGCACTTCTAGTCCCTAGAGACAAAGACTTTTCCTAAATTCATTTGTGTACTACAGTAAGACTTCCAGGACTAGAGCATGCACTGATAAGGAAGTGAATGCATGGGGAGGTTTGTATCAAGAGACTTTTATTCTATTGTCAAAAAGATGTGAAGTTTGCTGTTGTTTCAGCAGGGCAGCTGTAAAAGGACTAGAAAGAGAATAGGCCTTAATGAACTGCAAAAAAAGCCAAATCTCTCTTTACTGAGAACTCTATTACTGAGGTACTTGTACTGCTGTCTAAGGGTCCAAAAAAAGAAGACAGTACACATTCTGTTATGTGCTGTGAAAATCAGACTAAATTATCCATATAAAAGCTGGGGGGAGATTGCAAGTCAAGTAGTAACATGTATAGAATAATTTGCTGGCAGAGTTCAAAATGAAACTCAAACTATATAATGCAAGATTCCAAAATCACAGGGCAAGAGAAAATTTCCTTGTTTGGAGTTCAGAGCCTAAGCCTCATTTCAGTAGTACTTCAGCCAAGGGCTGGATTTCTGACCTTTCCTATTTTCTTTTCCTGTCCCAAGTACTTGTGTGCCTAACTGGATCATCCTTTGTGCTTTACAGCTTCAGTAGGCCCTGCTGATTCACATTCCTTCTCACTGCTCCTAAAAGAAAAGCTGACCTTCTTTATTTGCATTTAGACTCCACAGAAAATCCCTCTGACCAGTATGTACCTGGCTCCTATTCCTAAAATTCAAAGCCAGAGTAGGCTACTCTTTCAATTTTGCATATTGGAACTTACCATGTGTTCCAAGTGTGTTCTGTACTAAGCTGGAGTACTCAGAACTGTGTTGTCCCTGGCACAAAGTTGAAGACATTCAGTGTCACCAGTGCTTGAGACCTTTACAACTGCAACATACAAATTAGGTAAGATGTTCTTATTGAATTCATAAGGACAGATGACACTACAGCCTGTTGAGAAATCCCTTAACAACATTCCTAAATGGCAATGTGACCTGGACCATGACAGCCATGGCCCTAAAGACAAACAGGGTAGCTGAGAAGGTCACCCATACCACCCCATGAGGCGCTTACTTGTGTCTGGCTTCTCAGGCTTTAGAGGAAGATGGAGGAATCACTGTCCCTGTGTGCAAACACTCATCTCTGAGCATCCTTCTAGACTATTGTCACCTCAGTTGTCCATTCCAGAAAGGAGTGAAGTGCTTTGTTCAATGAGGTGAGGAGTTACAGCAGCACATGAACATCCCAGCTGTTGGACTGCACCACAGCACTGAGTGCTCCAACACTCTGCATGAGCTTTAGGATGCTTTAGATAGCTCTTTCCCCTGGGCCAGTAGTGATTTCCCTGCCAGGTCAAATATTTCTCTCACTGCAGCCTCTTCTCCTTTTCTTTACAGACCAGAAACTCAGAGGAATCATTGTCAGCATAGCTGACAAATTAGAAGAACAATATTGATTGTAAACGACATTGTACACCTTAACCTTTGTAATCAGCATCTATAGAGAGGAAAACAGTAGCAAACTCAGGTTGAACAGCAGGTTGATGGTAATGATTATCACAGCTCAGCCTGACACAGTCTCAACTTATTCTGTGCAGCAACAGTGATGAGAAAATTTACAGTAGCCAGAAACTTGTAAATCAAAATTACATTGCCAAATGTACTGGCCTGAAAATACTGGAACTGAAATTTTTTATTTAAGAAAGGTTCCATCTGCTTTGCATATAATTATACAAATATGGTGCATGCTGAACACATACAAGAGGTAACAGGTGCATGGTACATTGCAGAGCTTGGGCTGCAGGAGTGTACTTGTGCTCAGGACTATGCTGTTGTAATGTGAAAAACTTCTGTTGGCTGCCAGTTTTACAGACATTGACATGAATTTTCTCCTTTTCCTACAAAACCATAATATTTTCTGCTTCTTCAAAACAAAAAGACCTGCATTTGCATAAGAGAGTGAATTATACATAACACATTTAGTCTGAGGTCAGGGTGGATTTACCGTTAATCACGTAATTGTTGACTGACTGTGAGAGATTAGATAAAGAGTATTCTGTACTTGTAAAGGGAAGATCCTATCTCAACCTGAAAAAGGCTTGAAGTACTGAAATGTAGTTTCAGTTTATTTTAAACAGAAAGCAGTTGTATATAACACTCATAAAGCTTTCATGGCTCACTTAATTTTATTTTGTATAGTTGGCTTTGCTGAGAACTAGGGAGAAATTTGAGGAGGGTTCACTCAGTGTCTTTTAGGCACCTAGTTGGCAGGTCCTGGCAGTTATGTAACTTTCTGAAAGCTTCTGATTTTCATCCAATTAAGCTGTTTAAATTAGCTGGTTTGGACAACTGAACTGGTGAGAGCAAATGAGAATGAAAGTGTGACAGAAAACAAAATAATTTCTGAAACATTTGTCAAAGCTATTTCTGAACAGATTGTGTATGTAGAATGGATGCTGGAAAAGTCTAGCAAAAAGGTTTATTGTTTTTTATCTGGGCAGAGTTAAGAAAATAGCTACTAACCTTACTTGTTGTTTAGCAGATATATCTCCCAAATTCATCCTAATGATAATATTGAGATAATACCTATCCTACTTCAGTTTCATGCATCTCTATGATATACCAGCTCCACCTCCAGACCTATCTAGACTGTCTGAACAGTGATGGTACACAGGCAGGTCAAGAAATAACCAAATGACACTATTACACTGAGAATTACAAAATCTGTAAGCCTCAGTCGAGTCTGTGTTGTAATATTTTGGGAACAATATTTTATCTTCTGTTTTCAGTGCTCAGACTGGGAACCAGAAGTTGTTCAAATCCCAGAGAGGAGACCTCAAATCTCAGCCTGAAAGTTCAATCTGACTCAAATTCCAGTAATAATTAGTTTCTGCAGTAGGGAAGTTGATTTGGGGAAAGTTTGGTTTGAAGGGCAGTTTCAGTTTGAAGGGCACAGGGTTGATTTGCAAATACTCTGCAAAGCTGCAAGGAACGGAGATAGGAGATTGCACACAACCTTGTGTACACACTAACAGCATCAAAACAGAGCATTCTCAGCCTGCAAATTTGTTGAGGCTCTATCAAGTAAGAAATCTTTGTGATGCAATCATAGCTCTTGCATTTAATTTTAAAAAGATACTTACTGTTATTTAATTAAACTATCTGCAGAAAAGTCAGCCATTCCCTGGTAATTGATTTTGGTGGACCTAAAATTTTGCTACAGATGTTTGGATGGTATCCTCTGTATCCCTTCAAGAGTGATGACCAGATTTACCATTCTTTTACATGGCTGGGAGCTATAAAGAATAACTGAAATTAAGAGTAATTGAGATTAAAATGACAACAGAAAGGTGATCCTACTTTGCCTTGCTAAAAAGAAGAATAGAATGAAAGAAACTGAGCAAATGGGGCTTATGGTGCAGCTAGTTATTTGTTTTATTCTGTTTGGCTGATATTCCATCTTCACAGTGTATCTGCTCCTCTCATAGCTGAAGACTATAGACAAATTGTTTCACTATGCACAATCATCTATCATTCTTGTCTTCAATAGCTACATCCAAAGCATGTCACTGAGCTGCAGAGGGGAAATATTTCTGGCATGTGGGAACCCAGCTGTCTGTCAGTCAGGAGTTTATATTCTGACTCTGGCCTTTGCTGCTTTGCCCTACTTGAGCAGTGGTTTGTGTGGGAGAAGCTGGGCTTCTCTTTACGCTTCCTGCTGGCCCATGTTTCTGTTATTCCATGGTGACACAAGGAGCAAATTAGACTAGGGTGTTGCAAATTTGGCTGCTGTACTGGGAAACAGCTGTGGATGAACACTACAGACACAGTGACAGGATCTGAGTTATGCAGAAGTATGACAAGTCAGAGGCAAGGAAATGTCTTGAATGGCACTTTGTGGCAATTGGGAGAAACTTCCTGGAAACTTACACTTTGCACAGAAAACCATGTAGAGTCCAATTAAGCCCCTGTTACACTGCCTTTGTCTCAAGTCAGTGGAATCAATGAATAAATGCATTGCTCACACAGCTGTTGGCACTGTGAATGGAGGGTGGCAGGAGAGCCAGGGCCTGAATGCCAGCCCAGCACAACAGAAAGGGCTGACCCTGGATCTGAGGAGAAGGTTCAGGAGGTGGATGTGCTGTTCAACAGAGGATTCAGTACCAGTGGGGTGAAGAGTATTGATGGCTAGATATGGGCAGCATGTTGCCCTAGGGGACACTTTTTTCTTCTCTGTTGAAAATAGCATCAGTGCTGACTGCAGCTGAAGCCTCATTTCTTGTAAATGACTTCAATCATAACAGAATTAGTGTGACCACAGCCTCAGCGCACGACGGGCCCTGCTTGGCGTTCAAGCTCCTCCTCCTGAGCACCCAGTAGCTCTCTCTTAAATGAACAGCTTTCTGAATTTCTACAGGTCTATTAATTTGCTCTGCTTGTTAACATTTTACAGCTGTTGCATTGTGTGTAATTTAACTACACAGAAAGTAAAAAACTACTCAGAAAATAAAACGTGTTTCAGCCTAAAGGGTGAGGAGGCCTCAGTCCTGCGGCCTGTGCAGTCCCAGGAGCAGGGCTGGCTCCAGCAGGGCCCTGCTCAGAGCCCACCCTGCTGCTCTGGGGACACAGCACAAATGGCATTATTTTAAAGCTGTCCCTTCCCCACTACTGTAAATATTGCAGCCTCTTCAAAAGCATGGCTTTGCTGTGCTCCTGAGCATGGCTCAAATTCTCCCATAGTCCTTTAACAGATTGACTGTTTACTTTTCAGCCACAGTCAAAAGGTCAGAGGAAAGAGCTGGGTGAGGGGAAGGGACTGGAATCTCCACTCTTCTATTAGCCACTGTACTACTTAGCTGGAGGGAGTAAAATCTATTGCATGTTTCTATTGCTTTAGGTGCAGAGTACTGCAAATTCCCTATTTGACCTTGCTGGTGCTTCATTAAAACTAAGGATGAGAGATTTGACAGCTGAAATTACTACAGAAATCTTCAGGAGATTCCTGCTGTGCCCCTTAGAAGTGACACCACCCTTAAATCAGTGTACACAGGTAAGCAGACATTTTAAAGAGCCCTTCATTTGCTCTTATAGAAGGAAAGTCAGAGTGATGTTGTGAACACACATCCTGTGGTTAGGATTTCCTTATTGCATTGGAGCAACCCATATATACCTATTAGAAGGAGGATCTGCCTGGCCACTGTATTATATGCTGGGGAGAAAGAGAGAAGGAAAGGAAGGGGAAGAAAAATAAGGCAGGTAAAGATAATGTAATTTAAAAATACAAGTCAGCTTTGTCTCCTCTTAAGAGACATTTTATACAATTCTGACCTTCTCGTCCTTATTTATAGTTTTGGTTATATATTTTTTTTCTGAGCTATCCCATATTTGCATTTCATAATAAAGACAAAATGAAGATATTTAGGCACCTCATGTAGGAGGATATGGCTTATTTCTGCTAAACTTACTCTAAAGCAATAGAAGAGAGAAAGAAAACGGGTTTGTTTCTGCCAGGAAGAAAATGAAATTGACTCAATCTTTATGCTTTTCATTCCACACTTCTCAGTGGGGAGCCCCTTATTCTAGATCTAGTTTTGCTTGGTTTTCTCAAAGGCAGCAGAGAACCTTCTAAGTTACATTGTGCTTGTTCTACCAGTAATGCTGTCATGTGGGCATTCTTTTGTATAGCAGGGCAAGAGCCATTAGTTTGGAGCCTGAAGTGTTAAAAGATACTAGTGTGGAGCTGGGAAAAAGAGTATGGGGAAGGGATAACAATCTCTGCTGACAGCAAACCAGTCTGGCAGCCTTCACCCTACAAAGACTTTTTTCCAATTTAACAATGCTATTCACATTCAGGCAGTAGCTTTGCTCCAGTCTCCTATCTGCTGCATAGCACAGCATTCACTACTTCCCAAATTTATATCCTTGCAGCTGCTGTGGGAAAATGCATAATTTGACAACTAATTCCAGCTTTAGAATTAAGCAGAAATGCTTTCTGCTGTTTTAGGACTGATCCAAAGAACATTTTTAGGGAAGCAACACACCAGAAACTCACATGATACTGCCTGTATGTTCTTTTTCCCTATTTTCATAATGTCCAGTCCACTGAGTGATCCTTAGTCATGTCTGAGGAGGAAACCTATTTATTCCAAAGAAATACCAATGAAGTAAGAGCTGATTTGGTAAATATTAAACAAATTATTCAGTACGGATCACTACAGAACATACACTCAGTGTCTCCTAAAAGTGGCTTTATCTTTAAAAGGAATGTAAATTACAGTAGGGGGAGAGACCCGTTTATCTCCCAAACTCTGAGGATTACTTCATTTACTGCTTGCAGTTCCTGTAAGCACTGTAGATCTGGGCTGATAGAGTACATTTCTGTGAAAGACTCTGTGCCTTCTTTGAAGTGATTTGGTTCAGCTGTTTTTCTAAGTCAGCTTTTCATGGATTTCAGGAAATGCTTGGGGGAGAGGAGAATCATTTTCTCATGATGCAGGTGACACTTTGCCAAATCAGGCATTTCAAGGCATTCACAGCTGCAGTTTCTGGGGGTACTGTTTTTGTGTTTCATGAGCAGATGGAAGCAGAACAGTTACTGTAGTTTAACTTTCTCTGAATGCAGTTTAGCCACTAGAAATTACAAACGCAAATGTAGAGGCTTATGTTCTCTGGATCCTGTCATGGAGCTAAGTCATAGATTCTTTTAACGTGCCAAATCTCTGCTCTATACATCAGGAGGAATTTAAGATGAGAAACATCTTTTTTATGTCTAAGGATGTCTGCACCTTTGCTATTTGTGTATGCAAATTTTCAAAGGGAACTAAGCTATCCTTTCCCCAATGCACCACAATGATACAGCATTCACAGACTTTTAAAGTGTGTGAAGAGCATTTCTGGACAGTGTAATTTTTCCCCACTGAGGTTCATGGGGTTTGGTTGTGTCAGACAGCAACGTCTCATAGCTTTAGGGTTTTGCACCTTTCCACAGAAATAAGGCAAACCAGTGTTGGTGCAGTTTGCTCAGCCAAGGGTTTGATCTACTCTGTCAAAAACTATGCATCACTCCAATCTTAATACATTGTACCTGCTCTCCTGGATTTAGGAGAGAGGTGGATTCCTGGGCAGATTCACCCTGAGTATGTTTTCTATTTGCTTGCCCTTTTTTCTTGTAGGTTTTTGCAGGCAGGAATCCTCTGCCTGCTGGACCAGCACTAAGACAGACTAATTTGGTAGGGCAAAGAAGCAGAACCATGTGGAGACCTGTCTGCACTTACACACTCAGTTAAGCAGTTAATCTGCCAGCAGGATAGGTGCCAGAGCTTTTAAAACTAAAAACAGAGAAGCTATTTTTTTAAAAACTGTGACAATAAAGTTTATTATGTTAATATCATTAAGAATATTATAAAATAGTAAAATATTCTGCTTGGCAGAAAAATTATGCCAGGGTTTTAAAACCCCAGGTTTGTGCAAACAGTTTTTGTAAACATAAGAAGTCAAGTGTTCAGGTTCCATCACAAAATACAGTAAACTGCTACAAAAATAAGTTTGCTCACTGTCAAACATATTTAAAAACCCAGGAAAATGGATTTTGTTACACATGTCTAATGTCTCCCTATACAGTTAATGCTGCACTTATATCTGAAATGGGAAGGATTTCAGGTAGTCCTTTAAAACGGGATTGAGTGGGATCTGATTTAAGTTCTCTCTTCCAAAAGTCTTCACGATGCTTTTCCGGCAGAGCTCCTGCAGTGGCTGCACCCGGACCTTGCGAAGGGGGGCAACCAGTACCTTCCTCGGGGAGTTCAGGTAATGTTCCAGCAGCTTGAAAAGACAGTCAAAAGTCTCTTTGCTGCCATCCAGGCTGAAACGCCCAGTCTGAAAGTTAATCCGGATACTGGTGGGCCCAGTTGCAGTCTTAACACTGATGGCAAAGAAGCAATTCTTTTGTGTGCTGTCCCTGATGAGGAAGGTGCCCTCGGGCTCAGACTTCAGCTTCTCATGGGCAGCACTGACAGTCAGAGGCCCCCAGTAGAAGCCACAGGCATCCAGCAGGCTGCTGGCTCGAGTGATGCTACTGAAATCGGCTTGGGAGCGAAAAGTTCTGAAGTGTGTGTTGCCCTGTGCCTGCACAGTGCCGGGCCGGCCAGGGCCCTGGAAGCCTCGAGCCTGTGAGCGATCCCGTGCCGGAGGGTCAAGAAGCCGTCTTGGGTCTGCTCCAAGTGCATTATCTGCTGACACCTTGCTGTGCGCTACCATCCTACAGCCGAGAGCAGCGGATGCGGTCTTCCATAGCGTCAGCGGCTACGGCAGGGCGGCCTTCCAGCAGCTACTCTGAAATGCCAAGGAGAGACACCATGTGAGATCCATCCCCAGGGACAGGCGGCGGCAATCGCTGAATGACCGACTCCTCCATTGATACACCTCCCACCCATTATAAAATAATAATATAGTCATTTTCCAATTTACACCAGGCAAATAACTGCTCTCTTTTGGAAAAGATTAGCAGCCTATCACTACAGCAAACTCCAAAGCTCCAAAAATATTTAGCAAGGATCATTAACAGCTACAGAAGATAGTAAGTTTCCCTGCTATGAGCCCTTTCAGGGCCTAGCAACTCAAATGACTTCTCAATGAGAAGTCATCTCATGGACACCCTCTCCCATTCTCAAGTTTTTAAAGAACAAATCAACAAGGTTTTGTAACTGAATTGCCATTTTTTTTCTGCCTTCCCAACTACAATGTCAGAACTCAGCACACAATGCTGTTATTTGATGCATGCATTGTGTGAAAAAGAGAAAGTATATGAAGGCTGTGTTCCCAGATAATTGGGGAAGAGAGTGAGGTGAGGTGAGGTTCCATTGTATGACTGAAGTGTAACTTGGAGGGGCAGCCTGTAATGCGGTCAATTTACACAGTAATCCTAAAACTTCTTTCCTCTCTCCTGTTAACCTGAGGCTCAGCCATAAAAGGCCATTTCCATTCTCCCAAGTTTCCCTTGGGACAGCAATGCTACAACCTACTAGCTTATACAAATCAACCTCTGTGAACCCTTAAAGCATTACGCCACAGTCTCTCTCTCTCTTTTTTGTATCACATGCACTTTAAGTGGCCCAATCTAAATTGCTTCCTATTGATATATCTTTCAACATCAAAGACTAAATTCATCCCTCGTGTTACTTCAAAGGAATTAGAAGTGCTGCACTAGGAATGAGTTTGGCCTGAAATGTCTGCCTCTGACAGTGTGGTTCAATACATCTCCGCTGGCTGCCTTGACCTTACTGGCAAGCATAGATTTTAGGATTTATCCATATAGTCAGATATAGATTTGCAGCACCAGCTTGTTGAGGAACCTTGAAGGATTCTCAGAAATGAATCCCTCAGCCGTCTCACAGTTCAGGGTAACATGCTAATGAGGATTTCTAAGAAAGCATGCCGCTGGATTCCTGTCTGTGCTAATTTAACAACTTGATGTTTAGTTTCATTTAGGTCATATTACTTCCTTAAGCACCTACGAGGGTTATAAAATCCTTAAACTGGTAAGTAACAGGCTGAAAGTAGCATTGGGCTTGCTTTGCACAGCAGAAGGAAACTGATGCCAGTTTTTCCAATTACTGAGCCAGGATTATCGCTCAGTATTTAAAGTTAAAAATTCAGTTTCAGGACACCCTGGGGAGAAATAAGCACTAAGCCCGCGATCTAAAAATCAAAGGGCTCCCTAGCAGAAGCCGTAGGGAGCCAAGCGAGAGTTTGCAATGCCTTTCTAAAGAGCACAGAGCAAACAGGAGACACGCCAGTCTTCGAACCCCGAAAGCCAGGGCAGGGATCTGGGACAAGGGTGTCACGACTGCGGCGGAGCAGAGACTTCCGCGGGGCCCGGGGCCCGGCCCGGC
>VZRH01001301.1:328947-375786 GCA_013397555.1 Urocynchramus pylzowi | reverse complement strand
TTTTTTTTTTTTTTTTTTTTTTTAAAGGTTAATGTCAGGGAAACTAAACTACATACATGAAACTCTAAAATATCGACTGTGTAGATAAATTGTGGCATCAGGGGCATAACGTGTCTGTGACCTGCCTCCAGTTCCATGAATTCCAGTGAGTTCCCAGTTTCCACTAGCAGGTGGCAGGCAGATCTGAGAGTGGCAATTTTCTGTTCATTTTGAATCAACATGTGGTTGTGATGGTGGGGGCAGAGTAGGAGGGCTGTGATCTGGAGGGAGAGGGAAACACTGGACTGGAGCCTGGGGAGGTAAAATCCATTGGCTGTTAGGGAGTTGCACTCATTGAGTTGTTTCAGGGCATGTATGAATGCTTTTCATGTGACAGACCTGCTGTACAAAATGCCAAGAGTGGTACAGCCTGCAGGGCTTTGGCAAACACCTCATCTCTCATGATTCATGCAGCATCCTTCCTCTGCTCTGCCTATGATGATCTCTCAAATGTGACCTTCAAAGGCAGGGCTAAAGCTGCATCTGGCTTCAAAAAATGACGCACAAGCAGAGTTATGTGCAGCATAAAAAAGAGAAAGTAATCCCAAGTGTCTGAATCTGCCAATGTAGGTTGCCAAAGTAATTCTTGTTGAATGAACTGCATGTTTGTACTGGTTATTTCGAAACATCTTTAAGAGACTTTCCTCTCTTAATTTCACTCATACCTTAACTTTGACAATGTCACTGCCAAGTTCCCAGAAGTTGCATAGCTGATTCTAATTTACATAAACTATTTTGCATACTGGTATATGCAGACAGAAATGGGTATCTTCTTGGGTTTTGTTTCTTCCCTTACCTCCTGCCAGCCCCCTTCTCAGGGCTGGGGAAATATGACAGATGCCTGTGCAGGCAGAAGCAGATTTGGGAGAGTTTGTGCATTTTTCTCCTCTGGGTTTACCGCACTGAGGAACACTCAATGACTGGAGACAAGTCCTCATCACCAGGGATTTAGTAACCATTCCCCTCTGAAAATGGTATTTCAGTGCAGTCATGAGGCTGTGCAGAGAGCCCATCACTCTTCCAGAGAATCGTTACCCCATTTCCTCTTCTGTTCTCCTAATTAGGAGTTTGCATTTCAGTAGAGCACATACCACAGCCTTCCTGCCATCCTGTACCCTGGTACACACACCCTGCCGATGGTACATGGTTACAAAGCCAAGAACTGAAAAACTGGGCAATATCAGATTTATATTTGCATATGCAACCTGAAATCTGCCCACTCACGCATGTGTGCACTGACTGACACAGGGGTGCTGGGGAAATGTGTGATCTCAACTCCCACAAAACTAGGGCAGAATTGGCAAGGAAACACAAGGAGGGCTTTGTCTCAATTTTAAGGACTGGAATTTGCAATTTGATTTTTTAAATATGGTTTCATGTAGGTAATTCTGTGTTCTACGAAGAAGAAACTTTGCTAGCATTCCAGAACAGGTTTTTTTAATATAAACTTACTGTTGTTTTAATTATGTTAATAGCCAAAAAGATAATGTGCTGCACGTGGGAGTGCAGGACTCTCCCAGGTGCTGAATGCGGAAATCACTGAGTCAAGGAAGGATAGGCTGGCAGGACTGAGGTTCCCCCTGCTTTTCTGGATATTGGAATTCCTGCTTTATTTAAAATTAATCACAAGACACCAGAAGTGTTCAAATTTTGAAGGTAAGTGCTTTTTGCTACTACATCTGCCTGTGCTCACAAGGCACATACTGCAAGTGTGCTGGTTTCTAAACAGAGCTGAGCAATGCAAAGCATCTGTGCAGGTCAGGGATGACTCAAACAAATCTGAGTTGATGGAGAGAAGGAGGCAGAAGGGGCAGTATTTCTTCCATCTGAAGTGAATGTATTGAAACCTCATGAAAAACCAACGCTAAACATATGAGACCTTTTGGAAAGTGTTTCTGTGCAACTGCATCCACAACATGTAGAATGATAAAATCATCTCCCGAACTGAGTCGAATGGCAGAGCTGAAGGAGAGCTGTAAATAAAGTGGTAGGCGGTTTCCTGCTAAAACTCCCCTGCATGTCCAAGAACCCACTGTGACTCAGCCATTGCAGTCACTGGGAACTCAGCACAGACACCCTTTTCTGGTTGGGTGGTTTTACTTCTCTTTTTGCACCATATCAAGAGGGGCTCCATTCATCTCTGGAGGAATCGAATTGACAAATATGACCCATTACTTTTTATTGTCTGAAGGTAATGATCTCACAGTAGACCTAACAGGACTGTTCAGACTTCTTGTCTGGTTAGCAGTGACCCCACCCACACCTGCAAAATGATGTGTCTGCTTGGATCTTTCACGTGAAAGTTCTTAGGACTTATATTCACATGCATTTACTGGGCTCTTATATGCATCTCTTGATGGCCTAAAAAACCAAATTTTTCTTGCTTTCATTTCATGTACAAGAATACTCAGAAATTACCTTTCTCTTTTCTTTTTTATTTTTAAGAGTATGTGTGTAAATATGCTGAATAGAAGACAATTATGTATTTGTTTATAATACATTTTCTAATGTACCTACTGATCCTTCAAAGAATTAACACTTATGGAAAGATGAACAGAGCTGGAAGAATCCCATATTAAAGTAACAGCAGTAGCAATGTCTAGTAGCTTTTAGATCAGCAGCATCTGTTCTCACTTGCACTAGAATATTTTACGTCTGAAGCAGTCGGATGTCATTTTACTCCTCTGGGCTCATGGTTTTGGAACATCCTTTGCCATTGAGATAATGCTTTCCATGGTCAATTTTGAACTTGTACAGACAGTTGCCTTTCCATGTGAAAAGTTCTGTACACACACAGCTTTAAACTTGGCATCGGAATTAATGAAACAGGTTTGAGAGATCTGCAGGTTTCCATGAATTGACCTAGAACAAGCTGTTCTTTTTCCCCTCTTTATCCATACAATATTTATTATGCTGCTTCTTTCTTTACACTTCTGTTGCTACGTTGTCTTCTCCCCCACAGTCCTTTTCCTTATTTTATTTATTGTACTCCCTCTGTGCTAGTCCTAGCTAACTCCTTATTGGTTTCCTCCATAATAGTGCTGGAATGTTGTCCCATCTGACCTTGCTCTGTGTGAACAAATACCTATGGCCCAGGTTTAAAATTTACTCTGCTCCGTTTTTTTTCTGCTTTCCAGCCCAGTGTTATGTAAATGACCCTTTAATTTCTGTTTAATACCTCTTTTAGTTTCAAGATCCAGTCTGCCTTTTGCTTTCTTTCTCTTTGTTATATGAAATATCATTTATACAGGGCTTTATTTTTTTTTTTTCCTTCTGAGAATTGTCTACTTTCTCCAGAGTTTTCAGTTTGGCATCTGAAGGTTATCTGTGGTTCCTTGTTAGTGAACTTCCTTTCTGGGAAGTTCAGCCTCCTTGTATTCTGACTCAAGTCATTAACATTAAAGTACATTCTTCTTTTTCTTTCTAATTCCTATAACTGCCCACTTTTCTTGTCTTTTCTCTTCCCCAGTCCTCTCCAGTGCTCCCCACAGCAGTGCTCTGCAGGGCATGGCCTTACCAAAGCTGACACTCAGTTGCTTTCCCTCAGCCAAGTCCTCCCGTGCTGCCCTCACGGAGGTGAATGACGAGGACTTGGTGTGTTTTGCAACCCTCCCATCTGAAAAGCAGGAGTCAGGGTTTTCCCAAGTGCACCTGAGGAGGAGGTACCTGAGGAGCTGGGGCCAGGAAGGAACTCAGATTATTGCAGAGGCCAGAGGAGCTGAGGGGTGGCTGGCACTGGGGACCTGCCACTGGAGAAGTGGGGTGAGGGACACAAAGGACACCGTATCCAAAGACAGGGGGAGCTGACATCAGTGGATGGAAGTGCTGGAGATGTGGCATGGACGAGGGGACTCAAAGGCAGGAGGGGCTGGGGCTCACCATCTTTCAGAGCTGGTGCCATCAGCTGGGACTCTGGCTTGGAGATCTAGGACACACAGTGACCTGCCCCATCCCCCTTCCTCCCAATGAACTGCCCTAAACCCCTTTTTCTTCTACCAGAAATACCAGAAATAGTGTCAGTACATAATACATCCACTTCCAAATAGGAGGTTTAATAGACAACCTGATCACTCTGATATCCACAATAAGTGATAATTTTATTTCACCAGGTGACCAAAACTCTCCTCCTCCTCCTCCTCCTCTTCCTCCCCCACATACTCTTATTTTAAGTCTCGTACTTAGGGAAAATTATGGGGCTATGTGGGTGGCACCCCACAAACAGAGTGAGTGCTGAGATCCTGCCTTCTGGGAAGAGCTCACCAGAATGACCAGTGAGGGCAGTGAGTGGGCATAGCCCAGTGCTGGGAGTGCTGCACCTCCCAGCATCCTGCAAGGTGACTGCTGCCTGTGGCTGTGACAGGTCAGCCTGTGCCCACATCAGGGAGGGAAAGTGCTGCACCCTCACTGGTCATGGTGAGTCATTTGCACCTTTTGCTATATCTGGCATGAATTTCATTTTGAGTTACTTCTGGGCATCATTATTTTCAATATTTCCTTCACCAGAAGCTGGAGCCACAGAGTTGAAATTACATTTACCAGAATCTGTCATTAAAACTGACAGCTGGTTCTCATTAAAAGTAAAAGAATCAGGTTTTGAACAGCTCTAAACAGTGCCATTTTCAAGTAGTTGCACGTGGAGTAAGACTGTTCATCAGAAATAGTAAAGAGAATGTAATCCCAGGTATTCAAATGCACCTGCCTGTACTTTTCCCCTATTAGAGTTGAAACCAAGCAAGGAAACAGTACTTGAGGGACAAGTCCAATTAACCATGAAAAAGAGGAATTTACCAGATGACTAGCAAGCCTGTTTTAATTTAGAGGGAAATTTGTGTCACTCTTTTGTCTTTACATAACACTGTGTGCAACTTAACACTAAGCATTCGCTTTAGATGGGCTTTTGTACCACCTTGGATTACACCCACAGTTTTGGTCTCATCTATATTGTGAGGTTGCCAGTGTCTCTTTTGGCCATCCAGATTTATGTCAATTGTTTATGGCCTCAAATAACTGTACTATAAACTCCTAGACTGCTCAGAGGACATGCTCTGCCTTCAAATACACCCTTTTGTTGAGGCTTGGAAAACTTTCCACAAGGACTTTACCTTAGTTCCTTCTCTGTATTTTTCTTGTGCATGTATTGAAGTATTTTACAGGGACAGATTTAACAGGAACTTTGCACACTGTCAGTCAGGTATAACTGTAAGGGCTTCCTGCTGAAATAGAAAAGCCACACTGAGAAATAAGGCAAACCAAGATAGCCAGAAAAACACTCACTGGAATTGTGTCTGTTTATATTTAAATCTCTTGTTTGGAGGAAGTTCTGTTTTTACCTGTAATACTACGCAAGTTCCTACAAAAGTCAGTTCAATGTTAGTATTACCCAATTTCTGAAGAAATCATTTGGTTTTGTGTTTAGAAAACTTACTGCCAAGCCCCCTCTGCTGGAGGGAAAAACCATGTTTTCATCCCTGCAAGCTGAGGACATCTAGTAAAAGCATTCCAGCTTATTACTGTACAAGTAATTACAGGCTCAGAGTTCACAAGATCTTTACTACCTTTCTATTATTATCTGTCATTATCTGTCATAAATTGTGCTTTAGAGAAGAGTCTGGATGATCACTGCAAATTTGTTCAAATTATTCCATCTGAATGAGTCAGAATGTTGAAAATTCATCTTCTTAATTGATTCTTTTATCATCCAAGTTATTTTCAGTAGCGTCCACCCTCTTCATCTCCCTGTTATGTCTCGTATGTGTTATTTACATCCTTTGTCAGCAATCATTACACACTGCTAGAGTGAACTCCCATAATACAGCAAACAGGAAAAGTTTGACTGCAAGAAGCCCGCATGCTCTTCCAAGGCAATTCAAACTGCAAAGATGTTCTTGTCTTTCTGACTGCTGTGCTTGACTCTCAAGTGTGACAAGAGCAGGTCACTTGGTGAAAGACAAGATAATGTGCTGGTTGAACCACACATGTCATTTGTGTATGACAAACCCTTTAGCAAGGACCAGCTTTACACTTACATATCAGGAAACATGCACAGCAAGGAAAGACAAGCCAATAGCTTCAGCATTGAATGAGGACATGGATTTCAGCCCTGCTCTGAAATCCACTGCCTGGTGAACGTGTTCTAGTTAAATAGGCTAAAAGCCAGAAAAGAGTGTGTCACAATATTGAGCATTGCCCAAGAAAAATTGGAGGTTTCTGAGACAAAGTGCTGGACCTGTTTATGGTCCTCTGTGGTGTACATTGAGAGCACTGAGTTTCTCTGAAAGGAGATCCAAAGCAGCCAGTGTGCCATGCAAGCAGCCAGTAAGGAACTATTGCCTACAGAGCTGAAGCTTTTCCTGCCTTGAGATTGTTCAAAAATCAGTCTCTGAAGGAATGCAGTATTTTAAAAATGGAGCAAGCCAAGAGAGCATTGCTGGGGCAGCTGATTTGTATTTAGACCTGCTCAGAATGTGGAAAAGTGAGACTTGTGTCTCTGCTTGGCAGAGAGCAGTCAAACTTCAGTTTCTCCCTTTTCTTGCAGTTGTCCTAACAAGTAAGTAGCAGTCTCCTCTCACTGAGAGAGAATGAGGAGTATTTGTTGAGTCTTTGGGAACTTAACATCTAGAGCAGTCACTTCTGGCTGGGAAACACTGGATTCTGGTGACCCCTCTGAGTGCTGTTAACTTACTGCACATTAATCAGTTATTAGATAAGCTACTTAAGTGGTATTTGAAGCTGAGACAGAAGTCAGTGGCTCACCTCTATTAAATCAAAGCCCCAACCTCCAGGCCTAAAGGCAAGGCCCATTGTTTCTGTCGGTCAGTGGCTCTTGAAAGCCTTTCTGTGAACTAAAGCAAGTTCACAGGAAGACCAGAGAATGTTTCCTTATATGGTTCTTAATTTCAAAATAAGCTTGAGAAGCATGTCTTTGAGTCCATGCCAGGGAGGGGTTTGAGCCTGATTCCCCAAACTGAAGCCTGAAGCACCCGCATTCCCATAAAAGATCTCACTACTAAACTGCTGGATAAAACGGAACAGGTTGAAAGAATAATGATACCCCTTTGAGAAAGTGTCGCTAATGAAGTCTCTGAAGGGATGAGAAATACTTCAAGCATCTATTATAGATTGTTTGAAAAAATAGTGACAACTGTTCCATAAACATCAAATTTGCAACACTGAAGGAAGGAAAACCATACTGAATTGGTGTTCTATGTTAAAAAATACTATTTTGAAAATGTAATTGTATTTCAGATGAAAACATTAACTAATTAAAGTTTCCTAGAATACTAAGTACAACATGTGAGGTTAAATGACTATTCATCCTTAGCTGCAGTAGCCAAATAAATGTTAAGAGTTAACAACAGGTTTGGACCAGAAAGAACTAGCCCTGAGTTCTAGGGAAGTTGGAAAATCCAGCCCGTCTTTGGAAACTGATGCCCAACAGGGCAGAGGGTTAAAAACAAGTGGTCTCAGTTCTCCTGTATGCAACATTTTTTGACTATGCAACATTTCCTGGCCGATGAAATGCAGCTGCAGTACCTCCCAGGTGCAAGTCATCTGTTGCTTTATAATTTCAATGCAATAAAGAGTTCCCTTTCCTTCTGACTGAGAAGGTTTTATTGCAGGGTCTGTGTACACTGAAGGAAGAAGAGAGGAAGAGGGGTGGGAAAAGGTATCAGGAAGTGCTTCTGTCCCTAGCTGTAGGTAACCAGAGTCAGCTCTGCAACAGGAGGAACACCATCCTGCTGAGGCATTTGGACATGCTTAGGTACACTGCAGAGATTCTAGGTCTGCAGTCTAGGGGTCTCATCCCACCTTCACAGGACTCTTGTACTTCTATGATCAGAGCTAACCTGCTACCAGAGGCCAAACTGTGCCCAGCCAAGCTGTAGCACTTAGTAGAAGTGCTGGAAAAACAAAGAGAAGTTCCCTCCTGCCACTCAGTGGGATGTAGGACAGGGACTGACCCAGGAGACAACTTGTTTCTTTCCAGAGGCCTTTTCATGCAGAGCCTGTTCATTTCTTACCATCTGAAATGCACAGTCTGCCCATTTAGGTAGAGCTGCAACATGGAGATACAACTTGAGAGCTATTGAGCTGAGGCATTACATGTCCAGACATTTATACACAATATAAACGTGTGAATGAAAAACAGCAAATGAAAATCATGATGGAAACTTGTTCTTCAGTATGAGCTTGCAAGAGACAGCTACCAGGAAAGATGAAAGCATTGCTCCTAAGGCATATATCTGTAACTTTTCTGATGAAATAATAAACAAATACACTCTTTCCTACTCATGTACCAGGAATTTAACCAAGCTTAGTGTAAGATTACAGACCATAAACTATAATTTGAGGACATTGCAAAATATGAAAAATGCTTGGAATTCAAGGACAGAAACTTTTACCACAGTTTATGAGTAAGAATTTCATGGCACTGCTCCTTTTATGACTTTACAAGTACTCTTTACAAATGTTATCAGTTTACAACACTCCACAGCTGTGTGATGGAAATTGCAGAAGTACTGGTGGAGCTTTACTGCTTTACATCTGGGAAATGCAGCCTTTAGAAGGAAATGCATCTATCTGTTGTACAGATCAAAAGATGAATGAGAAAGATTCTCCAGTTACTTTCAGTTCTGTTTTCTTTGGCTGGAATTTTTGTTTCCCCCAGACATCATGTGTCCAGCCAGAACCCAGGGTAGTACAATGACATTTCTAAGAAACAGAAGGGAAAGTTGCCACAAGGAAAAGGGACATTCACCAAACACTGCCAGTTTTGAATAAAATGTGGCACTATTTAAATGAACACTCATGTGACTGTAAACTTCAGAGATTTTCTTAATGAGGACTGTTCCTCCCAGCCTTGATTTTGGAAGTTGCTAGTGACCATTACATGGGCTGATAGCACAGGAGGCCTGAAGTGTGTAGCATTTTTCAGAAGGCACCGTGTACCCATCAAAACAGGGAATACACCCTTCAGTCAGAAGAATCAGTGATTGATGCTGAGCAGCACTTGCTTTATGAGCAGTACATACTGTTATTTAACTGGGCCAGCTAAAGTGGTTTGTGAACTATCCACATTATGTATTCTGAATCTAACCTACATACCTGAATGCCTAATTTTTCTGGACAGGGAAAAACAGTGGAACTGGAGAGTGATTGGAGCCAGCCCAGTTGCATTTGTAAAATGTCAGTGGAACTGGAGAGTGATTGGAGCCAGCCCAGTTGCATTTGTAAAATGTCCACCCAAAGGTATTAATTCCTTCATCAATATGCTTAACTGCTGTTCACAAACCTGGATGGACGTAAAAAAGGGGCCTGAAGAATATTTTTGCTATCCCCAGACATTCACTCAAGTATTTCATTTGCCAGAAATGAATGTAAAACTGATTCCATTAAATGGCAGCATGAAAGCAGTAGTGAGTGTACTTCAGCCTCCTTAGCTCCACTGGTAAGTGCTGGAAGCTCTTGTGGTCTGCAGTGGACTGAAACACCACTGAATTCTCAGCAAAGGAAGACCCAGAGGTACCAGAATGCAAATAAACCAGTGGTCTGTGTCAAACAGTAGGGTCAACTGTTCAAGTCTCCCTTTGCCTTAAAAATCTACGAAAACAACAAAAATGGATGCCTAACCCACATCTTGTGGTTATTAGTAATCACAGTATTATTTTTATAGGAGTCTAGATAACATATTGGCATACCAGAGATCTGTAGGTAAGAAAAAAAACTTGCATATGCCTTTCACTTTCGCCCAGCACGATTTCTCATAAATGAAGCTATAACCGGCAGTGGAGCCCAAGATCTGCCGAGCTTTGTCTTGCAAATCCAAGGTCATGTGTTGCCTTTTTCCATTCTCAAGTGTCTATTGTCTGATATTCATAGTTGTTCAAATTGCAACAGAGTTACAGCTCTTCAAATGCTCTTGTGTAAAATTTGAAATTACTTGAATATAAATGCTTGATGTTTGGAACATCAAAACTCCAAAGGTGTAAACAAAAATGTGCACAGTGTCCTGCCAGCTCTGCACAGACACTCTGTGACATTTGCATGAGTCTGAGGCACCATCTGCACTGAACTGATGTCTCCTGGTTGGCTCTTACAGTATTGACAATTTCTATTTTGAACAAACAAGCACTGATGGCTTTTGCAATAGAGTGCACTACTGCAACTCTGGTTTTGTGGGCTTGTCAGGTTTTGAAAATAAGGTGTACTGGGTCTGCATTTATCACTTACTGCTGCTTTTCATGACAAGATGAAAGCTTGCTAAGTTTTTGGCTTCAATATATTTAGATCCCTGATGAGTAAATTTTTTGGTTGCATTTGAATTTCGAGACCAAGTTTTGTTGTTTAGTTTGGAAGGCTGCCCCATATAGAGCTACATTCAGAAACAACCATTGTGTTGCACACTATATGCCATCTTCTAGCCTTCTATAAAAATAAAATATTTTCATATGAGACATTAGTAAATACTTAAATATATTCACGTAGATAAATGTTCTTACAGTTGCCTCACTGCAAACTTCACACAACCTTTAGTTTAGTAGAAAGGTCAGCTTACCTGTATACATAAAAAGTTATTTTAATATTTCTCCTCGAAGTAGGTCCTTTTCACAGTTTCTTTCTATGTTCCTCTGGTTTGTGTTGTTTTCCTATTTAGTTCATACCATGAGTTTCTAAAGTCTCACTGGAAGGAGCTGATTAAAATCTTGGAGCACCACTAGGTGTATTTACTTTCACAAAAGCTGAGTACTGAGATGCTCATGGATCAGTTGCCAGTGATGGCTGTTCAATAACAGTGAATGCCAGAATAAAATTCTGACCTTCATTCCATTAAATTCATATTTGACCTTGCATATTCTGGGCTTAGTGTAAAGAGATGGGACTAAATTAGGGAGTTTCAGCATAGTGCTTAACATAAGGTGCTGTACAAACTGAAACCTGTGATGAAAATTATTTAAATCAAGAGGTGGAGGCAGTTTGTGACATTTTAATGTCAAATACAGTCAAACTGTATTTTAAAACATGACATTTCCATATGGTGTGTAGAGGTCTTTCTAAAATGAACTGATGAGATGTCTTCCAATTGGTTTATGCAGTCTTGTGTCTTTTGACTTTTTTAATTAATTAAAGAACCCTAAGAATGTGAAAACATACTTCATCAATTATACACTGAATGTTCTGATTTAGGAAGAACTCTGTGATTTAACATGACATTTTATATCTTCTCCTAGACCTATTAAGAGATAAGTAGGCCTTATACATCCATATACTAATGTGACTTCCATCTAAAATTACTGCTGTTAACACGCCAACATTCGTTCATTCATTCATTCACTCATGCCAGTAGTTGGGGAGCAGACTGCTATTTGTGGGGGCTATGGCAATAAATGCATTCTACATCCAGGCTTGTAAGTACTTCTGGGTTTGAATCTTGCCTTACAGAATGCACACCATAAGATGAAACTGGAAACTCAAGCTTTTTTAGGTCCCAGTCCACCTATGTACACAAAACCATATAAGTGCTATTGTTGAGTTCAAACAAAGTTTCACTGCTGTTGATGTCCTCTTTATATTGTTTTTGCTTTTTCAGTCATTCAGCTGTTTGTTGTGAATCCATGTCTGGTGTCCCCGTGCAGAGCAGCACAAGGCCAGCTGTTCCTCCTTTTTGCTTTTCATTTCTGAAGCACCAGTTCTGGGGCCTTCCTGCTGAGCTTTTGGCAGCATCCTCCCCTCCAAGGCCATTCCCCTCCACCTCCAGGTGTTACTGCCAGCACCAGGTGAGTTAGGACACCACTGCTCACAAGCACTTTCTGAAGAATTTGCCATTGCTGCTTGGTGCCCTGTGTCCAGTCCAGAATCCTTTTTGTCTGCATCCCTGCATCCTTTTTATCCGCATCAATCACATGGACAAAGCTTTAGTCACAGCTTCATTGAGATCTAAGTGCAGCCATTTTACACACAGATTCTCTGATCTCAGAGCAAAATTTGGTTAGTTAAGGACAGTCATGACATGTGTCTGAGGTGATACTCCATGGCAATACAGGTAACAAACATTGGCCAAAGCCTGGGGAGTAGTGAGGACAATTCACTTTCACATGAAGTGTCAAGAGATTAGAAACAGCAGTCTGATCTGCTTGGCTGTGCAACCTGCAGCTGCCACCAAGGCTGCTATTAAATGTGTGCCCTTAAAGACTCTGCAGAGTAATACTGCACACAGCAACAAAGGTGTGGGCTTTCTCCTTTCTGGCTCCCTGTAGCTCTTGGATGCTCACTTCAAACTTTCCTCTTCAAGTAGCTTGATGCTAACTTCTAAAAGCTTTTTCTTAAATTAATGCATGTGTGTGCTGAATGTGAGATTGGTGTAAAATTCTTGAGTTATTATATTAAAATTTGGAATTCCTTTCAATTGTGCTCTAACATTTTATTAACTTGAAATTACCTTGATTGGTGGTGCTGCAGCTGTGATGTTTTTAGTTTAAACAAGATAAAGTTCATAGGGAGAGATGGTCTTTTTGACTGGACCTGAGAAAGATCTTGCCTGCATGAAAATTTGACTATTAGTAAAAGCCTCTCCCTGCTAAGCACCAGAAATTTATTTAATGGATTTTTGAAGAGGCCTTGATTATTACAGAATCCTGCCAATGTATGGTCTGGAATGTCTGTAACTTCTTAGCCTTTCTGGCTTCTATGTAGATTTCTATTTGACAACTCAGACTTCAAGTTTTTGGAAGTAAAATGTCACTCTGCTGCTTACTGTTCTTTAGGAAAATTATTCTTCTGTCACATCACTGAATGAACTGGATGCTGACCATGCCAATCAGAGTGTATGCAAAAGCAGCAGCTGTCAAGAGAAGGCACTGTGATCTGTATTCCCCTACACTGCTTCTAGGGACTTTCCAGTCTTGTTAAGCTTTTGCTAAATATCCAATTCTTTGCTAAATATCCAATAAAAAGTGAAATTCAGTCAAAAAGGCGAGTGACTGAAGTCTCCTAGCTACTGGCCCAACTTCAGTCGGGATGAAGATCTAATGCTTTGTGTGCCATTCATATTTCCTATTTAAAGAGTTCTTTTTTCTTGTGCAGGAGTTTGAATAAGCCCATCTGGAAGCCAGCTCTGCAGACTATTTCCAGAGCAGCAAACAGTCTTTACTGGTAAAGTAAAAACTGATTAATTAATTTTTTTTAAATTGTGTTATAGTCCTATTCCATAGAACACTGATTTATTTAATTTACATGCCATCATATATATACCATGGAAAGAAACCAACAGGTGACACCCACTTCTGCAGAACACAACTGCAGTTCTCTAAGTATTTCCTCTAAGTATTCTTTGTAAATGAAATGAGTCAGCTAAGCAGGACAGCATTGCCCTTTTCACAGCCTGCAGGCCCCATGGCAGGGATGTGTGGTGAGAGACAGGAACTGGGTACGTCTGCATGCTGGTGGGAGCAATGAAATAATTTCTCATGCTAAGGCTGGCTGTACAAGCTGAGGTTTCCCCCCCTGCCCCCCCACTCTCTGAGGAGATGCTGTTTTTCCTCTCCACACACTGGGTGCAGCTGGCAGCTCCTGGCAGCTGCAGGAGGGCTCTTGCCATAATCCTCTACAGATTCCATTAAGTATAAGCTCACATGTGATGCAGAGCATCTATATTAGGTTCTCAAGGAAAAAGAACACTGGGGGGTGCCTTGCTAATGCTTTGGTTGATGGTATTTGACACAAAATTAGGTCACCGTATCTTAAGAGTGACTCCTCTGTCACTGTAAGTGCAGGTTTTGGCTTGATGACACCATGGGAGAAGCCAGACTCTTCTTGTTGTTTTAAGTAGTGGGGTTCTGATGTCTGTTGTTCACATTTATCTGCCCTGTCCAAGTCACATCTAAATTACCACATATTCAGAGCCACCTCCTAATTAAAACCTTGGCAGGTTGCACCTAGAGTTTTCCTGTTTCAGCATATGACTTCGCTGGCTCCAGGTCTTTTGAAATTCCTGGTCAAACGCAACTTAGTATCCATCTGCCAAACTGCTCTGTCCCAAAGCATAAATTACAAGCAGCTGAAGCTCATGTTAGGAATGTAAATACAACTGACTTACAACCCATTAATTCCAACTCATTGATCCATTAATTTCAAATCATTAATTAAATTCAGTGATGATGAGATAGTCTAAAAAAAAAGGATGAAGATGTTTTTCCAAACTTCAGTCAGCACGTCCACATTGCATCTTTTATGCAATACAAAACAAACACCAGGAACAACTGAATTTTATATTCTTGTGTTTGTGTCGAATTGTTCTGTGTGCAATGTAAGAAAATACGTCTAAATTAGGACAGATCTCTTAAAGGTCAAACCTGATACTGTATGTGCTAAAAGCTGTCCTTCAGTGAAGTTTCATATGACTACCAGGGAAAGAGCCCAGAGCCCTCACTTGCAGAGTAATTATTGCAAAGGATTGTTTTCACATCTTCCTTCAGTGATGCTGAGCTCCCGTGTGCTGCTTACTTTTTCTGCATGAGGATATGAAAGGCTCAGTCATATCCTTTTGCAGTTTACTCTGTGACTGTGGGTAGGCATTGTTGCTGGAGATGCCTGAATAGAGCAGGTGTTGGCCTGCTCCAGTGACATCCTCTGAGTTCTGAATCCTATGAGTTTCTGGGCTGACCAGAGACAAGGGTTTTTTTACAGATCTGCTTTATGGACATTTGTGGGCCATTCATACATAACCATTATGATCCACATATTTTTCAGCTCCACACTTTGTGACTTTTCTTGCAGTCACCTATGGAACTCCCAGCTAGCTCTATTTCTAAAGCAAGTGCTCACAAAATACTAAAAATAAAATAAATTTAAAAAAAAAATTTTAAAAAAAACCCCAACCTTATGATTGGTAGGATTCTAAATCTCAGAAAAAAATTTAAAAATCTGTTTGAAATCCATTTTGTAACTTTGCAGTACTAGGAAAGAGAAATAAAATTGAAGAACCTGTTCTGTACACATTGGCCAGTGGACTGAAAAGAAGGATTTTTAAAAATTTTTTCAGGTAGAATGAAAGACTAAAAGATCAGACTTCCTGGCCAAGGCAAAGAAGGATTTTTCTGCTTCTGTAATATCAGCCTTTTACCAAAATTAGGGAGAGAAGCAAGGAATTGCTTCCATTTTAAGTAGTACTGTCATTGGGAGCACAAAAAGGTCTGAGCTCAACAGAAAATTTCAAGTTGCTGCTTCTTTGGAAACCTCTTTTCACGGAGATCTGGGGTCAAATTCTTTTCTAAGCTGTTTTGGCACCATAGCAACAAAAACCTGCCAGTGTAATTGAGGGAGCCCTTGTAACTGAGGGAGCCCTGACTCCTGCTTTCATCTGGTCTGTGCTGTCCAGGTGCAGTCTGACCTTTTTTCACCCACGCTGTGACCATCTCATGTGCGTGTCAGCCTGAGGAATAATGTCCTTGAAGATTGCTTTGAAGTGAGGTGCACATTGTAGTAGCAGGCAAAAGATTGATTCCTTCTTTTTTAATCCATGCAACCCAAAAGTCTCACATCAAGTGTGCTCTCAAAAAATCTGCTCCTGTTTAATCCAGTATAATTTAGAGCCTGGCAGCCACCAACTCTGTGCCTTTTCCAACTGTGTGCTAAGCTTCCTCTGCTACCCTTAAATCAGAGGATGATCACTGTGGGGTCACCTCCAGATCAGTCTGTTGAGGCCTCAGACCTTTTCCCTGCAGCTGCAGAATGTGTCTCTGCTGAGCTGCACCAGGTCTTGGGGAACAACTTTGCAGATAATTCAGCATAACCATGCATTTTACTAAAAGATAAGGATTTTCTGGTTTAGGAAACAAGTCCATTTCTTGATGCAGGTTGCCAGTGTTTTTGCCCTTCTTATAACACCGTTTCTTGAAGGCAAATATTTTAAAAGGGCCCTTTTAGTCTCTCCTGAAGATTACACTCTTGTAGGGGTCTTGCCTTGATCTGTAGATTTAATGGCTTAATAAGCATTAGATACTCCTCTCATGCAGTAACAAATAGGAATACAATATTTTTATCAATATTTGGCACAATTAATTTTTTTTATGTGAAACTAAATATTGATGCTGTCAAGTGACTGCAGCTTAAGGATATAAATTACAAATATTCTCCTGTGAGCCTCGCTCAAATCGTGCATTCATATACAGTAACCATCTAATGTCTTTCTATTCCTGTAAACTATATGATTTGATTGCCAGATTACATGGTTCTGTATTGTGCTTAGATGTCAGTGTTTTTATTGTTATTACCAACATTATGTTTTATTCTTACTGTAAGTGGTAACAAAAAATTAACTGCTTCCTTACACTATAAAAAGAATACAGTCCCATTTGCAGAATGTCTCCAAACAGAAAATATATTTGGGAAAAAAAATAAAAAAGCTGAATAAATAATTCACAAGATGATGGGTGAGTAGGAAAAAGTGGTCTTTTGATGTATTTTGCTACTCAAGACAAAACCAGATTTTTTAAATAAAGTAACTGCCTTTTTTAATGGAGAACTAAAGCTCTTCTAAGGAAGAATGATTGCAGTCAGTGTATTTTTACCCATTCTGCACTTTTGTAGGTAATAGGACTTGTGAAAGTAATGAACCCATCCCTTTGGTTTTCCTGATTATTGTCTTTGTTCTATCCTCCTGTTTCTTCATTAGCTTATTTCTTGGCTTATTTTCTAAATGAAATGTCAACCCACCCACCCAAAAGAAACCTTAACATTTCAAGAATACCAGACTGCAGGAAAGTGAACTAGCCTGTCGGTAATATAAACAGACAGTAAAAAAATTCGTTAAAGCCTTGGAATTCAAGTCTCCCATCTTAAAATTGCTCATGATTTCAGAGCATTATGCCCGGGATTTACCCAGAAGAGCATCCCTGGGAAAATCAGCATGTGCATTTTCTTGTTTTCTGACGAAACCGGAGCTTCATCAACTCGCAAGTGAGCACCGTAGCCCCTTGGCGCTAAGCAGGGTGGGAACCCGGGCTGTCTCCAGCAGCGGGCCAGGGGCAGAGCACAGCGGCATCCTCAGCTCGAACCAGAGCACCGAGTCATAGCTCACACTGCCTTCTACACATAAAGGGGCCGGTCCTGAACCAAAATCAGGTAAAATGACGGCCAGTCATGCTCTGGGCTGATCGAGGTGAGGGGCGGTGGCTCGGGCGGCTGGCACACGGTGCAGCCGCTGGGCAGCCGAGGGCGACGGGGCGGGTGAAGCAGCGGGGGCACTGTCTGCGCTCTGCACCCACACAGCCCCGCCGTGCACGGGCCGCAAGTCCCGTACGCCATTTCGCATTGCGTGTAGGCCGTCCCGCAGCTGAGCGCTGCCGCCGCTCAGGGGCGGGCCGGATCGGGCCGCGCGCTTCCCGCCTTCAGCGGNGCAGGGCACCGTGCTGGAGGTGCAGCGCGGCGCCGAAGGCGGCTCGGCCCGGCTGCAGGACGGCAGCGGCTCCTTCACCGTGCTGGGCGTGGAGCAGGTGCCGCAGGGCCGGTCGTGCCTCAGCACAGGTACCGCGGGGCGGGGGGACCCCCGCGAGCCGCGGGCGCTGTCCCCGCCCGTGCCCGCTCTATCGTAGTTCGGTACATTCCCTCCGCCCGGCCAGGCCCGGCGGCCGTGCCGGGCCCTGCGCAAGAGGCCCTAAACGAGGAGAGATATTTTTCTCTTTTTTTTTTTTTTTTTTTTCTCTTTTTTTCCTTTTTTCTTTTTTTTTGTTTCCTTTTTTCTTTTTCTTCTGTTTTCTTTAGTGGACTGAAAATCAAAGCTTTAACCCTTGGCNATAAGTGTTGGTCTACAGAATTGCAGAAGTTGTGGTATGAAATAGGCACATTGCTTAAAACTTCAGCCTTCTGACTTATCCTCAGTCCACTCACACAGCAGGACAAATTTATGTTTGTTTGGCTCTTACTGTATGTGGAAATGTGGTTAAATATGCCATAGAAGTGGCTGTACAGATAATGAAGCCTTTTTCTGAAATATATTTCTAAGCAATCTTCATTCCTTGAGTTTTCTTACAAGTATCAGCATCTTCAATTTGCACCGTTTACTTGGCTTCAAGTAATTTGGTTTATGAATTTAAATAATAATAATACAAAGGTTAATTAAATTTAATGCTTACTTGTTTTTTAGGGAAGTATGTAATGGTGATGGGTGTGGTGCGGTCCTGCAGTCCAGAGCCCATTCTTCGAGCAATAAAGATGACAGATCTCTCTGAAAACCCCATCCATAAGAATATGTGGAACCTTGAAGTGGAAGATTTGCACAGAGTCATCCCCTAAGACTTTTACTTTCTGCCTAAAAGAACTGGAAATTTGTTTTCTTTTGCTTTTTGGTGCAGAACATTGGACTATTCTTTGTAACCACACCTGGAATAAACCAAAGTGAGAAGTTGGTCTCAGTTAAGTGTAGGGACCAGTGCTTATCTGATAATAATCACAGTTCATGTCTCGCAGTCTCTTTTTATACCAGCATATTTGAGAAGTGCCTATTTGATCTTTTGATTAAGATGTCCATGCTATTAAAAAGGCTGTCTGTTTGTTTCTCTGTGTGTTAGCTGCTGTTTGGGGGAGCTCTTGTTGAGGCAGTTGTTCTACAGCAGGGTGTTTGTGGCAGCAAGGGCTGCACAGGACTCCTGTGCAGAGTTCACTCCTGTTACCAGAGTGAGCTTAGTACCTGGCATCAAGGCAAAATGTGTTTCAATCCATTCAATCCATTTTTAGCTGTATTTTCTATGTCAGTAATCACCATGTCTGTAAACTACTTGTAAGACAGGTGTCTCTTGGTAACAATTAGCAGTGTCTTGTACTTAAAATACCTCTAGTTTCTGAAATACCGAAAATGGTAATGACCCCTCTGTTCCAGTGAAGTGAGGTTAATGAGAAGATGTGATGCAGGATACCTTGGAATAGGTTCTCCAGGTGCAAGATGTAAATACTTTTTACCTTCAGAACCAAGCATTCTGTCCCTAAGTGCATTTTTCTTTTTGAAGGTTTTTTCCTTCCAGTGTATGCTGGTTTTAACTGTTTAAATGGTTCTAAGTTATATTCTATTCTTATCTTTCCTTTTCTGAGAAAACCAAACTATGAAATCACATCAAGAAACCTATAAAAAGTAGAAATGTTACTACTCTTTTTTTTCCATCTTGTCTAAAGAGAATTTGGGTCCTGATGAATGCATTGCAGTATCTGTGTGGAATGGCTTTTTGATTGGGGACTGTATTGTCCAGCAATAGAGTTATTTTAATCAGGAATGCATATTGGAAGAGAATCTCTGATTGAATGATCTGCAATTCAAGATGAGAATCAAGTGGTGGTAATTAAATTTTTAAATCGTGGGACTAGGTTTTCAAAGCATGTGGAAACTTAACTAGTGTCCTTTAAAGATCTGAGATCTTTGCAGACTAAGGGACTGGATTTCAGAGTACAATTCCAGTCTTGAGTTTGATGTTTCAAACCAGACCACATCACAGGCAGTTGGACAGTGAAGTCCTGTGCTCTTGAGATCCTGCTGATGAAATGCCAAGACATACAAAGATAAAGACTTTTGGCAGTCTGGGTTTATTTATTTTTTTTTAATTCTGGGAAAAATCTGCTTGTGGAGTGCTGTCGCCTTCAGAAATAATCCATGTGTCTGCCATATCAGCTGGTAACTGGTTCATATTAAAAATTATTTTCCTAGGAGTTCAAAGCAAAAGACACTTGTAGCCAGGGTGAGTGTTGTACTTCTAAACAAAGACTGCTGGAGATTGCTTTGACTCCCAGCTCAGCTGTACTTCACCTAATGAGAGGCAGATGGTGGCTGTTAAAGGCTGGGCTGAAGGGCCTTGCTTCTGGATTTCCACAGTTAAGCATTGTGCAGCTCTACAGGGTACTGGGAATTCTCCTTTTTCCTCACCTTGTATCTCAAATGATGCAGTTAGAACATGGGTTTGTGATTTTTGTTGCTGTTGTACAGCAGAATATGTAACAGGAATTACAAGATAAGGGGATTTTTTAGCCCTGTGCTGAGGAGGTCAAAGCTGAGCCCTTGTTATGTCTGTTTTGGGGTTAACTTGGTGTAATATGCAGAAATTCTGTGAACTTTATAGATCATGAGGGTTCCCTATAAAGAACATGTTGGAGGTGAGTTGCAAGCACTAAAACTACACTGGGAAGCACAACTGAACCTGTGTGCCCTGCAAGGACAGCTGCTGTGGGCAGGTGTGTTCAAAGTGCTCTCACAGCAGGAGTTAGAGAGGCAGAAATTCTTATGTGTTGTGTGGTGGGGAGATCCATGAGATATGCAGTGCATATTATGTATTTGCCATACGACAACATAGTTTATATACTGCAAGACCTGCATCTGAGGCATAAACAGTTTGGATTACTTCAGTCAGGATGTTCAATGATGTGCAGCATTGCCAGTAGTTATCTACTAAAAGTTTAGTCCTGATAAAACCAGGGCTAGTGCAGAGAAAAAAGCCAGCTTTGAAATACTGAAGCCGATTGATTGATCTGATAAATACTTCAGTCAAACCCTTCCAAGGTGATTATTCTCCAGAGGCTCACATCCATGAGAAATCACAAAGATCTTTCAGTTGGCCTGAGGGCTGTTTTGTGTGGAGCTGGCACACTGCCCTGCAGGGAGACTGCTGTCCCTCCCTCCAGGTACACCTGGAATGGGCTTCCCCACATCCCCCTGTCACTCTGGTGTTGTGTTTGCTGATAGGAGCTGCCATCTCTCCTCTGTGAAGCAGGAGGGTTATGTGTGTGCTCGATTTTTTAATTCCCCAGATGAGACATTACCATGCAGTAAATAAGGCATGGTAATGTCTCATTTTTAAGTATTAATGTATCATTTTAATACTTAAAAATGGTCTGTCTGGATGGTCTTATTGGCTCATTAAATGGTTTACACAGTTCAGTTGAAGAACCCTATGGCCTGTGACACTGCTGTTTGTGGGCAGGTATTTGGTGAACAGGTGTGACATAACACTTGCCTTTGCATTAACAGCAGAGTCAGGCAGGGAGCAAAGGCACAGCTGCCAGTGCAGAAACATGAAGGTAAGGCTTTATTCATGACAGCTATGAATCAGTGCTAAACTCCAATTATGAACATGACCTGGAACACTTCATTTAAGTGTGGGGTCGTTTGGAGGTTTTTTCTTTTCTTTTCTTTTCTTTTTTCCTCATCCCTGATGGTGGCTGTTATCCCTGCTCAGTCTAAGTGGTGTCTCGTACATGCCCTGTGTGCAGGCAGGTGCTCCGGGTCAGCGGGGTGTCCAGTCCAGCCACGGGGTCAGCAGGGTGTCCAGCCCATGGGGTCGGTCAGCAGAGTTTCCAGCTGGCCGGTGGCCCTAGGGTCAGAGCGGGGCTGGGTCTGGCTCCTGCTGAGCTTCAGGGCTTGAGGTGTGTCCAGGGCCTGTACAAGTTCCTGACTCTTTCTAAAGAGTATCTAGACGGGAGCTGTGCACACAGAGAATTGAGGAACAGCTCAGAGATACCAAACAACTGGACTGAGCAAAACAGCTGCAGTTAAAAATGTTTATTGGTAGTTAAATGGTTTCTTTATTACAAGTGATAAGTTATATGGAGCTTTTAGAGGAGACCTGGTATCTGCATCCAGCTCAGTGTTGCTGTCTGCAGTTAGCATTTAGTTAAATTCTGTATTTCTGTATTGCTGACTGAGCTCTTCTCAATTTTTTCCTCTACTTGCTGATATTTTTCTTTGTTTCTGAAACTGTCACTGCAGGATTTTTTTCAGAGGTACTTGGTGTGCTTAGCTGGGGAGTGAAGTGACATTCAGTGACTGGGGAGAAAACTATGTGGTTTTTAATCAGTAACTGGTATAAATATTCTGTAACTTCCAGAAATACTTCATACAATTTTGGCTTTTTACAAGGGTGCTGGTATAAAATTATTACAGAGGAAGATTTGATTTCTAGCATCTGATGTGGGAATCCTAAAAATGGCAGGATTTTTTTCTGACTAATGTAGGAATCATGTTTTAATTTGTATCAAACTGTAGAGTAGCTGTTCAGAAAGTGAGTGCAGCTGTAAACAGCATACATGAGATAAGAGGCAGCTTCTTGCTTTTTCTGTGAGCCTGTCAAACCCAACCAGTTCCAACTCTCTACAGAGGTCAGTGCAACTTTGTTGTTACAAATAATCAATAAAAATGTACTCCAGCGTAAAAATAAGGTAGTCAAATGTTTATTAGTATAATGTCATAGTACAAAACACCATTATTTCAATGTTTGCATATTATGCAAACATTGCATTTGCAGCGTTACCTTTTACCAAGGAATAGCTGCATTCCAGGCACTGTGTGGAGAAAGGTAATGCAATTTTTAAATCAACAGGTGAGACACACACAACAGTAGCTATAGCATCCTAACATTACTTCATGGGTAGGGTAGATATTGGTCACCTTCTCCCAACACATCAACTGACTGCTGACAAGGGGTTTCTAAAGACACAAAGGGAAAATGTGAAACTGGTGCACAGAAACCAAGAAGGCTGTTTCTCATTTAACAGTGTGTACATTAATGAGGGAAAAATCAACCAGCATAAAAATGAGAAAATTATTAACTGCTTTCCATTATTTACCCATCTTATTTCTGTCTTAGCCTTCTTGTGTGTTGGAGCACTTCCCTGGAAAAAGATAGATAACTTTCTCCAGAACCACTGAACAGTGGAGTTTCATTTCTGGAGAAAAAAGAAGTCAGCATCTCTGCTGACTCTAAGGTGATGATGCTGCTTTCACAAAGTAGTCCACTTGTACTAATCTGAGCTGGAAGAGAGCTTTTATCAGCTTTTCAGTGTATTTGTGCTATGGTTCAAGGCTTGTGGAGAGGCAATTTTGCCACCAAATGGGAGAAATTTTTTAGAGTAACTGATACTTTCCCATCAGATTTCTTTTGGTTGATTATAGTTTCTTGTCAATATACTGAAATAATTCCTCTTGCCCTCAGGGGTTCTGGGTGGAAAACTTTCTTTTTATACTATACATACTTCACTATATTCACAGTTAACAAAGTTAACAGCATTCACACTTCTACTGTGCTCTCTCTGATCTTGCCTCTAGCTTGTCTACCTAAAATAACTGTTCTGTTTTGGGTGCTGAAAGGGTTCTTCCATTTTCAGGGCTGGTATCTGCCATTCAGAACAGGCTCAAGCTGAAATGAAGAAGAGATGAACTGCAGGTAAGTGATAAGTAAGTACAAGTCACATGTAATGCAATCTCTCATTATAGTGAAATACAAAAAAAATCTCTGAAGGGAAAATAGCATCAGATATACCTATGACATCAAAACACTGTGGGGAAAGTACTCCAGCATTTTAGATATGGTTTTATCTTATATCGCTAAACTGAAATAAAGATGTAAGGTTCTCTCATGTTTGATAAATTCGCATTTAGGAGGAAAAGGGCAGCATTATTTCTAAAGTTTATGAGGTCTGGGTAGTTCAGCTATCCTTGACAAGCATGAATTTCTAAGAAATAGTGCAGGGGTAGTTTCTGCTGACAGCCACTTTCTGTTTTGCTCTTATGACTGTTGCTGGTTTTCAGTTACTGTGTGTGAGTAACCCAACCATTACAGACTCTTTCACTGTGCCAAACCTAATTTTGTTTGGTCTGTTCAACTTCCTTCTCTTTAGAGTGTTTACATATTTAGAGACTTAACTCATGTTTTTCCTTAACCCTTCCATTTTTTCCCCAGGACTGTTCTCAACTGGTTCACAATTTAAGTAAAACATGGTGTCCAAAACTGGATATATGAAATAAGCTAAATAGAGAAGTATTTCTTGTCTTCAATATCTTGATTGGGAATGTGTACATTCCCAATGTATTTTGCTTCTTTAGTAGCATGTTCTCGTTAACTGAGCTTGTGGTCCACCTTAATTCCAATCTTTTTCCTCAGAAATGGGATAATATAAACTAGCAGCACTAGCTGACTTCAATCATTCAGCTACCAAGATATTCTAAAACTTTATTTTCAACTGAGTATTCTGTTGACTCAGATTTAACAAAATTTGTCTCTGTATTCCATATTTATATGTTGAAGAGTTTATGTAACTACTGGAGCTAAAAGCACTCACTGCCTACAAGATGCTCCCCCGAAAGGTCCTGATCATCCACTGCTTAGGAGCTGAGTGAACTGAACAGCTCAGGCAGATACTGACACGCAACATTGTTTCAGCATCTGCAAGTGTGATGTGATGCACTTGCAGACACAGTGAGTGTTCTTTTTCTAGGTTTTTTATTTTATGGCCAACAAACCCATCTACAAATACTACTCCCTTCCTTAATGGGTAAGAAATCAGGTAATAATTGTAAACTTTTCAAGGCATACTACAAATGGGTTTGTAGTCACCAAATCAGTCCTTTGAGATAGTGAGTTTACAAATGCAAATAAATAATGTTTCAATACATATATTAAAAAACCCACCCTCTTTTCATTACTAAGCCTTAGCAAAGGATGGAGCATAAAAGGAGTAAATCCAATTGCTTCGTTTCAAGCAAAAGCATAATTAGCTCTTCTGCATGATTCTGCCATTTATTTGGTGTATATGTTTCTATTGCAGTCTTGTAAAAATACAGTGAGTTAGTACTTGGGCAAGAGTATCAATAATGGAACTCCAATTAGCAGCACATGTGGCTCCAGTCATTTTTGGAGTACACAAATTGGCACAATAACTACAGAAGAGGGAAAGGATTATAATTATAAAAATTTCAAGCAAGTGCTACTGCTCTATTCAGGCTTTTCATCGTCTTTGGCTATATATTCCAGGAATCCACTTAACAATGCAATCTGGATGACAGCTGCATTAAAACACAAGTATTGATAATCTGGATATTCTAGGTTGAAAAGATAGATAAATTTCATTATTAGATACTGAAAAGTACAAAAATAAGTCTCCGAGTATTTGTGTCTGTATATGTATTGTTGTTAATATGAATCCAAATGCATTATTCAGACCAAAAAAAGATGGAACCAGAAATAGTATCCAAGAGGAGGAATCCCTGGGGACATTACACATTATTCTGCAGGTATCCTTCTGCCTGTTACACAGCACATTAGGACAAAATAAGAAAGGCAGTAGAGAGTGTGCAGTGGATGGGCTCTGGTGTGCTCGTGAGTGAACAGCAGAAAGGGGAGGTAGCCAGGAGGCAAGAAGAGCATTTCTGGGAATAAGATCAGTTTTGCTCATGGCCAGTCAGAGTCATTAGTTTTATTTTCTCATGTGTTCTTGCATTACAGACATGTAAATACTGGAGCAATGCACTCAGAATATTCAGGGTGGTAAAAGAAGTGAAACTTACCACTGTGGAGGGATTTCCACAGGGACAAAATTCCGGTTGCACAAATGAACAAAAGCTGCTGCTAAGCTGCAGGCAGCCCCCAAGGCTGGGGAGTCACAGGTGTCCTGTGTACACATGGTGTAGAATGGCTCGGGCTCCACCTGGGCACAAAGGGAGGGGTTAGGTGGGACCTGCAGGTAAACCCAGAAGTTTGGGTTGTGTCCCCTCCCCCCTGCCTGGTTAGGACCATTCATAAACTTTTATTCCCTTCCTAACAGTGAGGAGATTATTTCTGCTTCCAAATTCTAGATCTGTATCCTAAAGAGCAGTGCAGTCATGCCACTACTCTGCGGATGTCAAAAACCTCCATTAAAAGCACCTTTTTTTTTTTCTGTCTGGATTGCTGTTTTGACTACTTCTAAAGTTCTCTGCAACTCAACTTCTGTATGCTTGCAATGGTTATGTGACCTCCTTGGAAGTATGACACATAATTAAGACAGTGCTTCTGACTGAAGTTCTACTTACAACTTTGAAGCAGTTCCTAAGAAGTGAATGTGGTTCTTCAAAGAACACTTTACAGATGTTTTGCTTAGCTGTAATTGGGCATGGCTTCTCTTTCTTCTGTACAAGACTGCACTTATTCACCTGGGAAAACAGAATTACTGAAGTTGGTGTATTCTGGGGGTTTTTTGCATGCATCAGGGTAGGATGAGTTCTTCAGATTTCCAGTAAGCTGGTTTGAAGGACGATATGGGCAGCTCAGTACCCTGATCTAATGTTTACTGTTCATTAATATTGAGAACCTTGCAGATTAGACCTTGTTTCCTTTTGCTATTGATTCTGTTATTCACTGAAGGATTTTGGTGTGTAGTTGCTGACATAGCAGGTAGTTGGGTAGTTCTCTTTTATATAGATCTGACAGGTCAAAGTTGTGCTTTTACTAGATCTTTCTCATGGAGAAAAAAAAGCTTCATACCCTTACTGGATTATTCATAGGTAAAGGTGGCTTTAAAAAAAACACAACAAAATCACACCACGAAGAAGTTCTTTAAGCAAGTGTAAATTGTAGTTATTTGACTTAGTAAGGAGAATGAACTGGCAGTTTACTCTGTGCTATCCCTCATCCTGCAGGAGTCAGACATTCAGTCCCTTCCTGTTGCACAGCCTTGGCCTTGTGATGGTGGAGCTCTGCTGACGTCCTTTGCAAGGTCAGTGCATGACAAAGGCTGTGATAAAGCTCCTGGGAACAAGTTGCAGTCAGAGTTCACAGTTCAGTGTGAGCCCTTTCAACCAATAGTGCAAGTGCAGCCATTCTGCCCCTAAAGAAGGGCACTCGGGACTTCCCTGTATGACATTAAGTTTCTTATATATTGCTTTTAATTGAGTTTCTTGTTCAATGTCTCTTGACATTGCATTTCAATGCAATGTCTCTTGACATTGCATTTCTTGTTCAATGTCTCCCATTGCATGGGAGTTTTGCATTTTTATAAGTATATTAGAAGTTAATATTTGTAGCAATTAAGAAAATTGTGCCTATGATCAGTCACATTGGGATCCTGCCCCATTATTAACATAAACATAGGCTGCAAGCTCATTAACTGTATCTCTGCAGTAGCAAGAAGTACAAGATACTTGAAGCAATTCTCTCTTTTACAGTAAAGTACTGACATAAAGCTGAAAATGAGATTTCTGTTCCCAGAACTCAGGCATCTTCTGTGAGACAGGATAAAATAGAAGAGTCACAAAATCTTTGTGGTAATAAGATGCTGGTTCCTTTTCTTTTTGGTAATAGATTCTTAATATTAGATTTTGAAGGGATTTAGAGAATCCTGTCAACATGGCTTGAGAGCATGTTAAGGCTACTTTTCTTGGTTGGTTGCATTCACGAATGGTTCTGTACAACTGCAAATTTGTGTATTTAGATTATTTGAAGCTGATACAGAGTACATAAAGTAAGCAGAGCTATAATGTTACTGGTATAAAATTGTTACAATATTTATTTATGATAGTTATAGGAGTCTTTTTATGCCAGTCAATAACTGACAGCAGCAGCAGCTAACCTTCCAAAAAGGTCTGAATACTTAGTGGTGTGAGGATGGAGAACAAATTTACTAGTTAGGAGTTTCTAAACTTTTGTTTATTGATAAGATGTAAAGCATGAAGAACTAATAAAATTAAGAGGCTCAACATACCTACAACTACACCTACAGCTCTAAAGAAAACTTCAGACTGTGACCTGAGTGATGAACATAAAGATTTGGCCCAGACCTAATAGCATTTGTCTCTACATTCCAGGAGAAGGTGCTCTAAGGAGGAAAACATCAAAGATACTTAGTTCCAATATCAGTTTCTTCTAAAATCAACAACAGCCACCTCTATGTTTTACCTTACCACCTAGGCCAAAAATATTCAATGCCTATTTATAGGGAATTCTTGAACAGTTTTTAGCAAATATGTGCCACCTTTTCCCTGGTTAGAGACAGCCAAACAATGCAGTGTGCTACTGTTTTCACTATTGAGCCTTAGTTCATCTAAGCCAACCCAATGTGTCAGACAGTGCCCTCTGTCAGCAGCCCTGCACACAGGAGCCCCTCAGCTCTTTACCTGCCAGCTTTGTGTGAACTCTTTCACGTTGTCAGTGAAGGAACCATTAGGCACCATCCATTCATTTCCAGCTTCATTATCATTGGTACCAAAAAGCCCAGCTGAAACACCTGGGAGGAAATGGAGTAAAATAGGAATTGTCAGGAGTAGGTACAGGAATATTACAGCAGCTGTCTCTGGGCTCTGATTGTTCTGTCCAGCAGAGTTCAGCTCTATTGTGGAAGAGGGGAAGCTGCCCAGCATTGCCATCTCGTGTCTCAGCTGGTCTTGGGCTTCTGAGCACATCACAGCATCAGAGCCATTCTCTACTAATCTTTGAGGGGGTGACTTTTAGAATAGTGTGGGGTACATGGATGGTACATGAATGCATTCCAAGTATACAAAAAACTCTGTGAGGTTTTGGGCCTCCTTCTGTAGTTGTCTTGCAGGTCTGACTAGCTAAGCCTATTCTAGAGCAGATTCTTTACCAGATTTTGGGGCTGGGCTGACTGCAGTACCTCTGCCTCTGATTTGTGTCTGCTTTATAGCATTGAATCAACAGTAACCCCTAACTTGCTCTTCTCCCTGGAATGGTGCATTCCATGCTTTCTTTGGCAGTTACTGGAAATGCCTAGGGCCATTTCCAGGGTGTCTACAAATGAAGAGGGGGAAAAAAAAGTGAAAGCACAGATGCTGGTATTACCAGTAATACAGATAATTCAGAGAGATAGCAAAAATTACTAACAGCTGGCAACAGCTGTATGATTGATACTCACCATGGTGCCACCCAGCCAGAGTGACAGTACAGAGATCATACTGAAAGTCACAAGAGACAGAAACTCCATTCTGATCAGATACTTCTATTTTGTTGGTTCCTTGCCTTGAATTCATGGTACTGTTTTCAAGGGATTGATCCAGGACTTGGCAGTTCTCTTCCGTAAAGGAGAAGTTATACATCTTGGCTATCTGTTTTAAAATTAAAATACAGTTTCAAACCTGTCATAGTGAAAGTTCAGTCACAGGCAAGCACAGTGGATTTGCAGGTGTAATGAGGCCAACTTAGCCCAGAATTAAGGGAATAAGAACAGGGTTGTGTTAAACTTCTGAAAGAGCAGAAAGCACAAAGTCTCCCTCTCAGTGCCATTCTCTTAGACCATGTCAGGAAAGTTGAAAAGTTTCTGTCATATACAGAGAGCAAAGAGGCAGCCCTTGAGTTAAACTGGTTTTGTTTTGGAGCAGTATTTTCTTTTTAAGAAGCTGTTATTTTATAGCCATTGCCTGAGAGTGTTTCTGAAATATGTTTTGGGCATTAATATTTTAAAAACTTTTTTTTGTCAATTGAAGAAAATTTTTGCCAAAAATAAAAAATGTTTGACTTGATCTTCCTACCTTTAGTCGTGGGTAGATAGCGATCACAGTCTGATTCATCTCCACATACAGTGATCTTGAGTTCCTCATTTCCTCATTTAGTATTACAGTGAAAACACTGTGAACAAAATCCTTGGCAAGAAGTACACTGCACTTTGATGCCAAATCATACATTTTTCCATCAAAAGTCACAAGATGCTTGGTCCCCACTAACATAGCATGATCTGGAGAATGGTATTTCAGAAGAAACAGCAGTGAGTTTTCCACAGAGCAGTAAATGCTTTACATACTGCAACACACGCAGATTCTTGCTGTCATAATCTCGAAATAATTTCTCAACTTATTATTACAGTGACATTACTACAATTACATTTTAATTAGTTACACTGTAATTGCTCTGCAACAAAACTTTTCTCAGAAACAAAACAATTTAATGATTTATTTTTTTGTTATAGATTTATCTGAGTGCCATAAAACTTGGATAAACTTGAACTGGGATTGAGAGCTCATCCTGATTTGTCATTGTACTATCTGACAGTCATATTTATAAACACACATTATACATTTTTATGCAGAAAACACAGCAATATTAGTTCTCAAAAATTGTCTCCAAAAATGACCCTTCCAAACCAGTGCATCAAACAGCTGCAGTCCAGGAAACCCTACTAATACATGACTCAGATTATTGGGTCACTAGGAGCTATTTTCACAGCTCTCTATTGGGTCTCTGTATACCGGGAGGAAACCATTAAAAAGGGTTTTCTGGAAGAGCCATTCTCTCTAAGGGACAATTGGGACTGTTAGTGCATTCCTTTAGCATTTAGCAATACTTTTACAGGCAGTACTGTTGCTGAAGTTTTGATAGGGCTGAGCTTGCTCATCCTAGAGGCATGAGAGGTGAGGTCACCAGTTTCCAAGCCTCTGTGCCAGGACAGAGAGCCAGCAGGTGAGACTGGCAGTGAACCATAGTATCAACTCACAAGAGCATATGGATAAGGCAGATAAATACCACCTGCTGTTTCTAGTCTCAAGAGTAGGAAGAATAAAGAGTTACAAAATGTGCATGAATATTAAGTAGAACCATGTTACAGCATGTCAGCTTTGCCCAGAGTGTTGATCTTATACAGACCATCACTAACTTACAAGAAAGACTATATGTAAGTTGATAGGAAAATTATTAATTAGCAATCATCTCTATGTAAACTCCTATTCCAGATACAATTTTTAAAATACAGTACGAAGTGGAAATAGACCCAGGTACAAAACAAAGCAGCACTTTGAAAGGGCTTACATTCAAAGGGGCTCTCCATCATCCTCCGTTTGATTCTATAGTACTCTGCAAGTATGTTGAGATTGTAGAGGTCTTGCAGAGGCCTCATTAGTTTTTCTCCAATGAGGTAAGTGGTAACATTTGCCAGCTGCAGGGACAGGTCTGCTTTAGGTAGTACCGGCAGCTTTCCTGTCACCGAACAGTTCCTGTAGAATACAAAGAGAAACCCCCTTATCTGCTGAACTGATTAAATGCTGTTGCTTTATTATTAGAAATGTTGAAGTGAAATATTCATAAGAACTGTAGTCTGGTTAGAACAGCAAAACACAATCCTACCCTGGCCAAGAGCTGCACTTCCCCAGGTCACCTCAGGCCAGTTATCAGTTACTGATACCCTGTTTGCTGTCCAGTAGCTCCTTTCAAACACAGTCGGTCTGGCAGCCAGCAGAAATAAACATTAGGATGTGATGTGACCTAAGGAAAGAGTGGTTGGGTGGCTGTCCAGAACCCTCAGCTGCACACTGACAGGAAGAGTAACTATGCTCATATCCTTTCAGAACACTGCCCAGAGCAGGGATCCTGCAAAAACACTTACCTGGGTGAAAAACTGCACAGGTTCAGCAAGGGCTTCCAGATCTTGCTCACAGCTCTGGAAAACGTGGCCTCTGCCCACCTGAGAACCTGCTGTGTAGCCTGTTGGAGAGTCACAGATTATAAAAGCAATTTCAGTATGGCTTCAAGGCAGGTCAGTACTTGCAAATGAGTTTTAAATCAAGAAATGCAAAATACCACTTCAGTGTCTCTTGCATTTGTCTCCTGCCTGACAGTGTCTCGTCATGTAGAGGTTAATAATAGTCAGAGGACAGACTCTAGTCACAACATCAATGGACCAAAATATATTCCTCCTAAATAACATGACTTAAGGTGTAGCAATGCTTCACTAAGTTAATGTGCTTCAGTAGTTTAGAAAGGACTGGTATCTTTAATAATATAAATTAGCCTCATGATATATCTTTTATGCTTTTCATTCCAACTAGAAGAGCCCAGATTTATTTGTACACTGTTTATTGAAATCACAATTTCTCCTCTCTGTGCAAGAAAAGTAAAAGTTACAAGAATGACATATTACTGCTGCTGTGATTTCAACCAGAACTAGTAAAACAACCTCTCCTCTAGCTGGAAAAGTACTCTTTCAAAGCAGGACAAATATTGCAAGAACAGTAAATCAGCTGTGCACAAGCTTATTATGTGGAAAGACAACTGCACCATTTCTATAAACAAAAATAATTAACTATTTTTGTGTATCCATAGTTCAGAGCTGAGACTTAAATTTGTAGGCCTTGAATTAGAAATGGAGAACTGAGTTATACCAACCACATCCAAGCCTGCTTTCACAACCTTTGATGCCATCTGAATTGGTTCCATTAGCCACACATCTTTCACAATCTTGGGTAAGAAAGCCTGGATTTTCTTCATGTGCTCTTCTGTCTTCTCTTTCCAGACTTCATCCAGTGGCTTCAAGGTTACATCATAGTAGGCATCTTTCAAAGTTGCTAACGGCTCTGAAGCAGACACATCAAGGAGACAAATTAGCTGTTTTGCTACAAAGTGGCTGTTTGCTTGTTTGTTTCCACCCAACTTCCAACATAAGTTAAGGGGGAGCACAGAAAAGTGGAAGAGGCAGCTGTGTTTCCATGGCAGTCAGGCACATTGCGCAGCTGTGAGCTGAAAGAGCCATTTAGTTCTGACCCTGACCCCTTATAAATACATTGCTGCTGTCCAAAAGGAGTGTAAGGGATGCTCTGCAGTGCGTCCCCATCAGAGCTGCACTGCACAGACTGCTCTTGTTGAGCAATAGGACAGTTTGGTCACAACTGATTTCAAATGTCGTATATCAACCAAATTCAACTTTTGAGAGGGAATAGCCTAGAGCTAAGTGGCCCCAAGTGAGGTTTTACCCTTGTGAGAACTGAAAGTTTTCACAGCTAATTCCAGCTGACAACATTTCTTAAAGGTTTCAGTATGGGCCACAGTCCAGCTGAACAATGAATTAGTGGCTACTGGATAGGCTTGGAAAAAAACAGATCAAGTGAAATCCAATTAGTACAAGCATTAAAAACTCAAGGAGGGATATGAACAGCCCTTTGGGAGGAAAGGCTTGCCAGGGAACTGTTAGCAGAAATACTTCAGCTTAGGAATTAAGGACTCACTTCTCATCCAATTGAACCCAGCCTCTTGCAACAGAGAAAAAGCCTCACCACTGATTTCATTAGAAAGGTGCTCACAGAGAGCCTTCTTAGAGTTTATTGCATCAAGGCTCCCACTCTGTACACTAAGAGCCAAGGTCAGCACTTCTTGCTAGATCAAAATAGAAACCTTTGTGCTGTTCAGTATGTTTTATAGTTTACAGTGAATTTTGGTTTGCCCTGCACTGACATTGTCCCTCCTCTTGTTTTGCTTACTTTGTAATTCATTCTGCATTTGCTGGACAACATCTTGAATTTTCTCCAGGTAAAGTGGGATCCTGCTTCTCAGAATGTGCCCAATTCCACTTTGCTTCCACACCTGGGTGACAGCTGTAACCCCAGTGTGCAGGAATCCTGCTGCCCTTTGCAAGGCCATTGAAGGCCAGCCAGCTGCTTCAGACAGGAAACCAACATGCTGCACCTACAGTGGTTCCAAAAAAGAAGCAATTTAAAAACACACAGGGATCTAAAGCAAAGCTTTGACTTCATTGCGAGGCAATTCTGACTCTGCAGTGTTGGTGCAGAGATACACGATCTCCACCATTAAACATGCTTTTTGTCTCTGTATACAGATCAGCACAGGAGTAATCACTGAAATGTTTGAGCAAAACAAAACAGCTGCAGGCAATATAATGATGTTTAACTAACACTGCATGAACACTTCATGGTGTTTTCACAGATCATGTACAGATACTTACTGATCTTCTGAATCTCCACAGGTATCCATCAAACTTCTTTATCTTCTCAGTCAGTGTGGCTTTCAAAAGGCTCCCAATTTCATTAAGTTTGTTCTGTGAGAAGATTGTTAAAACCTTGAATTCATTACTTAAAATTGCTCATGCTGATCCAAATCATTCAAAGTTTGTACTAGTTTAAAGGCCGTCAAACACCCACATTGGCCTCACGTTTCTTAGGGGAAACTACTTCTGCATTATTCAATGGATTGACAAGGGACCAGAAAAGTCAAACGATAAAAAGCAAAAAGCCTTCCCCAAGTACAGAGTATGTGAAACCCTGCTTAAAGTGAAAGCACTTTCAAGATTCTAATCAATAGTTTTGTAACCAACAGGCTGAGCAGTTACTGCTGCTCTCACTTTATTTACTTACCCTCTTCAGAGGATCCACCCTTTAGAAGAGGGTCCTGTATTTTCTATCTCTAGGCATGGCCGAATTTCTTAATTCTCACTGTGGGGTAACTTCCCACATCAACGAGAAAGTAATTAAAACATTTCATAATTTTGCCTGATTACTCACCAAACTCGCCTACATGGAAGGTGCTCCATCAAAATCACAGAATCAAATAATATTCTGGGGAAATCACACTGCAGTTAACAGCCACTCAAGGGTCTCACCTCAGCCTTAAGAACTGGATCTCCACATCCATGCACCAGAAAACTCAAGCTTCCATTAGCAGCTGCTAGAGTTACTTGTCCCACCTTTTTCTGCCTTTTACCATTGATGCTGAGATAGGTGTTAATGGCAGCCATCTGTTTCCCATCAGAACAAGCACTGACTTCCATTCCTTCTTCCAAATCCCCTTAAGGAATGAAAAGAGAGCCTTCATTTACAGGAACAACATTGACAGACATTGTTTCAAAGCCAGCTTTTAATTACTTAGGTGATCAATCAGAGCTTGAGTGTGTTAGGTGTGGAGAAGAAAACAAAACAAAACAGAAGAGATAAAACAAGAGACAATTAGATTAGCGTCAGGATTTGATCTCTTCTGTGTGGCTTATTAATGAATTACATATACAGATTTGCTATTGCAAAGGAAGCACTGGATTAATGTAAATCTAAATCTCTCGGTCATACTGATTTACCAGCCTTTTTTTCTACATTAGTCCTCACTAATAACTAGCAGATGTTTCAAAACTGCTCAGCCCTTAAATGAAAGCCTGTCAGTTCCACCCACCACACACACAAGTCGTTTCTACAGAAGCACTGATGAGCATAAACAAGTGGTTGGCAGGGTGCACGTAGAATCTGGGTTGAGAGAGCTGAGTTGAGTCATTTCTACAAATTTCTGACTTCAGTGATTCACAAACGAATGGTCCTAATCTCAAAACCATCATAGCACATATGGGTGAGGACATGAACCTGAGAGAAACTCGCATGCAGAAGTGTGGAATAGCAAATCCATAAGTGAAACAAGGGCTGGGATTGTCAGCAACATGAGTTTGAGACAACTGGGATACCACCAAATCTATTCGGTTTGCATCCAATTCTAACTGTAGCTGAAATGTGGATAAGCCCCACCTCTTGCAGCTCATTTCATCTCACTTTACTCATCTAGAATTTAGGCATAACTTGAAACAATGGCCTTTTTTTCCTCTCCGTTGTCAGTCAGAGCTGACTGCTGTGAGACAATCCCTTGCAGGCAGTGATTGCACACATCCCAGTTCATACAGATGTTCCAGCTTGTGGTACAGTCAGTCTCTGGAGGCGCCTCTCTAATTTCCTTTATTGAATTTGGAATGCAATGATTATCTTAAATATAAACAAGGCACAAAACTTTAAGATGGTTAAATCAAGAGGAAATTAATCCTGTATTTTGTTATCATCTATTGTAATCATACAAAAATGTGTCCCAAACTGAGCTTTGTAATAAATTTTAAACTTCAGCTTTTCTTTATCTGAAAGACCATAGCTTGAATGAAACGAGCTAGCTCAGTGCTAGAGACATGACTTTCTTGTCTCTTCATAGCAATGACACTGGGAGTTGCAGAATAGCTCCAATTGGAAAGGACCCATAAGGATCATCAAGTCCAGCTCCCTAGTCTTTGCAGGATGACCTAAAACTAAGTCCTATGGCTGAGAGCATGGTCAGTGAGATACATACCTCGCAGATACCCCATGTAGTACTGAAAACACTCCTTTCCTTTTGAAGCAGCTACTTTTACTTTCTCTTTCTGATCAATAATCCCCTCCACCAGGATTTGGCTCTGGACAGATGAGGAAGCAGCAGTTCCTGTCAGGCCTAGCCAAATATCTTCAAAGGCTCTTAACTGCAGCCATAAAGGAAAAACATTTATTCAAAGCCACCACACAGAATTAATGATCATTCAGAGATGGTGCTCAAATATCAGTGCTTCCCACAAAAGGATAAGTGGTGAGGGAAATGTTTCTCAATGCTTGTGCACTATGCAGGTGTTACCCTAAGGGAGGCACAAACATCAGAGTGATTGGCCCAGGAGCTGAATGATTGAATAGCATGAGACTTGTGGACAAAATTTTAGTGGAAGCAATGAAAGAAACATAATGTCTTGGTCAGTTCTCTGTGAACCTGCTGATTTGTGCCATTTATTCCAAAACACAGAATGAAGCAAGCTCATGCAGAGCAGCTGATACTCATTTCATCTCCCACCTCTCTACAGAGAGAGGAATGGAAAAATAATTTAGTATTTCTTACTGATTAAATCATCATCATAATTTTGTTAAGGGATGATCTATTGTCTCAATTAGTGCCTGACTACCCACATTCCTACTAATGAAGAGTTTGGATGGTGCCAACCCTGTTAGTTTTTTGCCTCACTCTGTTGTCCCCATCTGCCTCGCCATCATTTTAATTTCACAGGAAATTAAAAGCAAATGCAAAACAGGGGGGAGGGGAGAGAAAAAGGAAGAGACTTGTCTCAGAATAAGCATCACATGAGTTGTTTTGTGCCTTTTTTAGTGGTTTTTTTGTTGGTTTTTGTGGTGGTTTTTTGTTTGTTGTTTGGTTTTGGTTGGGGTTTTTTTGCCAGTTCTTTTTTCTGGCAAATTATGCCTTGTGTAAGCATTGTATTTTGTTTCCCTCTTTCTTCTGACGAGGTGAAAACCCCATACCTCAGACAACTGAGCATTCATACTGAAGGGGAGTTAGAACAGCACACAGCCTCTTAAAATTTGTACACTCCACTAGAAACACACTTGCTTTATTTGTGACAGTTCTACAGAGAACTAATGTTGGTGCTTTCCTTTGTCTGTCAGTCACACCGCATGGATGCTGCCTAACTGCTCCTTTAGAGACAGTGTTACAGAAACCAGGAGTGTTGTATGTTGCCTGCTGTTTTACAGTCACTGCCTGCACCTGTTCTGTTTGGGAAATTGATGGCAGCAGGCCTTTGAAAACCAAACCCCAGTGCCAGTAAAATAAAATAGAAACTCACTTCAATTTCCAGAGAATAGTTCTTCACATCAGCAGTGCTCTGATTCTTTATGGATATTCCAATCAACCCCTCATCTCTCCCATGATCAGCAAGGTGGAATCTGCCCTCTGACTGCAAAATGATGTCATCTTTGTTGAGCTGGTGCTTCCCAGATAAAACAATTACCTATGTATGCACAAAAAAGGTATCAAAGCTTCCAAATTCTTCCAAACAAATGGGCTCTGCTTTGAGTAGTAAGAAGTTGTAAGTTGTACAGTGGCAGCATTCTCATGAAATTACACCACGAACAGAACTTCTAGTTTCAGAAAATAGCACATCTTCCTGCTCCTCACAGCACTGTCTTCATTACATCTTCAGTTTCTGTGCTCTAACAAAGCATGTTCAGTGATTATACCGTAAGACCAGAGGAATAGCTGCAGAGAACTATATTTTGTTAAAATGTTTTTTGGTCCTACACTTCTCAGCTACTCTAGCCAAATGTTTTAATAAAGTTGGGGATACATGGGAAGTGAGATGAATACTGTCCTGGTTTCAACTGGGATAGAGTAAATTTCTTTTCAATAGCTGGTACAGTTTGGGATTTGGAATGGGAATGGGGTTGGTTACACACTGACGTTTTGGTTTTGCTCAGTTGTTTATCCTAATGTGAAATACAAAGTGAAGTTTCGTGTCAGGTAAGTAAAGGTGACCTGTGTAATCGTAATTATGAAATGTGTGGAACACAACCACGGGACACTTATAAAGATGAGTTCTAATAAACAACCAAGGAGAGTAAAACATGGAAGAAGGCCCTTGAACCAATCTTTTGCTTGCAATTAACTTTTATAACTCTTAAGCTGTTTTGTAATAAGAACCTTTGAATTATAGCTTTAGAATGTTGCTTTGTATTAAGGATTTTTAAACTGCTTTAGAAAGTATAAAGGATTTAAACAAAAGAGGGAAGTGAATCTTTCCCAAGCTCCTAACAAAACAGGGAAAACATTCTGAGAAAGGAAGATGGCTATCAATGTCTCTGATTAATGACTTCAAAAAGGGAAGCTGGACATCGACACCATAGATTAATGGTCCTAAGCTGGGCCCCATATCTGGAAGCTGGACCTCACCATCTGGGATACACAAGACTGGAATAGATCACAATAGACTATAGAAACTGGAAAGAAACCAAGCAATCATCATCATAGATTTATGATCCTGAAGTATAGAATTGTGACATAAAAATTGGAAATAGAAACTGCTGAGAAGGCTTATGAATATGCATGAATTTGATCAATAAATACCAGCAAGCCCAACAATCAGTGTGCAGTTGGAGGAGAAACCCCACCACTGTACCCAGCGCTGTTTTTGCTCATACTTTGCCATATTAATTAATAAATTGAATTACTGCTTGATATATTGGCTGAGTCAAGCTTATTATTTCTAACACTAAGTCAAGGACTTTTTTTTTGTCTGTCTCTCCTGCTCTGCCAGTGAGGAGGTGCACAAAAGCCTACCTGGGACAGATGCCCCAACATGGGCAAAGGGATTTTCCACACCACAGAATATCATGTCCAGTACATAAACTGGGGGGAGTTACCTGGAAGGGGCAGATCTGGGTTTGGGAAGAGAAGGGTCTGGCATTGGGCAGGGGGTGATGAGCAATTGTATTGTGCATCACTTCGTTTAGTTTTTTTCCTTTTCACTATTAGTAGAGTAGTAACTATTATTATTGTATTTTACTTATTAATTTATATTATTATTGTATTTTACTTTGTTTTCAATTATTCAACTGTTCCTATCTCAACATACAAATTTTACTTTTGATTGTCCTCCCCATTCCACAGAGAGAAGGGAGGGAGAGAGAGGGTTGAATGAGTGGATATGGTGCTTAATTTCCAGCTGGGCTTAAACCATGATACCTTTGAAGAGAATGATCCAAAGATACAGAGGTACCTGCTTTTGGAGTGACATGCATTATAAACAGGTTCTATCACACCTTGGTCTGGGAAAAAGTTTCCCAGTTGCTAACAGGGCGTGAACTGCTCTGACAGTAAATAAGGAAACTGAGATGTGTTTCAGACACTGGGAACTGGAGAGACACTTGTATTGCAGGTTCCAAGTTCAGCGTTTGTGAGTGTCTACAAGCAACTCTGAGGACCAGCATGCACCTGAGGAAGATCATGGGTGGGCCTTCAGTTTATGTGTGTAATAGAAAAATAATGTTATGTTACAGTTCTAAAATCCATCACTACTAGCAGAGCAATCTTAAAAACCATCAAACTTTTACCCACAGGGGAAGGAAAGCACTTTTACTCCTCCCTAGTCTCCTTTTTGATCACTTATGAGCCTGTTTTGGTATTCTCCAGAAGCATGAAATTAAGATACCTCTGAAAGAGGAACAGGAAAGAAAGAACATGGAGGAAGTGAGAATGTTTACAACCATAAAAGGACCTGCAGAATACACTACAGTAGCAAACAGAACCTTTCTGCCTCAGTCCATCAAATGACACTGTTTATTTATTTAAGCTACAGAAGTATGGTAAGTCTTCTGAAGAGTTGCAGCTGAGGAAAACTAAGTCTCCAAATAAGTAATTACATTTAAACTGAAGTAGGTTCAGTGTGTTTATGTCAGACTTACATTTGGAAGGTCACAGAACTCAAAGCTCATATAGTAATCCAGGCAAGAGTAGTAGTCTGTTTCTATTTTACCCAGAATCTTCTGTTTGGCACATGGGGTCAGGAAAATATTTTCCAGGACAGCTTCTAACTGAAACTTATCAGGATACAAGAGTTGATTTCTCTGCAAATGAACCAAGAAAACAAAGTTAAAATATGACAGCAAGATCTTAGACACTCCTTGAAGCCCACTCATCCCATCCCTGGGCTGGCTTTTGTTATTCCAGTAGCTTCAGGATTTTAATGCAACATTTCCAAAATATAACATTTCCATTTCACAATGTTTTGGCTTATCAGCCTTGTTACTAGTCCCCATCCTACAAGTTTTGCAAATTTAGGGCACAGGTGAGGCCTCTAGTTTGTAAGAGCCCTTTATTTCTTAACTATGCTCCATTTAGCTTTCCTTCTGTGTAGAGAAAAATATAAAAGGTAAAGTGAAATAATGATATTTCACAAAAAATAGTGCTCTATAGAAGCTTTCTTAAAATCCACTCAACATTACATCTAAAACCAAAATAATTCCTCATCTACTGAGAATAGCTTCTATAAAAATGGTGAATCAACGGATACAACTGCCTTCTCTTACCTCATATGTGAAATTGTGTTTGAATTTTTTGTCATCCCAGTTCAGATCCAGGTATTCATTAAACAATGTTGGTCTTTGCTCTAGAGACCCACATGCATGCAGGTGTTCCATGCTTAATATTCTCTGAAGCTGGAAAAGTGGAAAAAATTGACACACATAAGTAATTTTTCTAAAAAGTGTTCAGTTTATCCTCAGGCAGTAGATTTCCTGGGCAAAAACACACTCTGTGAGAACCTCTGGATGGTCTACACCCATGAAATCCTACTTCAGTCTCTCCCAAGAAACCTAAGGGGCTGACAGCTTTGTCCTGAGGGTAAGCTGCAGCCCAAGTACAACCATGTCTGGCAACATGAAACAGAATTTTTCACAGCATTTTTCTTCCTCTAAGACACAAAAAGATTGACTTCAAGGCTTTCACATGGTAACAAGTACAGAAAAAGAAAATCATTCTGTGAGGACCAAACACAGAAATTGAGTTACACTCATCCCTTCCAAGGGATGTAAGACTCATACCTGGCCTGCAGAGAGTGTCACACAGCCACCCCAGGCAGTGATGTCCATCTTGGATTTATCCTCCAGCCCCAGCTGGAGATGAGCAGGCTGCCCAGCATTCCCTGAGACCTGCAGCTGAAAGCAGAGAAGGATTTGTCCAGCAGCAAGACTAGAACCAGCAGAATGATCCCCATCCAGTGGAGGAAAACAGAGACACTGTCAAAGCTGCCACAGATCCATGTTCAAACTCTGTGGAACTCAGTGGTCTGGAAACTCTGGGCCTGAGACAAACCCAGGGAAGGTGCACTTCTCCAACCAAGGCCATGGAAGGCTTTTGTCACCCTCTCTGGAAGCTGCATGGGGTCTGTCATGCAAAGCAACTAATGGCAGGCACAACTGCAATAATGACCCTACAAGATAATTTTTTCCTCTGAATATGATTCTGGAACCATACCTGAGTATTGTGCAAACCCCCCTGAGCACCAAAGGGCTTCAGATGAACAAACACTGCACAGCTGGCACAGCTTATTGCTGAAAGTCTTCAGCCTCAGCAGCTGCAGTGTCCTGACCCACACAGTGCATTGTCAGAAAGAAATTATACTGTAGTATTTGGTCTGGAAGGATGATTTGTGGAGTTCCTCCTCTTTTTCCCTATATATGTTTTGCATATATAAGTGCATTTCAAAACTATAGTTTAAAGCCTTTTTAGTCTTGCACATTTTCACATTTGTGTTGCAATTTCCTATACAATCTAAAAAATTACATTTTCTTTACAGGGTATCAGAGGGTTTCTGGTTTGGTTTTATTGTGGGTTTTTTTTTNGGTTGGTTTTTTTTTTTTTGTTTTTTTTTTTTTTTTTTTTGTTGTTGTTGTTGTTGTTGTTTGTTTTTCTTGTATGTGAAGAATAGGAGTTTGTTCATTGCTTCATGGACAAAATTTGCCTCATTTTCATTGCTTGGCAGGTTCCTGGGCACTTCTGAGTTCCTCCCATCCAAAATGGGTCAATACTAAAAGTGCAAGACTGTTGGCTAGGAAGCAGTGGTTTGGACACAAGGAGCTAACAGCACTCAGTGCTCTTTACATTTCTCAGGATGATTTCTGGTTCTGCAATTCTCAGGGATGAAAGGCACACTCACAGTAAATGCAGTATCACAGCTGTGTTTTTTGCAGCCCAGCCTCATTATCTCACCTGATGGTTGTATTTTCTGCCCTTTGTTTCTGACAGGGAATGCACCTCCAGTTGCTTCAGAGTGTAATTAAATGGGTGGGCAACAGTGGCTCTGTAGCTTGTCCTGCGTCTTCCAATCTTCAGAGAAGATGACACTGATATCTGATCCATATCAACAGATGGAAAAGGAACTTGTGAAATAAAGCACCTCTCACATACTGACCTCAAACATGCACCCAGTAAGATTTCCCTGTATCTTGTCCTCAGATTAATTATGTGCACAATGAAGTCCTTTCTGAAGAAGTGAGGCAAATTAATGGTAAAATTAGGACAATTTTTGCTGCTTGAATTCCCTGCATAGCACAGCTCAAAGCAGAACTACTCTCTATATTTTACTAAAATAATGAACAATGCTTAAGTTTGTTGAGGCTTAATTTTGATCTCATATTTAGGCACTGCAGGCTGCATTGCCACAGAATCATTGGACACGGCTTGCAAAGTTAAAGCACAAGAAAAAGCATTTGCTTCATCAGGAACTAAATTCTGCTATTACTGAGAGCAAAATATTTTTGTAGTCATTTCGATAGTGGTGGGATTTTAATAGTTGTGGTAATTTAAGGAGTAGTAAAAAAATACATTCTATACAACTGCTAAAGTAAATTTTGGAATTTTAACACTTTTTAAAGAAATCAAAGAATTCTGTGCTCTTTGCAGGCACATTTATGTTTATGTGTGGTAGCATACTTCATACATTGTCTTCTATCTTTCCATTATTCAGAAAATAATGTAATGCTCAGCCAAGGTGCTGAATTTCAGATGCACATGTAAAGATAGCACAGTTAGCAGCAAGTCAGGAAAGCGTCCCCACTTAACCACATCTGGAAATCAACCTACCCTATGTTCTCCTAGTTCTGTCTTTTTCACTCTTTATATTTTTAAAAAATAGTGATGACTTACTTTATGAAAACAGACTAGGTTCAACTTTCACATTTGTTGGTCTTGCTAATAAGGAGGAGAGTGAAAGAATGAAATTCAAAAGAGCTTTGACTGAATCAATAAAGCTGAAAATGCTAAGCAAGGTATGTGTCCTCTTCTGTGTGGGTAAATCCAGTTTTATACCCATGCAATGAGTTCTTCATCCTTCTCAAGCTCAACTAATGTTCACACTCACTCACTTGTCTTAGATTTTATTTCTTTAAAGCATAAGCTGCTTTAAGCATGACATTTGTGCTATTCTTCTCACCTACTCTCAGAGCCCTTTACCCAGTGCTTTGAAGCTTATGCATTTCATTACCTTTGGTTCAGCAGCAAGGTGTGGGGTTACCGCAAACAAAAAAATACTGTGGCCTGAAAATACTTCCTACAAGAATATCAGCTACTCAGCTTTCACAGTCAGAACTTTTTATACATCCAAGAAAGGTGATAGTTTGCCTTATAGTCAAGTTCCCTGGCTTGCTTAATGCCTTTTTTAATTAAATAAAAAAAAAAAACCAAAACAAACAAACAAAAAAAAACCCCACAAAAAACAACAACAAAAACCCACCAACAAAAAACAAACAAACGAAAACTCTCTTTATACACTCCTGACATTTATTTGCTCTAGGCCACTGTACCTTGTCCTTCTCGTTCCAAATGACAGTAAGAATATCCTGGTGACTGCGTGCTGAGTGTTTCACATATAAGTTGGCCCAGGCATGCCGTGGAAAAGGGATGGAGAGAGGATGGAGAAGTTCCACTACAAGGAAAACAAGTAAGATTTCCCAACAGGAATCATGACCATTCCCAGGACATTTTCTCACAGGCAGCAGGACATCCCTTGGTTCTCAGGGAAACATGGTCTCTGCTCACACACACCCCTACCCAGCAGCCACAAGGAATTCAGTGTGCTGATGTCTGCTCAACATGAGGAAATGAGAACGGGAACCCTCTCACTATTTACCAGCAGAAGAGTAGTTACCTGTAATAACCAAAAGATTGACAACTACACCCAGAGCAACTTCAGCAACAACCAGGGGAATAATCTGTGTGAAACTGAGATGGCCTTACACTGGAAGAGGAACAGCTTACAACATTCAAACAGGTAAGTGTAGTTATCTTCTCTATTTTCACATCATAAAGTCTCAACATAAGGGTTTAACACCTCAAGGTAGCAGCCAGTGTGACCAGTGCTCCCTTCAGCACCCAGTACTTAAGTTTTATGCTCCATATTCATAAAGCAGAAAGAGTATTCTGAAGTGGATGTTTCTAACAGCTAGACCTATAATGAATTTAAAGCAAATAAGACCTTAGAAGCCCTAAATTGAAACCAGGATTGGACATGCATTTTGAAATGAGATTTATGTAGTTTATTTTTTTTTATAGTCTGCTTTGAATACTTGTAAAAGACTTGAGAAACCTACCCTGAATGCCATGGCCTCCAGGCAGCTTTGGGAAGAGTCCAGTGTAAGTGCCTGTTAGCTTTATCTCTTTGCCATCCCACAGGGCAATGTGCCTCAGCAGATGAGTTCTGTTGCCTTTTTGGTAAATTGTCATAAACACAAGTTGCCTTGGAAGAATTTTTAACTAAAAATAAAAGAGGGCAAACATTAAACTCCAAGGTCTCTGAGAAGGTAAAACCTAAATGTAATTTTGGTACCCCAAAGTGCTGTGGGGTCTGTAGGAATGTGTTTTTAAAGGTCTAGAACAATGATACTCTAAGCCCACTGCTCTCATATGAGCAACTACTCATTTCTACTTGTTTTCATTTCCACAGCAAGTTGTCTTTGCAAATAACGGAACATACATAAGCAAATGAATATTCCCTTTACAACAGTCTTTGATTATTATACAGTTTGATTTTCTTTTATCTCACAGAATAAACCTTACAACATCAAGAGTCCTACTATTACAGAATAAATCCAGCAGATAGCACAAACAACAATAGGTATTTGTGATGTCTTTTCTTATCTAGAGAAAGAAATGTGTGGTACCTGCATTATAAAAACTTGTTCCATTTGTAGCACATGATTTTTCTTATTTCCTATAAATCCTATATGAGTGCTCCATCTATAGGAGCAAACAAATATAAACTCAAACTAATCCACAGTCTAATGTTTGCTCATGCTACTGGAGAAATCAAGGGCAAAACACCTCACACAGCAGGAGCTGCATTTGGCCTTCACTTCACTTGCAGCCACCCTGAGTGCCCTCCTGTCACTGCCAGCCTTTGCTATCAGTGGATGGTACCAACCTGGGCCATGGTCTGTGCCACTTCAATGGCATTAGTGTAGCTGCTTCCAGTCAAAGTTAGCTTTGCTGAAATGTTGAAATCCCTTTTTTCCATCTTGAGGTAGAGTTTGCCTTTTGCTTCACTCATATCATAATTTACCTTTTCAAGTTCCCATTAAATTAAAAAAAAGAAAAAAAAAAGGAAAAGACTGGGATTGTTAACATCTTTAAAAACAGGAACATACTCAACAATAACAAAAATGTTAGAGATACTAGTACTAGAAATAAAGCAGCTTGACTCCTAACATATTAGACAAGTCTACTTTGCAGTGATGAATGCAATGGATTACTTGCAGATAGTTACCTTAGAAGACAGTTGTGCTGCACAGGGGAAGTACTGTAGAAAGAAGGGATGAGTCTGGAGTGCTTTTACATTCAACTCTTCACTAAAGGGAAGAAATGTTCTCTTGTTCAACAATATATCAGAAAGTCCACTCTTGCTGGCAGCACAAGTTCATCTGAGTTAGCTCCAAAGTCTGCCACAGCTTTTAGAGTTAAAATGGCAGTACCTGCCACTGAACACTTACCCAGCTCCCAGTTTTTGATGCATTCACACAAAATGACTGCCTCTAAGCTCAATAAAAAAAAAAATCTATGTATGCATCCCAGGGACAGAATGTAGCCCACTGGACCAGAAATCATTTTGCCATAGCAAATGTGTCAGCTTTTTAAAAATGACATAAGTACTTTGGAATCTGATTTTGCAAGCACTGTCATGGTTTATAAACTTAGAACTTACAATTATTAGAGATTTTAACAGAACTTACAAGACTTTTCAGTGCAAAGGTCTCTCGCTAGAAACTTAAGAAATATCTGAAATATCCCAAGGCTAAAGATATCACACCTCTAAACACCCTTAAAAGCCTACAGTTTTGTGCAGATACAGCCATATTGACACCAACTTAGAAAACCAAGTCGCCATAATTTTACAAGTTTCAACTGTGCCAAAAGAATTTAATAAGATTTAAATATTGATGTCAAGTTAAGTTATATTTTCAAGTACTTATCTGGTCCAGGCCTAGAGATTTACAGACTCTTTCACTGTCTGCTACTTGGATTCTGTGTGGGCAGGCAGGGACAAGTCCCAAGCTGTGAGGGGAAGAACCTATCTGCAGCCCTTCAGAAACTCCCTGAGGTTCCCAGTGTTTGGTGACTACTCACTTTATCCAAGTTTTGTTATCCATTTCACCAGTGATTTGGTGATTAATACAGTACTGTATTTCATGGAAATCACAGTGGCCTAATGACATTTTTTATAGTGCTCAGAATGACCCTTTTACCCTTGCTGGTCTTTTTTTCTACTGATGGAAAAGGAGAAGTTTTTGTTTTGCTCATAGGTCAGCCTCAGAGCACCTTCAGTTTCATTTTCAGTCATGACTTCTTGAATTGTCATCTGTGGAGGGGGAAAATAAACAAATCACATGCCATAACTTCTACCCATCATTTCACCTCATCTGAGCACAATCTTTTAACTCACTTAAAACCATCATCTTGACTGAAGTTTATCTTCCAGACAGGCCTTCTGGATGCTTCCTAGATGTAAATCAAGAGCCTCAAGAGAAGTTTTCCTTTTTTTGTGTGTGTTTCCATAGCTACTCATTTGCATTATTGATAAATATTAGTGTTACTTTCAGTGTACCCTTATCTGGTTTAAATCTAAAGCTACTGGTTCTTGTTTATGTGTTCCACAATCGCATGTTTCATGTACCAGAAATAATTTTTTTTTTTT
>VZRH01001301.1:215642-328897 GCA_013397555.1 Urocynchramus pylzowi | reverse complement strand
TTTTTTTTTTTTTAAGAAACAGATGATACTCTACCAATTTTTTGCTCCAGGGCATTCCTCCCACAGCTGCTGCATCATCTACAGCCTTATCCTGAAAATACTAAAGAATCTCTCTGGGAAAGATGATGGCCGCCTCCCACACTTCATTAGCAACACTGGTATTTGCCAAAGTCTGTGGGAACAGTAATTTCTGAAGTCCCCTGGTTATACTCATACCTTATAAATGAATAAGGCACCTCAAGAATTACCATCTCTGCTTTTCTTTTTTTTTTTTTTAATTCAAACATTTAGAGGACAAAAGACATTTTACTAAATATTAATGGGGAAGAAGCAGTGAAAATATCTTACACCTTTCAATAAAAGGTTGGCAGTAAATATTCCCTTGAAACTCTAATACTTAATATGCAGATTTAATATTGATCTAATGTTTATGTTCAGGAAAGTTGACCTTTACTCTTGCATCCTAGCTACACGTTCTGTTATTTGAAGAGAAGGTGGTGGATCACTTGGAAATGTTTTGCTGTGTACTACCCTTCAAAACGGAAGGGGACATTTCAACTAATGCTTCTTTCTCCCAAGGGATAAACAGACACAGCCTTTGTTGATCCTATCAAGTAGTTTGGAATATAAATCTACTTCTGTTTATTCAACTCTGAAGCATTTTAGGCATTTGTGCTAATTGGTTTAACCAAGGCAAGGAGTTCTCTAGGTATGGACAGCTGTTTTCTGCCAAAAGTTCTTTCTACTTTTGTGAGCCCTATCAGCTGCAAAGTGATGGTAAATACATGCCTTCCTGAAATGATTAACCCTGAAACTGGAGATTTCAGGTACCTGACCAGGTTCCTTAGAAATAGACAACTAGCTCTGTACTTAAGTTAAATGAGGATTCAGATAAACTGGGCCAAGTAAGCTCTCAGCTGCACTTGTATATAAACCTGAAGTAATTTCACTGAGGCCACTGGAAGTGCTCTGGATTAATGCAAATGTAGCTCAAGTGACAGCTTTCATCAAAGCACAGGAAAAATTTTGTGGTGTATTACCTTAAGAGAGAAGGGAAGTCCCAAGTGATGGAGAAGTGATATTGAATGCTTCACCTCTGCCACGAACACAAATATACCAAAGAGTTCAAAGTCTGTGTCAACATCCACAGTCACAGTTATATCTTTCTCATCATATTGGATTTCACAGACAGTCTTAGCTTTAGTTTCTATATAAAAGGGACAAAATAGTGCCAATTTGAGCAGCTAATTTTTGAGAAATTTCAGTACTGCCTGCATAAAATCAACACAGACAGCTTTTAGCTTAATATATTCATCAAGACAAAAGTCATCAGTCAGGATTACAAGAACTTCAGCCTGTGGTTGGAGGAGGGCAGAGTTTTTCTGGATGTCCTTGAACTTTGTCCTTACAAAGTTTTGTGGTAACAGAGCTTGTGTACCCACATCCAGTGGCACATTAAGTGGCAAGTTAGTTCCTGTCAGGAATGTGTTTGTGCAGCTAGAGCTGACTAATCCATACAGCCAACTGCATACCTGGCCTGCAGCAGCCTCTTCCAGAGAAGAGCTCTGAGCTGTTTTGACCTCCAGTGACTCCTTTGGTTCCAGCTACAGCAGCCCAACAATGCCCAAAGATCATAACCTGAAGACTTTCTCCACTGTCCTACCAGCTTTGCATATTTGAAAAGGAAAATGCGAGACTGCTAAAAGATCAAAATGAGATAAGAGATGTGAAACCCCACAAATTCTTTAAGACAAAGCCCACAGAAATGGTGGGTTTGTGGTGGAAATCACATGGTGACTCTGGCTGTCCTGAGAATGACCTCTCATCCTGTTGCTTTTTTCTGAATGGGTGAAAGGAGATGATGCCATTCACATTAGAATTGATTCAGTGCCTGCTAACCTCAGTAATTCCTGCCCTTTGGTGCTCTCACAATTGTTGAGCTTTCTTCAACATGAATATATTCCCCTGGGGGCACTTAAGGTACCTGATCACAGTGTAAGAGATAAATGCAGATAGGATTTATGCCAGGGCAAGATTTGAGGGTAGACTGGCTTCATCAACTAATTACAAATGCAGTTTCAGAATGACAATTTTACTTACAAACAAGATAAAGCCTCTTTTTAGATACTACCAGCAAATCTTAGTCAGTTTGTAGCTGTTGAAGGAACAGCTGAAACATCCTCATAGAGCTATTAGAGAATAAAAACCCTGCCAGGAATGGCAGATACTCACCTGATTTCTGTAAACTGAAAATCAGGTTGATTGCCTTAGGGTAGCCAGATGCCTGGAGTACCTCACTGCTGTGCACACTCTGGCAGAAGAGATCCACTTGGTGGCCAACATAATAGGAGTTTATTATGTATGTGATTGACGTTTCTCCAGCTTCAATGTGCACATATCTCTCTTGAGTAGTGTTTCTCCCTTGAAAAACCACATCTACCTAAAAATGACATGTAAATATAAGTTCTCAAAACAATATTTAAATACTATTTAGTTTTAAGACGGGAGAAAATGGAAGTGAAAGAAAGTTCTGTCTAGTCTATACTTATGTCAAAATCTATCCACAAACAAAATGTCTCTTGGCCTTTCATTAATCATCTTTGACTTTCAAGTATGAAGCTCATTCAACTGAAGGAATGTCAAGCCATGCCAGCCTCACTGATCTATGGTAAGTTTTCATTAGGTTCTTTTTTATCCCACAAACACAACTTCCTTCTTATAAAGGATACTTAATATACACCTGCTGACAATACTTACCAGATAGCAGGTATTCCAATACTTCCCAAAAAATAGCACCCAAAGAAATACTTCTTTCAGTATAAAATTCCCATTAAAGAGCATAGGAGCAATACTTCAGTCCCTAGTGCAATGTGCTTAAGCAGAGTTACAATATCAACAGTACCCACTCTACTACCACGGATCAGAATGGAAGAATCTTGTTCAGAAAGCAGTCAAGGAGAAACTTTCTATTTCAGTAGTTCTGGTTTTAGGCATCCACAATTTTTAAATATCGGAAAATCTCAGCTTCCATCCTGTACCTTACAAAATGGGAGTTTTCGTTCAAGCCACGAACTTGAATTACATCCTTATACGGGACAATAATTATAATTAAAAACAAAGAAAAGAAACAAAAAAAAAATCCAAAACTACCTGTACAGATGATGGGACTCTGGCTTGTAGCAGCCATGGCAAAGAGTGATGGAAATTCCCTGTTATGTTGGTACTTGTTTCAAACTCCTGAAGTTGTCCTTCAAGAACTGTTAGGTGAGCACCATAAAGCACTTTCAAACTAAAGCTCCTGGTGACTTTGAGGTTCAAGATAGCCTATGTGCAACAAAAGTAAATTGTGAAAAGACAGAATTGTAAAAGTTAAAGCTCCTGATGGTCAGGGTTCTTTCTTTGGTTGAGACAGTACAATCTCAAAGATGTGTCAAAGATGCATCTTGTATAATTTTATAACATAACACAACACAGTTATAAATGTCCCTTTTATTTTAGAATTCAACCATTTAACATGTATTCTCAAGTATGGCCATGCTTTAATGCTATTCAATTACATGCTTAATAAGTCTTGTGTTTCTCAGATAAAAAAATATGCTAGGTAATCAGAGTTCAGAAGGAAAATACCATTTGGAAAGGACCAAGTGAAATCCTAGCAGTGCTGTCCTCTGCCCTGTGTGTCCAGGGGACACTGCAGCTCTCTCAGAAACAAAAATGCAGTGCCCTCCTCTCACTCCACACTGGGAGCAACCTCTAGACCCAGACCTGTGGAAAGTCCTGGTCTAAACTATTCTTCCATGAGAGCAAACTGAGCTTCTGGACTCCTCTTAAGAACAAAAGGAGCACCTGGACTCCCCTTCACCTACACCCACTGCTCTTTGCCATCTCACTTCCCCAGCTGCTGTCCCCATCGTGCCATGGCTCCAGGTTGATAACTTACCTGCAACTCAATCCTGTCTTTTATTTGCAAAGTCTTCAATGTGTCTATGTTATGAATAAGTTTGTAGTTAAGAGACACAACATCCAACTTCTGGACAAAGTTCAGTTCTTCTGTAATCTGCTCATTCAAGTAAATATGACAAAAGTTAACTGTGGCACATCTCTGATATAAAGATATCTCTGAATAACTATAATCATTGGACTAATTACATATTAGAATAAAATTACAAAAACTATGAAAACTTTATGGAGAAGAATTGTCTAATTTTTTTAGAAGTCACAGCTTTGTACTGTAAAAAGGAATATGCTGCACCCACAGCTTTGTACTGTAAAAAGGAATATGCTGCACCAAGTGAAGATTCTTGATAAGGAAGGTTTGATGTCATTTACAAATGGGAGTCACGGATCATCATTGATGTCAAATTTGTTGCAAGGAGCAATTGCACAGAAGGCTAGCTGAAAGATACTGCCTTCATTTAATTAAGGCCTTTAGAACTAACCCAGCCCCGGCAAAGGATTGCATTTGGATTGTCTGCAGAAACAATATTTACCAAATCAATTAGCTCACTTCAGCTTCTATTCCATATCTTACTGTCATGGAGAAGACACTTACTTGCACGTTGTTCACACAGAAATGAATAAATCCTTTATAGAAGTCACTGTTTTTTTCTGATACCACATCAAGTAACATCCTCGTGGGAATGCCAATGTCAGCAGCTCCTTGGATGTTATGGGTTAGCACCACATCCAGCTCTTGCCTTTCCTGTTAATATTTCATAGCACAGAGAGCAAAGCACGTGTAGAACTCAAAGGTCACTGCAACACAGAGCTCAAAACAGAAATCTGTCTGTCCTACATTTAACATGAATTAAACTCCCACTAGCTATGTTGTTTCTTTATGGCACAGAAACATGCAGAAATTACCAGTTATGGCAGGAAAGTGAAACACCGTGAGGAAACAGGTACTTTTATTGTTCTCTGCTCTCTTGCTCTGATGACAAGAGAATCCAAACTTGTCAACAGAAAAGCAAGAGATTCACAGCCTTCCCTGTGTTGCTGTCTCACTGAGTAAACAAACAGCAGTGTCTCAATTAATCACTCCCTATTATTTTGCAGGGTAAATAACAGTGATGTAAAGAAAATCCAACAGTAGAACACAAACAGCAAAAATTTCCACATAAAGAGCATAACAAGGAAATTATTCAGGAAGTGCCAGAGCCTATATCCTATTATCCTATGCATCGGTTACTGCACATTGAAGGTGCCAGATTTACAAAGATTATTTCATTTTTATTCTGGCATTTATTACTGAAGCTTGGCTATTTGTTCCAAATAACATAGGTTAGGGTACATTACTCAGTACTTTGCTCACACACTCGAACAGCCCGCAGGGTACTCACATCAGCGACTTTTAGTATAAAGAGTCCTCGGAATTTACTTTCATCAACAGTAATCAGTGTCTGTGAATCTAGGTTCATTTTATCCATCAAAAGGTAGCCTGAGCCATCAATTTTCATTGGTGCTCCAAGATCCTGTAAAAGAAAGAAAAAACTTTTAAAAAATCACATCTTTTGCACTTAACCACAAACACATTATAGCACTGAAACTTAATTCCTAATAGTCACTTTTAGGACTACCTAGCTGTAAAATCAAATATATTAGGCAATATAGGCACAGGATGTTTCAGAAATCTTGAGAGCTTTTTAATACATTTTATAAATGTTGTCCTTTTTACTTTGAATATGCCTTATTATTTTTGATAAATTAGTCAGCATAAATAGAACACGGGACAATGTGGCAGCTCCTCCTGCCTAAATGAAAAGTTAATTAATATTCTATGCTTGGCATTGTCCCAGTGGCCCAAAGCATCCATAAATTCAGTGAAACCAGACAGTATACCTAAGTTTATTATGGCAGTTCTGTTTTTGGAAAAGGGCAAGTAAGTCTCATCTTTGTACATTCAGATTTACCCTGACTTGCATATTGAATACACAGATCATAATGTGATAACATGTCTCTCAAACTTTCCATACACTGAATTTTCTGACCTGAAGATAATCTATTTACTTCATATATTTTAAAACTATTTCAGAGTTTGTTTCTCAAACTGCTGAGAAACTGTAACTGCTGATAAAGCCAAAGACAACTTTGAATAATCATTATTTCTGAACAGAAAAACCCTGCAGAATTCTCAACATGTTTTAGAAAACACATCAGAGCTAGTACAAGCAAGTCCATTATCTGCAGGTAATGATTAACAGAAAATGTGGTGTATGCCACATGAAAATACAGGGAATTACTGGCTCCAGAAGTAAGATGCAGCATTTAAAGAGAATATTTTTCTTTTTTCTCTGCTCCCTCTTTGAAATACTTGATTATTGTCTTTTGACTTTAGCAGATACAATGGTCCTAGCTTAGATATATAAATTCAACATTAAATTCAAACATTTAAATTCAAAATTCAAAATTCAAACATTTAAATTCAAAATTCTTTTCCATACCTGAATTGTTTGGCATTTATTCTCTATAAGAATTTTCCACTGCAGGTTCTTTTCAGGGTCAAAGTCCCCATTCATTTGAAGATCACAGGCACCCAATTTCATTCCAACTCCAATAAGATATTTTAAGTGTTTCCGTGCAGTGATGGACAGCTCATTTTCCCTTGGGATTTCCTTCAGCTGGGGGAGGTCATGCCTGAACTGAATTTCCAGAGCCATCTTTGGCTTGCACTCTGCTCTCACTTCAAGACGGGCGCTTTTCCCTTCTGTTTCCAGGACAGAGAGCAGCTCTGCCTGGCACTTATCTTTCTGCATGGATCCTGTGAGCCGTGACTGAGTTGGGAAACTGAGATCCTATGAAGATTTAAACAAAAAATCCTTTGGAATATACAAACACTTCAAGACAAGTGTGTATTATATGATATAATATCAGAGACAAAACCTACAATCTCCAAGCTGCCATTTCTCTCCCTCTCTACAAGAAAAATGGTGATTTTTCCTGAATAGGACCTGATGGAAGATTTAAGGGCTGTCCTGCAGAATTCACAACTTCTGCATTGTTACAAAGCTTCATACTTACAAAAAATACAAAACACCTGTTTCTTCAGATTGGCAAAGTTTACTATACATTCTATGCGTCATCCAGACCACATCAATCTCAATTTTCAAACAAATTAATGTACAAAAATCATAGGCCTAACAGACATTCTTGCATCTGGTTGTAGAAGGTTTGGTTTTTTAATAATTGAACTTCCAGCTTGTCTTGTGCAACATCTTAAATGAAAGGTTTCTTCCCATTCTGTCAAAGGATTTCTAAAAACACTGAAAATTCTAATATTTTTAATGCTTTAAGGGATTTTCATTCTCTTTTCACTACAATTTTCCTGTCATTTCTATTGTTATGTTGCTACTTTGTAGTTGAGGAAGTTACTCAGTTTGAGGATTTGAAAGCAAAATATAAATGTCTGTGAACATTTAGGAAAAAACCCCTGATTTTGCAATAATCACTCTTTCCAATGTAGTCAGTGAGGCTAATTGGAAAAACCAAGGAACTTCTCCTTTGATATAATCCTCACAGACCAGGGAATGTATTTCTGAGGGAGTGCAGGCTAATACTGCTGTTCAGCCTTAGAGGGCAGTGTCGGCCTGAGAAGGCAACAGTCAGCAAAGACTGAACTGATCTCAGTTTCCAAAGAGCACCTGGGAACAGGATGTGTGAGACACTGCCTTTGCCTAATGCTGTGAGACAGGCATGCCTTTAGAGTGCCTTCCCAACACTCCAGCAGCGTCATTTTAGCTAAAACCCACAAGGCATTCATTTCATCCCCAAACTCTCTTTAAAAGCTTCCCAGAGCTACCTGCAGAAGTTGACATTCTGTTTCTGTTTCCAGTGTCCAGTCAGCTTTATTCTGAACACAGAGATCCCCTCTAGCCCTCAGTCTGCATCTGCCAGCCTGCAGCAGGAAAATGCCCTCTGTGGTGGAGTCTGTGGCTGCAGAGAACAGGACTGAGTTTTCAAAAGGCAGCCCAAGCTCGCTGAGCCAGGGAAATGAATGCCTGAGCATCCCTTGGAGTGTATATTCATGCTGGCAGGAGGAGTCTATCTGCACATCCGCTGCTCTGCCATCACACTGCAGGTTCATTAAGAAGCCCATGTTGCAGATGTTCTGTTGAAATGAGGCCCCCAAGACTGCAGCTCGAGGCAATCCCATCCTCTGCAACAGAAAAAATTACACAGTTTAAAATGCACAAAGCAAAGCAACTGCCTTCCTCATTTGTTCCTAATTCATGAGAAAGCATTTCTTTCTGAAACAGTCTGCATTTGGAAAGGACCATACAAGACAGCTTGTTTTGTAGAGAAATCAGAAATTTCTCTGTGAAAAACCTGAAAAAAAGCTAAATTGGGGGGAGGGGGAAAGAAAAATAAATCTTCGAATAATATTTTTATAAATAATGTAGAAGAAAAAAATCTTAACTTCCACAATTCCAAACCGAAAGGACATGCTTTTCACTAGATTTTAGGACAAAAGTTTACTTTAATTAATAAACTATTATTAAGCAACATTTTTATGGCAACAGCAGTAACACCTGCCATTGTATTACTCCAAATTACCACTTCCCCCTGCAAGTGCTCTGACTCATTGCTCTGTCAGAACTTTAGTGACCAAATTTGGCCTATCCATAAATGTGTCAGGAGAGTTTTCTGTGACTCAGTGATCTGAAATACACAGACTGGAAGGGCATGCAGAAAACAATCTGGGCTTACCTCTAGACTGACGCACTTGTTTCTAAAAGCAAGTACAAATCCTGTCTCATTGTTTGCCAGGCTCACTTCCCCATCAGCTTCCAAAGTGCAAGGCCCAAGGACAATACCAAGGATACCCTTGTACTTGTCACTTCTCATGGCTGACACCTTCAGTTGGTTCTCTCTGGCAATTCCCAGAGAATGAAGTGAAGGCAAAGAATGCTGGAAGTCGATTTCTAAATGAGGATGAGTGTTACTGGTGGCATAGAGTTGCAGGCAGGCAAATATGTCATAAAAAGAAACATGTCCAAAGAGGATGACAGTAAAGTTGCTGGTAAATATTGACCCATTCAGTGAAACTCTTGCTGGAGTCTGAAAAATTACAGAAAGCTGTGGTCAAGTTTGCTTTCCTGTCAGGTCACATACTGTTTTTAAAAGCTCATATTACTATAAGAGAACTGTCCCCTACACCATTTTGTATTCATCCTACATAATTATAAATGCTGAAACAAATGGAGAGATGGACTCAAATCTTTATTTTGGCGTTCCATAATAGAAATAACAAGAAGAAAACCCAAACCAGTAATTAATGAAAATATTTGAAAGTGCACACAAAACTTCCAGGAAGCTCAAATCCTATGTGTCCAACACTTTCAGTACTCAGATTCCCTCCACAGTAGTTAAGACACTATGCTGTTGAGAGCAAAGTTTATAAATGAAGTGAGTACCTCAAAATGATGAAATGCAATTGCACCATTGCAAAGGCCAGAAAGTTGTTTGTTAGCAGATTCTCCACTGCAAGCAACCTGTTGATATTGTCAACAAAGCACATTCAGAGAATGACGAGAAAAGCAGGGAGGAAGGAGCAAGTTCAAAGGAACAAGTTCAAAATCCAAAGGAGCAAGTTACAGGGCTGCTTTAAGGATCAAATGGATGAAGGTACCAAAACATAGATTTAAGGTTAGAGTTCCATTTAAAAAAAATAAACAGTTTAGTGCGCTAAATACATTACAATATATGGCAGGATTTCTGCAAACCTCTAGTACATGTGGAACAATGTCCATTAGTCTTCCCACATCATGGTGAAATGAAAGAGAAATTTCCATGGCAGTGCCAGTGGTTTTCTTCTCTATCTCAATCTTGAGCTTCTCTGTCTCCATTGTGGTTGTTATCCCTGCAGCAATCTTTCTGGAGAAATTCTATGCACAAAAGAAACCAAATCATGGAAAGAAACAACAATATCCCAGCAACAACTGGGAAAGGCAGAGTGTGTTGCACTGTGCTTAAACATCACAGCCTGTGTCAGGGCGGCAGCACTGGTAAAATAAAAGTGCAAATTCATCAAGGCAGCCTCATTTCAAATAGAGATTATAGTGTTATGCCAGACCTTCTAAATGCAGTATATCAATAATTCTGTCTGGCTCCAAAACATATTAGGAGCATTTAGCACCCTGAAGGTCCACAGTATGACCAGGAGCCAGACAACACCTTTGTTTCACTCAGTAATTTAGTACATTTCAAAAACAGAGCAGCTTCTAAAATAAATATATACAGTCCACAGGAAAAGCCCAGAGTTATTACATATACACAAATTGTTCTACCAGAAATCAAACTTTCACAGGCAGAACTCTTCTTTACCTCATAATAGCCAGCAGCTTCTAAAACAAAAGGGATCCCATGTTTCTTTATCTTTGAGATGTTGTGCTTTAAGATCACAGATAGGTGGAATGTTGGAGGCTCTGTGGCCAGTCTGTGTCCCTCAAACACAATCCTTTCACTGCCACTCTGCAGGGCTATGGCAATGGTGTGATTTCCTGTGTCATGCGTGGCAGTAAGAATGGCATCCAAAGGCAACCCTATTGACAGGGAAGGAAGTAAAATCAACATAGCACTTCTGGGTTGTCATTACAGACTACAAAGATGTATTACAGATCAAAAGAAGCCTTCTGTAATTTTTCATAAAAAAACACACACCTTTATATAAAGTGTGATCACTTTACTGATATTTATAGAAGGACATTACCTACCAGGTAAAAATCGCATTGAAAAGGGACTGCTAAATTAAAATGTGACATGCACTTTGGAAATCAAGAGCTATCCTTTTCTTAATAAAGGATGTTTACCAATTAGTATTGTGTCCAGCTCCAGTAGTCAGCTGTCAAAAAAGATTCAGAAAAGATTTATTCTGTCCAAAGGAACCCTTGCAAAATTACTGATAACTCCAGTTCATGAAAATCCATGGCTTTGCTTAGGAAACAACACTTGGCATAAACCTATACTTAGAGGAACTGCTCAGCTTAGATGCTTTGCAAGAACACAAATGTACAATAGAGAAATAATTTACTCTGAAGTATTTCAAAACTCTTTGAACTACTTCTGTGTCCATTTTATGGTATTTTCTCAACAATATTAAAAAGAATGCTGCTAAGTCTAAAACACATTTTGTTCTGGTGTGACAACTCAGACACAACTCATTTGTTTCCAATGGTCAGCAGTCATTTAGATAAATTCATCTTGTTAGACCACACCATCAAGTCAGATTTTCTTCCTACCTGCGTTTTTTAAAAATTCAACATTATGTGTGAAAGTCCCACTGACTCTGCCGTGCCCACGATCCATGATACTGAAAAAAGCTACAGAAAGAGCCTTCTCATCCACCTGGAAGCTAGCTAGCCCCTGTTTCTTCTCTTTACTCAGTTCCAGATGTCCTTTCAGTCTTGCCTCCCCTGGGATTGCCTGACTGCCATTCTGAATGATGGCAACAGTGATATTGTGCACAGTGGTATTCCCAAACACATTCCTGCTCCTGACACGCAGTCCATACAGTCTTTTGTTGACCATCACAGTGATGTTACCTGTAACAGGCAGAAATTATTACTGTGGAGAGAGATTCTTGGGACAGAAATAGCTACAGTTTTAGAAGTAGTGTATAAACTAACCATTACTTTAATACCAGGAGGAAGTAGAAGAATTTCCATTAATTACACTTGATAATTTTTCCTAATCTAGAGAGCAAAGCAGTTTAGTGTTGAGGATTTCTCTACTAGTGAGTGTCTGTGTTTAAAATAAATTACATAATAGTATTTCAGCTGCTCCTTTTTGTTCACTAAGCTTCTTGTGCCCTTAGGCCCTGTACTATACTGCACTCCCTCTGAAGGAAAATTTACAGATGGATTGTGATCTACTACTTATGTAATTGCAGGATAAACAATCCCTCCAGAGCTCCGCAATGACCTACTCCACCCATGGAGCCATTCAAAGGAGTAGGAGTCTCAAGTCAGCCCCCACATTTTAGAAGAGGAAAGAGGCCACCCACTATTTCCTTTAATCCATGAAAACATGAAAAATCCAAACTATGTTAGTTCACTGAAAAATACTCTCAATCCAATGACCCATAGTTCATTTTGCATGTTAAGTACTCTGCTCTGCATTATACAGAATCACAGAATGGGTCAGGATAGAAGAGACCTTAAAGCCCATCTTGTTCCAACCCCTCTGCCACGGGCAGGGACACCTTCTACTGTCACACATTGTTCAAAGCCCTGTCCAGCCTGGCCTTGAATACTTCCAGGGATGGGGCATCCACAGCTTCTCAGGGCAACCTGTTTCATTGTCTGATCACCCTCACAAGAATTCCTTCCTAATATCCCATCTAAACCTGCCTTCTGTCAGTTTGAAGACATTCCCCCTTGTCCAAAGTGCTTCCCCAGCTCTCTTGGAGCCCCTTTAGGTACTGGAAGGGCTCTAAGGTCTCCCAGAGCCTTTTCTTCTCCAGGCTGACAACCACAACTCTCCCAGCCTGGCTCCAGAGCAGAGGGGCTCCAGCCCTCTGATCATCTCTGTGGTCTGCTCTGGACTCGCTCCAGCAGGTACACATTGTTCTTCTGTTGGGGGCCCCCACAGCTGAATACATTGTGCAGCTCAGGAAGGATTACATTAAAATTAAGAAGCGTCCTTAGATAGCTGCAGGTTAAAACAAAACACAAAGGAACAGAGTACCATTGTGAACGTTGTTTTTGCACTTCAGTAATCCATCCAGAGAAAGGAGATGAGGTATGGCCTTTAATCCAGTAAAAGTGTGTTGGACTCTTCCATTTAGGGACAAAACAAAACCAGTTTTCTGCTCCCTGGCTCCCATGAAATCCATGTGAAGCCTATTTTCATTAAGCTTCAAGTCAGAAGACAACAGAAGTCTAAAAAGACAGACATAAAAATTGCTAGTAAGATATTTTTATGGTTGATTCAGGATTGTCAAGACACCCCTCCTCACTCAAAGCAGGATCAATGAGAGCCAGGTGCTCGGGAGTGTGTTGTCAGGTTTGGAGCATCTCCAAGTATGGAGACTCCACAGACTTTCTGGACACTCGTTCCAGTGTTGTGAATCTGGCAATCAGATGCTTTGCAGTCAGCACACGCTATTCACCAGATGTTTATAAATTCCTCAGTAAAGCTTCCCAGATTGGCAGACTAATTTTTCTTTAAATTTCTTGAATGTTTCTATTATGGTTCCTAATAAAAGAGAGAGCTGGAGAGACTTTGAGTTGGAAACGAAGCCTTCTCTGTCACAATATGAAATATCTCTTTGCTGATTTAAAAGCAGCATTTGAGAATTCAGTTTAAAAAAAATAAATTCAAGTATCACCATCATTTTAGTTAGGTAAATGAAACAACAATATTTCTTTGCATCCTGGCCCTGAATTGAACAGTGATGGAGAAACATGGCACAGCTTTTTAGGGAAACCTGCTAGAGCAACCAAATTGTCTGTGTTGTAAGTATAAGACTGAGACACAATTTTCACATGGCCTTCAACAAACTATCCACTGAACTATCTGACTTTCTAGACTGAAGTATACTACACAAAACACCTAAAAGTGAGGCAATCACTTCAGTTTTAATAGTGTTAGACATCCCTCCTAGAAATTGGAACTCCTAGAAGTTGAAAGTCTGATGAGAAGTAAAATCTCAGTGAAAATCCACTCCATGGGAAGAAAAAAACTACATAGTTCAGGGAAGTAAGGTTTATTCCCTCAGTCAGCAACTGAAGTCTGTACAGACTGCATCCTTTTAGCTGTTCTCCAGAAACATTTAACAGTTTATTTTTGTTTGTATTCTCCCTGTAAAACAAACCCTAAACAAATCGTCATTCCAAAAATTTTAAGTGTTCTGTTTTCTTTCCTGTGAACTGCAATAAATTGCTCTCTTATGGCTTACTCTGGTATTTAAACAAATAAATGCACTGTTGGAAGCCCAGAACTGCAAGCATACTGCAGAACTACACGAAATACCCTTCTTGGAATATTTTATCTTATTTTTAGTATTATCAGTAAATCTAATGTGCTACATCTAAATTGTAGTAACTTCTGATTTCTTTAACTCTTATTTCCTCATTCTCCTTATCCCATCCAATTGGTAAACACTGGGACCTCTGCAGAATTCTTCATTGCATACTTTTGTATTTGTGAAATTTGAAAAAAATCAGCTAAAACTTGGAAGGCCAAATTTCTATTTCCCACTTCTGCCAACTCAAAGCTTTCTCCAATACTTTAAAAACTTTATAATAAACACTGGGAAGTGCCCTTTTTCACTGGCATAACTTGTACTATCTGTTCACTCAAAGTTCTCTGTACAAAGTCCTTGGAAAGCAGCTAGAACACATTAACACAACTTATATCAACTTATGAAACATAAGGAGCAGAAGTATTTCAATAATAGGGATAACACATGAACTGGCATTTACTCAGTGGCCTTGCTGTAGCCATAGGAAAGAAGTTACATTTAAATTTGTATCCCAGAACACCCTTCAGTTCGTCAATTAACCAACATTCCGATTTCACTACCTTGATGGAAATATTTTGCCCATGAGCTGGAACTGTACTGATTCTGGGTTTATCAGGACTGTCTGATGGAGAAAAACCCTCAGTTCAATAATTCTGGCATTCCTCCTGTTTTCATTGTTCACATCGACCTCCAGCATCAGCATTTCCCTTCCATTGGAATGAAGGTGAAGGGAGCCATTGACATTGTTTTCACCGTAACTCTTCAGGGCTGCCTGGGCCTGCAACACAGAAAAAGGAGAGCAGGACATTAAGGACCTCAGATTATAATACACAATACTGAAACATCAGTCTGAGCAATGAGACTGCAGACAACAAGTTGGGACTGGACAAAAGCAGAGAGGGGAGCAAAGGGGGAAAGCAGTTTTTAGTTCTCATCTTTGTTTCTCATCATCTAACTAATTTTATTTGGCAATAAATTAAAATAATATTGCCCAAGTTGAGTCTGTTTTGTCTGTGAAAGTAATGGGTAAGTGATCTCCCTATCCTTATCCCAGCCCTGTCACAACAAAACGTGAGCTACATTGAATTTTAAGCACAATTTAACTAGACTTTAAGAGTTTTCTGAATTTCAGCCAAAATACAAGCCCACTATTCCAACCCCATGTAGCTATCTAGCCAGAACAAACTCTAACCATCAAAAGTTAACTGTTTCCCTAACAATTTACACCTCTCCACTGCAGTTCATACACTCAATGATTGTAAAGTCTTCAAGTTCGAGCAAAAAGACTGGAATGACCAGGGGACTGACCTGTGAAGATATGTTCTTGTTGATGATGACTTTTACATTCACACCACAGTCTAAGTGTTCCAATTTAGTCTGCCTGGAAAACAGCTCCCCACTTAGGCCCATTGCTTGTGGAAACTCAAGCTATTTGACAAAGTAAAGTATCAGAATAAAACATTGCATTCCCCGCAATTGCCTTATGTGATTTAATGTCTGAAATTCTAGCATGAAGTGGGTGAGGCATATAAGCAAATGTGTATTAATTTTTACCAGTTTTATCCCAAGATACTGAAAAATATATTGAAAGCAGTAAAAAAAGCATGAAAAAAAGGTCAGTGTGTGCCTTAAAAGGTTTTATTGACACAAATTATTGCTACATAACTGAACATGCTGATATACCTACAGTTATTTGTCAGGGCCAGGACTTGATTGGATTAGGACATTTACCAACAACAAACAATTATAACTCTAGAGATAACACAGTAAAACAGTCACCAAGACATAAAAAATACCAAAAATTAAAACCACCAGTACCTGGAACGAGTGTGTCACATTCACGTGTAAAAGATGTCTAAAATCTGCCTCACTGGATTTGTCCTGATACCTCCCTAGAAAACTGAGAACATCTTCCTTATTCACCTTTAAGACAGCCTCAAGCTCATGCTTCACCTGTGTGTTAAGAATGGGAGCAAGCAAAGTGCACTGAGTATTAACCCTGTGTATAATGGAAGATCACAGAAGTCATCCCTACACATCATGAAAAATGAAAGAGCTTCAAGCTATTACATTTTGGCTCAGAATGAAAAACAAGAGAATGAGGTAAAATAGCTACATTTGGTAAGAAAGATTAATAGATACAGCTAGATAAGGGTGAGAACCCTGAATTCATTCTATCCCAGTACTTGTTTTATTAATAACATTCATGCAAAATAATATTCTAAAAAATAATATATGAAGTATTCTTACCATATATTACTACACAACATATTATTCTACAAAATTAAGGAGGCACCAAGGACATAATCACACTGAACATTTTGGTTGCAGCAGCTCTGTGGCGAGAAACTAAAGACCTATAGCAAGTGAGGTCTGAAAAGACAATAAAGTGTAAATAAACAGGTACTGAATGTCTCCTAACTGAATCTAATGGGAAATTTACTCACATTTTGATGACTTAGAGTTAAAATGCACATTTCAACATCTTTGGGAAACATCCTGTAGTTATAAGGATGAGTTAAGCCAGCACAAATCTAAAAAGAAGTTTGAGAGAAAATGCAAGCAACATAAGTAATGTGCAGTAAACCACTCATTTGCCAGTTGTTTTGCTATATCAGACTAAAGGAAGTTTTTGGATAACTCACATAGGGGCTTTCAGGTTGGTAACCAAGTATAAGAGTCTGAACTGTTTCCTCCACCCCATTTATCAAAACTTTTGTTTCCATGAAATAGTGCTTTTGCTTTTTGTCAACAGTAAATGTCTCCTGCAGAAGGAAGCTTTGCAGAAAAGGCACTTTAAAAGGATGCCTGGAAAAAAAACAAGAAATAAATGTAGTGTAAAAGATCTAAATAGACAACTACAACAAGAAATCATGCAGAGTTCAACTCAAACTCCAAAATTATCAGTTACCACCAGGGTGTCAGGTATAGAAGCAAAACACATGGGACCAGACATTTAAGAAACTACAGAGCATAATGACAATTTCATACAAACTCCACACACCAATCTGAATTTTTGATACAGTTTCCATCCTGAATTTGGTAAATACCTGGAAGGGCATAGGAGAAGGTGGTGCTCTAAAGTTCTAAAATGCATAACAAATTTGAACACCTTCTACACCTTCTACACCTGCATGGCCAAGACTTCATTTCAAATAAGGGACAGTGTCCAAAAGCTCCTGGCAGATTTGGAAATGTCACCTATCCATATTTTATGTTTGTGTAGAAACAGTATCTACATGTCAAGAATCCTGTGCAACAGATGTTCAGCACTACACAGCCCTAGGAGTAGTTTACTACTTCAGTGTAATGTTTTATGAACTTTATTAAATATTTTTGCACATTTACTTAGTCAGACCTCTTGGAAGCATGCACAAACCTTTATTAAGCAGACACTGGACAGCCTTCATACATGTTAAGATATCTGGTACAGCCCTTCATTTACATATTTTTCTACTGAAAAGACACCTCCCAGTGTTTTAGTTATCTCTAAGTTGCACAGTGGTTCCTAAGGCAGCACTCCTGTGCATGCTACTGTGCCTTAAGAAAGCTGATATTTGCCCAGAAGTGATCCAGATGTCTTTAATCTGGGCATACATTTTTACTAAGGCCTTAAGGCAAGGCTTTAGTAATGGATAATGAAGACAGCTAATATGTAGGAGCAGTGTACTCATTCTCATGAGTACGGAAAACAGAAATATATTCCAAAATCTAAACAAGACCGTTTGTTACATGTTTTAAGAGGATACCTCTGGCTTTAGAATGGCTACATAATGCCTAAAGACTAGGAAAAAGGCACATGGATGGCACAGAGGATGAGATCTGGATTTTGGAACTTCCCACCACATACCAGTTTGGACACAGAAAAAATCCTGCTGTTTTCAGGAAAGGAGGTTATATGCCTGGCTGAGTTGCCAGCAAACACGTCGCAGCATACATGGTCTGTTGCCTTTGACAGCTTTGTTCCTGTCATTTCAACAAAGAGGCCAAAACCTAATGGATGCAAATAACCAGCCCATGAAGCTGCTGTACTTGAGCAAGTTCAAGGAGACAGATGGGACAAAGAACAGACTTTGTGCATGTGGTACTCTCACTTTGTTAAGCCCAGAGCATTTCCTAAGAGCATCAAGATGCACATTAAATTTAGGCCAAAACATTCTTAAAAGATAGAAATAAGAATACTAAACCTGAAATGGAGGGTTGCACGTTTTTGATAGAGCAACTTCTCCTTCCTCAGCTCTTTTATCTGACCTTCACACTGCAGTATAACAGGCAGACTTTTATAATCTCTCCATACAATCTTCAGAGAAAAGTTTGTCTTCTTAGGCTGCACTCATATCATGAGACCAGAACAGGAAAGGACAATTGCATCAGATTTACTGCATTCACATTCAGGAACCTCAATATGGAAACCATGTTGTTCAACAGGATGCAGCAAGGCTGTCAATTGACAGACCAAACCATTTCTGCGGCAGTTTAAGTCCAGATCTCCATTAATCCCTCAGTTTTCTACTGATGGCACTTTTAATCCTCTGACTCCAGCAGAAGACAAATGCCCCTTAATGTATCACTTGAGTGTCACCTACTTGCAACATAAGCAAGCTCTGGTACATGACAAAACCAAACTCGATTTCCAATGCATGGAAAAAGCATTTTCAAAGCTGTGTTTAGAAAAACACTTTTTAAGACTTCCTGCAAGGTGTGAATGGATCAAAGTAAGTGATCAAAGCACCCCTTTCAAGGAGATACTGCTGATTACCCTTCCTGTGCCACAGGCATCAAGCAAAGCAAAAATTATTTTAAGACTAGAAGGGATGTAGAGGTTAAAATAGCATATAAACCTGGACTGTTACCATGCTCACTAGCAGGCAAGAGATTCTGATTCTCCAGGACAGTAGAATCTTCTACACCTCTCATACATCTTCATCAAGTTGTGAGTAACCATATCTCCAGCTCTCTTTCTAGTCACGCTGTCTCTCTTCACCCTCTCCTCCCCTGACTGACTGTCTGGGCTCCCTAATAGATGAGAAGTATTCCAAACTACGCCACACAAGTCTTTGTTTTCTTTTTGAACCTATATTTACACTGCAGCTTGTCAAAACAGACAGAAATACATGCAGTACTGGAAGGGTTTAAGTTTCAATACCAGTAATAACATCTTTGAGGAAGAGTGTGCTGAGTCAAAAAAATTGCTTTTGTTTTTCTTTCTCACCGTTGGCAGATTCTGATAGCTGGCTGTGAAGTTAAATTCCTGTTTTGTACTCTTTATCTTAAAGCAGAGAAGTTTGGCTCGTTCATTATTCTCCAAATGAATCTCATTCTTCAGAAGCTGATTCCACAGAGAGATCATTTCACTATAGCTATGCAGAACATTCCTACCAAGATGATTAACTGTGGATGCCTGAAAAACAAAGACATTAGTCTGGCTGAGCCAGGACAGACAGCATTCCATTGTGCAGCAGCACAGCACAGAGGTGACAGAATGATCATTTACAAGAACTATTAGAAATGTGTGCCATCTTTTACATTATCAAAATACCCCAAATTACCATATAAAATTCAAAGTTTATTTTCTCTCCTCCAAACAAGGGAAAGACAAAAAGCTAAATAGTTGAACACTTTTTTCTCATTCAAGAGTGTTTCTCACATTCCTCCGTGGCTGTGCCTGAAGCAGTAGTGACCTAAGGAGGAAAAGCTGATAAAGGAACATTTTAATCATAAACATAAGTCAAATTGCATAGTGACAGAAGTCTACCACATTGCTTAATGAACAGCAACTATGATGAAATCAGTTTTAAACCTCTACTGCACAGCACTGTCTAAAATAAATTAGGAGGAAGATTAGAAACCATAGAGTCAGGGAATAGTGATAGCTCAGAGCCCTGTCCACAAAGCCATACACTCTGTGAAGCACCATGTCACCAACCTGCAGGTATGTGGTAGCTGGTGTGTAAATGTGAACTTTTCCTTCCTTCTCATTGCCTTGATCTTTACAGAACAGTTCCAGTACAAGGTCTTTAATGGAGAGAGCTTTTCCAGCTGTCAGCTGGGATGTCAGTAAATAAGCAGAATGCTGAGGCTGGTGCAGTTTGTGAGCTGTGTACAGATAGAGCCATGGGGTGTCTATATTGAACCCACCTGCAAGGGACATATATTAAAGCTGACAGAAACATGAGATTTCAAACTACCTGGATTCTAACTCCACATCAAGGCTAATAAGATCCAGGGGTTCCAGAATGAAGCTGAAATGCTACTATCAACCTTTTCTCTTCCAATTGCTAAAATCTCTGGGTTGTATATAATGAAATCAATGTCCTTCACTAGTGTAAATGGAACTGCTGTAAGAGGCCGGCCAGCCAGGCTGCGATAGTTTGGAGATTTTGAAAGCTCAGCTAGACAAAGCCGCAACAGATGTGATCTACTGCTAGAAACAGTCCTGACTGGAGCAGAAATCTGGGCTGGACAACCTCCAGGGTCTCTCTCTTCTAACAAACATCTTTATCATTCTGGTGCGCTCACGCGAAACTGCTCAGAAAAACCTGGCAGCAGCTTCCAATGCCTGCTTTTCTAATCACTAACTGAAATGGTTTGTGGTACTTTACCTTCCCACTTCTTCAGGCCATTTCTGGATGCATCCTTCCACTGCAGCCCAGCCACAAATGGTACATGGTCATTATACTGCACCTCAAAGTTGGTGCTGCTCTGCAAATATACCTGAGAGGTGTGCAAGTGCTGCAGCTGGGTTCTATAATTCATCTGTTTTTCCAGGATTTGCATGGTAAACTGGAAAAGAAGTGAAGCAAATTTAAATAAAAACAAGATCCCATTTTCAGGGCTGTATAAGTTACACACACACACAGAAGCAAGAAGGTCACAGCTTCTGCCTTTGCACTTTTGCCATTCACTCTATAGATTTTCATGCATGCTCACCAATTATAGACTGAGGTTTCTTTAATATGCATTTGTTACAACTACAGGAGATTCAAAATGAAAAATGCTGTAATATTCTGAGTTGTTATAACTTGTGCCCTCCTTCCACATTGTGTCACCAAAAACAGCTTTCATAAATCTCTACAATCATTTTATATGATTTAACAATGCAAAAACCTCAGAGAAAATTACACCCCAACTTTTCCAGTATTTGCAAAATTAATCCTCTAGCAAATGTCAGAGATTCAGTGTCTCTGAGCTAAGATCTCACCTAGCTCAAAATTATTAGGTCGGGGTACTTGCCTTATATTATTAGTACACACCATACTTACAAAAAAAAGGCTGTAATAAAAAAAAAAATTAAAATTTATTTTTAGTCTGTTTGTCAAATATTTGAAGTGAAGGTCTTACTTTTCAACCATCGGTATTACCTCCATGAAATAGCTGACTACAGATGAACTGGAACTGTTCTTAAAGGCTTGGCTGATAAGCAGTTTCTTCTTGTTGTTTGTTTCATCCCAATGTTTCCCATAGTTCACTTCCATCTGGGAGGAAATCCAAGATGCAGTCACTTCATGTTTCAGGTGAACCTAAAGAAGAGAGCATTGCCTTTTTGCTGCGATCTCTTTCTCATGTTGAGAGCCCTGAGTACAGGTGACACAGGGGTACCCAGCACACAGAGTGCCTGGCTCAGCACTCACCTGATGGCTGTAGGTGGGAGCCTGCACACAGTGAAACTCATGGCCCAACTCCAGTCTGTACAAGCCCCGTGCACCCGTCTCCACTTGAACTTTCTGCTGCGTACTGCACTCATGGCAAGGGGTTTTTGCCTCTCCTGCTCAAGTTAAATCACAAAGTTACTAATTCAAGTAAATCAGAATTAATCTTTCAAAATGTTAAGAGCATAACTCTGGCACTGGCTTCAAGACTTCTATTTTTCAGAACATCAAAGTGAGATTTGTTTATTTTTACAGTTATATACTTGTTGATTTATCCTATAAATCCAAAGGAAAGCACAAACTTCCTTACTTAAACAGAATTTTACCTGGTTGAAGTAAAAGAACTACAAACTAATCATGATCAAGCTTTGCAGCTTTCTTGGTATCACATAATATTTGATGATTTTCTGTTACCACCTAGCTCTCAACATCATGACATTACATGACATTTCATCTGTTTTTTTAAAAGAAAAAGAGAACTTCCAGCCCTTCTGGACACTGAGAAGAAAATTAAAACCATGATCTGAAGTTCCAACTAATAACTAGGATTACTTTTTTAAATGAAAAATCCAGTTCTTCTCCAAGGAAGTATTTGCTCAACACTTCAGGTGGAATAGCTGTCAAACTGGGTTTAAACTAAAGTGTAACTATGCTCCAAGTATCTAACTGCACAATTACACAGCTATAGCCAGGCATCTTAAGGTACTGTTTAAGTGTGCAGGTATGTTTTGATTGTTGTTTATAAGATACTCTGATCAGCATGCCATTTTTAGCAAAATTATGGGGTCATGCCTGCGTAGGTTTAAGAAAACTTTATTACTCATATTGCTACATACTCTCTGAAGGTGCAACAGAGTTAGCATAAACAATCCCCCATGATTTATCATGATTAGCTACTACAAGGATTCAGTACTTTGATATAACTACACTGCTGTTCACCTGCTTTGTCCCACAAAATTAACACAATTCCTATGTTGCAACCAGGGGAGCACAGCCAGCTGCCTCCTAGAAAACACCTCTCGTGTTATTGAGTGCATGCATGCAAACATCTGAAAACACAAATTAATTAGGAGCAATTCTCACTGAAAAAGTGATTTTTAACTTAATGATGAATATGCTTGTGAAAAGCCCATTTTAAAAAATCGTTTTATTTGCAGATTCAAAGAGTAAAGTTTATACAACTGAAAAGAGAAACTTGTTCCAATTTTCAGATCACAGTTTAAAAATTAACTGAAATCTTTCTACTGTGTTCTAAACACAGAGGCAAATCTTGTAGGAAAAATGAGTAATACAGAATACTTTTACTTTCCCTGTTTTTCAGTGTACCTAGAAATCCATATTTTATCTGCAGACTATGAGACCACAATCCCTCACGCTGCTGGAGAAGAGCGATGGTGTGAACTCCAAGAACACCTGGAAGGTGAGTCTCCCCTTCCAACGAGTATTGTCTCAGCTTATCATCAACCTTTTTCTCCAAAAGTGCTACAGAAAGAAGAGAAATGATTATGGAGTGGTAGAACTTGAAGTTACTTCAGCTAGTCAAAGTAATGCTTCAGTGGGGAAAACCAAAAGGGCGTTCAGTCTCTCCACCATTACGAACTCCATGTGTAGTGAACAGATAAAAAGACACAAAGCTGGATGTTCAGTGTCTTTCTCCATCTCCACAGACAGCCTGCAGACCACACTTCTCACAACCTGCTTCAAGCTTATTGAAATTTATGCAGCCAAAGCTGCTTCTCAAAGGAAACAAATTCAGACAGACAGATCTTTTAATTAACTAAGCCCTAACAGGTGAACATGTGGATGTTCACCTCTACACAAAGTCAGAGCAAGCCTGTGGCTTTGCAGCAGCACAACTGGTGCAGCCAAGTTCTCAGGTGCTAGGAGTTTGAAATCAGATCAGAACTGGCTTGGATACAGTCACTGGCAATCCATGTGAAAACTAAGGATGAAAATTTCACCAAAAGATCGTCTCCCAAAAAACAAACTGCCTTCTGCATTCCTTAGTTCTGTTAGTTAATTCTGTTTGAAAGTACTATGTAACCCTATAATATTTCAGTCAAAAATGAGAGCTTTAGACTTAAATTACTGGTTTATTTCACCGTATTATTTCAATTTTAATGTATTGATGTTATACAAATATTAAGGCTCTTTTTCTGATACTTTCTCTTGTATTTTCCTCTTAGCTTATTTGTGAAAAAAATAAAAAAAAGTCTTCAAGATTTTTAGAACAGCAGGTCTTAAGAGACATTCAGCTACAAATATGTGTCTCTGCATTGTTTTGTACTAACAAAAGTGAAAAACAGCTGTTATTTTTTGGCATATTTTTATTAAGTAATTCCTTTTATCTTATTTCCTCTAACCTTTCCTAAATTAATTCAAAACAGACTTATTTTAAAATTTCTTTTATTCTGAAATATATATATTTGTATTAATTTGTGCAGGACAGTAATTTTAAAAAGCAGTCTTTATGGACTTGAAAGGAATTTAGGAATAAATGTCCAAAACCAGGTAATCCTAACAAATAACAGCTCCAGAACTTGCATTTATATGGCAAATACTTACTGTCCTCTAACCTGAAAGAAATGCAGCATCCTTCAACAAATTATTCAGAGATACTGAAAAAACTATCTTCTTGCCAAGCTGTTTAGTGATGTTTCCTGACAAAATTATAGGACTGCTTTGCTTTACCAGCTTTACCTCCAACTGGGTCATGTATCTCTGCTCTCCACTCAGCATCTGCAAATCTGCCATTCCCTAGAACAAACAAACAAACAAACAATTCAAAAAGCAAACCCCAAGCCACTCAATAACGTAAGTTAAGTTTTAAGAAAGCAATAGTAAAGACTTGGGTATTTCAGAAATGAGGTGAGAGAAGGAAGAAAAGAGGTGTTTTTCTATGCATCTAACAACAAACCTTCCACACCCCACAAAGCCTAAAACTTGCCATTGATAAGTAACGGGGAGGAAGCATGGATTTGTTTTTCCAGTTACACAGAGGTCACAGTGGCACAAGATGCTACTTCCTTCAGCTTCTCCTGGTTTTAGGACTGAAATCACTACGAATGTTACAATACCAGGCCAGGAATTAAGAGGGTGTTACTGAAAATATTGGCAGTCTCACAGAGATTTAGGTTGAAATTTAGCAGTGAGCCTACCTCAAAAACATATAATATGGGGAACTGTTAATTTCTCTGATGGATTGCTCACAAAACTGTTTTTCAACACATGTATTTTCACTGCCTTTCTTTTCTGTGCTTTTATGGAAATATTCATCCTAGAAAGAGACCTCATGAAATGCAAACATACCTTAATGTAATAAACATCTCGGTCATCCACTATCAGCTCCAGTTGTCCAACTCGGGAATTTTTTGAAAACTCAATCCTCCCTTGGAGAAAAAGAAAACACTTTACTTTTTCTTTACTGTTCAGTGATGCTTCACAACACTGTACTTGAAATGATAGTTGTTCTTGTTATAAACAATAGATACAGAGATTAAAAACATAATAAATATCAGCTCAAAGGAAAAAAGTTAGGATCAGAATTTGCAAAGGCATTTTGCAAAGTGTCTTCAGAATAAACTAGTAATTTTGAAAAGATAATCTGAGGAGAATAATTGAGAAGAAGCAATGAAGCTGTCTCCAGCAAAAGCAGCTTAGTTCTGGAATTGATTTATACACTTCTGTTAGGCCTGTGCTAAAATTTGTAAGTTGTGTTGTGCAGACATTTCAGGAGCTCAGAATACTGTTCACACAAAGCTTTGCATGGTGTTGGTAAAGCTTCCTTGCAATCCATTTGGAAATAACCAGGATCAAAAAAAAAAAAAATACTGGAGTGGAAAATTCTAAATATGTGATATGGAAGAATACATCAACACAAAACATCACTTGACCAGCACAGCAAAGAAGCTGAAATATGTTGTCTATATTATTACCATTAATATATCAGTACATATTTCCTCAATGGGCCTGTAGATTCTGTATTCTATGTTAAACTGTGATTAAAATGTTATTTTTTATTACAATGCATGACAATATCATAGTCAGTACTTCATTGATTTAGCAACACATAACTTCATCTCATAACAAACAGACCACAGCAAATTGAAACAGTAAGGCAAGATCAGCACATGTAAAAGATGTCAGAACAATCCACCATATTCTTTAGCCTTCAATTCATCAATCCTGGTAACAGCTTTCTTCTCTAACACGACTTTATTAACCAGGTACTGAACCTCTGACTGTGCAAAATATAGTCTCAACCAAGATGCAAACCCCATAGGAATAGATGCTACCTAAAGCAGTGAACTGAACAGTTATCACAAAATAATGTAGTTTCAGCATTAGATGAGTGAGTGAAATACACTGATATTTCTCAGTTAATGAAGTTCTCCTAACTGATATAATGAAGTTCTCCTAACTGATATTAGCTGATGATCAGGCTCTTAGTTGAAAGACCTACCATCAATCTCAATTTTTTTCTTAGGTTGTATAAGTTGAATTCTAAATTTCTTCTGTGGGACACTAAAACTTAGGTCAACACCAACATCTCTTTTCAAGTCTGACTTTGGAGTCCCAAGGAAGAAGTGAAAGACAGCTTCACTAGGGATCCATGAATTCTCCTGAAGTAAAGAAAGGATAATCACATTATTTATTGGCACACCATTTACAAAACAATCTCTCACACTGAGACAACAGATTGTTTGTGTGCACTGTTTTGTAGATAAAAAGAGTATATACCTCCTATCAGCATCAGTAATTTGTGTTCAACATATCTTCCCATATATTGGGAATGGAATGAATAATAACAAAGAATTTGGAATCCAGAGGGTAGAATATGCATTACTGAGACACACCACTCTGTCACCAGAATAGCAAACTGAAACTAAAGCCAGAGTCTAGCATGCCAGTGGTACCTGAGCTATGTAGTTATAGGCAGCTTCCATCATGTACTGCTGCAGGCCTCTGTCTTGCTTAGTTAATGTCACAGCCACTCCCAAAGGTCCAGTGAGGGGGGAAACCAAACCACTGGCTGGGTCAGGATAGGACATTTCAGAACACAGCTGCCAGCCAATAATCTCAGATACTAGTGGAAGACAACAATTGAACATTCAATTAAAACAGCAAACAAAGAAAACGTGAAAATGAACATTGCACTGTAGACATTTTAGAAATAATATGTGAAAAAAGAAACTCTAGTGAATAAAATTATCTGTTACAGATATTTCAGAATGCCTTTCTAAGACAAACATAATAGCTGGACTCACTTTCCTCCCTAGTGCAAGATCTGCTTTCTGTGTGGTGGTCTTGGAAGACATCTATATCTTCTGTCTCATCCACCATTCTGAAGAAGAGTTTAGAGCTACAACCAAGAATTTTGAACAATAACTTAAAACCAATTATGCTAAAGTTACAGCAATATTTAAACAAAATTGTCAGTTATATTCAAGAAAGTTAACAGTTACTGTTTTTGAAGATGCCCATGCTTAATCTTACCTGAAATTAATTATCTCCATATATTCTTCTGGAGTGTTCAAGAAAACTTTGAGCTCTTTTCCTTTCTTCACCTGCATTCCCCCATCAAGACTAGTAGATGTCCTCATTCCTGTTAACCACTTTAGGCCAGCTTGTCCCAGAGTCCCCACAATTCCCATTTGGACAGAAAGCTGAACAAATGCACTGTTGAAAGATTCATGTACATATCCTTCTATGAAATTCAGTTTATTTTTAAAGCATTTCACTTAAACCTTTTCAATAAATACACAGCATTTGCTGCTGTAACACAGTATATTCTATGATTAAAATAATGAACTATTTTGTTTCAGGAAATAACTGAAAAGACTGCATGTATACACACTTTCTAACATGAATTGCAGTTTTACTTTATCTCCTAAGGAGGGGGTTTGAATGCAGCTTTCAGCATGAAATATTAAGAAAGGGAAAGCAATGAGAACTAAGTATCATAGGGCAAGTTTCTCTCCGTCTGTATACAGCACTTAGTAAAGTTCAGTAACCTATTCAGTATGTACAAAAGCTAAAATAGCCAGGTAAGGAAACACAGGGTTAAATCCTCCACTGGTTTGTGCATCCATAACTAGTAACACCATTATTTGATCCCAAGAAAAATCCACTTGTCACATGTAAAACTTTACAAAAAATCATCTACATGCAACAATTCAGGAGTTTGATTTAGAGACAGAGAAGAATAGTCAGCTTAAACCAGTACTGGAATAACACAGCAAGAGTTCAAAATCAGACAGGCAGGACAGGAAAGCACTGCTGCCCTTACTCCATGGCAACCATGCAGCAACAGAAGGATGATGACTGGTTTTGTTCTTCAGGAATCTCCTAATTAATTAATAGGCATTCACACAAAACTTTCCCATCAGGAATTGCTACTTTACATCAGGGACATGTAAAAGGGACACATTTGCATCATTTAATACCTTGGCTTGATATATCCGTTTAGAAGGAAATTGGACTGTTGTTTGAAATCCGCATTCCCTTTGATTTTTATGTTGATTGCTGCTGAGGCATTGACTGCCAGTTGAACAGGAAAGCCTGAAATTGCTGGAAACTGCAGTTCTTCAGTGGCCAAGCTCATCCTTTTATTAAACTGGACCTCCTGCCCCTGTGGTGAACAAAACCCAAACAAAACCCAGAATATTATTTTGCATAATAGCATTAGCATTCAAGAAATTTGCCAGATATAACTTTTGACTGCATCTGTCTGTTGTAAAAGTGTTTTTGCCTGAGCTGATCTGAGACATAAAGAACAAAGCAGCCCAAAGCCTGCCTATGGGCCATGGCATGAGTCAGACACCAGTCCTACTCCAGTTAAAAAAGAATTTGCATTTAAGCATGAACTGATTTGAATGAAAGAAGCAAGAAGTAAGAATCATTAGACAGCAGAACAAATCTTTGCCTAGTGTACCGAATGCTGTTTAAACCAAATATACACTGTTGTCTTTTAGAGTTCAGTTTTGAGAAACAACAAGTAATATTTTGTATCTTTAACATATATGTCAGAAGGCAGTTTCTCAAGATATTTACTTTCAAAAAGAAAAAAGGTTCCTTTTACCTTCAGAAGTTTGACGGCCAACTCAGCCAGATTTAAGGAATAATGTTTCATTTTTTTTCTTAAATCTTCACAATCTAAGAAGCTAAGTTCATTTCCAAAGATTTTCATGCTTAGCTCACATTTCAGTGTCTCCTTTCTTACTGTTCTCTCAGAGAACTGACATGATAAAAAAAAGAAATCAAAGGGAATGGTGTTATAATTTCCTTTCAAATTCACAATAAACAATTCCTCAATGCAGGCTATGCTATTAGTAAAGAAACATTATGCTCCCTTTTACAAGTACTTTGGAGACCACTTAAGACCCTAGATAGGTAGCTGCTCTTTCCAGCTACACTTCAGCTCCATAGCCCACAAGCTGGCTGCCACTATGAACACTGGTCATGTCCAGTCCTAAGGTGGCAGCCAAAGGAGAAGTATTACAATACATACCCACAAACAGATGAAGCTTTGAAAAATACAATCTCAAAACAACATTAGGGATGCCTTGATTGCTAAATAAACTGTTAGGAAGTAAAAATTTTACATTTTCTGTCTTTACAGTTCTACGATAACCCAGCAACACAACATGATCGTGAGCTTACTCTCCAAGAAGAAACCCTAAGAAGATGAGTCCAAGAAGAAAGATGATCTAAGACACTAAATGAATCACAGTCCCTGATTTTTCCAGCTAATACATCAACAACTGAAGTAAATTCTCAGAGCTTTCCTGTTGTCTACATGAAACATAGCTCTCTCCAAAAATGAGTAAATTCACAAAGCACCAATGTAACATCTAACATCAAACTGGGAAGTCAGATTGCAAACAACAGGACTCAGGAACTCAACATCAAACAGCTGTTTACAGCGTGTCACAGCAGTCAATCAACAAAAGGACATCAGCATAGAAGGGACCAGAGCCCAAAATAATGAGAGGAAGCCCAAAACACAGGCAACATAATCCCATGGCTGAGTGTCATTGTTTTGAGACAATAAAACAATCTAAACAAAACCTAAAGATCTGTCTCTTTGCTGCTCCATATTTTCTGCGACTGTTAAGTTCTCTGCAAGTGAGCAGAACAAGTTACATGTGCTTTATGCAAAGGAATCACAGTAATCCAGAGCACTTGTCCAATGTGAGATGGGGGCCTGTGTTTGACTGGGAAACGTCATTAATTTGTCCAAGATCTACAGATTCAGTTACCTTTTCGACTAACTCATTCATCTTATTGTATTTTCTACCAAGACAATTTTGGCTTGTTTTTCTCAGCTTTTGCTTGCCAGACTTGCCCACAAGATGATCAGTGGGGCTATATCGCTTCAAAGTTGGGTTCCTCTGCTTGATTTTCTCTGCTGTTTCCACTGGAGTTTCTGACTTGTGGTTTTCTTCATTAGTGTTTCCAAAAAAATATTCACTGAAAGTAGAAGATTTTGGCCCAAAACCCTTCTCTATGAGAGTTTCAGCATTCTCCAATCGTACACCAACCTAGTAAAAAGCATGCAACAGTGAAAAGCCTAACAGTGACATGTACAGGCCATGGCCAGTTCTAAAGCAGAAAAACAAATATACTACCAGATGTAACCAAAACAAAATATTTGCCAAGCAAGATCAGAGTCTACAAAGTTTAGCATTCTGTCTCCTTCAACATTCAATACTGGATATTCCAGTATTAAATCTTCCCCAAAAAAATTAGATATGTAAAGCTCAGTCCGAAATAAAAATCCTTTTTCCTTCAGGTATTGAGGTCCATTTATACCATAATGAGCCAAAAGGGGATACTGGTATTTTGGCATGTTAAAAACTGTATTTTGGCTGGAAAACCTGAACACATCCTTTTCATGCTCTGAAGCAAGATTCTGTTTGGAAGTTTGCTTAAAACAGAATACTAACACACATAAATCCAGGGTATGTGGCACTGAAAAAAATTTTGTTCTCTTGCAAGCTTAAACTTGAGATCTGAAGGCTACATTAAATACTTTCTTTCTTTCATGTGCACACTGTTACCTGGCACAGCAAGTAAAGATGTTGAAGTCACAGGCAGGTCATTGAAATGTCCCATGCACTGGAAGGTCAATGGCACTAGAACAATGACTTCAGCTAAGTACAAATGAGTCTATCTCTGTATTAAAGCAACGGTGTACCCAAGTCAATCCATTTTCCACTGTACATCAAGAAAAGGAATCTTACTGTCCTAAACAGGAGCCAGAGCAATGTCTCAGGAAGCACTGACTTTAATGTTTCATTTGAATCAACAAGAGCTGAGTATAAGTCACTTTCCTAGTGCATGGCAGTAGCAGAGTGATAGTGCTTTTATTTTGACTAAGCCCATTACACAAAGGACTCACCAGTATGAGGCAACTGTGCTACAGCAATGAAAAGTACATTTTGCTAAACGAACTGCAACAGGAAAACAGAAAGTACTTTGTACTTCAATATACCAAATGTCACTTGAGGAGGGGGATAAAAAAACCCTGCAATTAAAAAAACCATAAACTTGCCTCCAGGAGATTTATAGCCTGTCCCATGAAGTGAACAGTCAAATTTGTCATGACTGATCGTGGTAGAAAAGATGTAGGAGAAAAGACCACTGATGCTTCCATGTTTGCACCTGCACCAGCTGCAATGGAAAATATAAATCTGTAAGCTGGAGATCAGCTGTTCTCATACATTTTGCAAAATTCATAATTCTTTGGAAAACTGTTATTCCACTCAATAAGAAGATGGTAAATGAAACATTGTCAACAGGTGAAACTATTTAACTTTTTAATACAGCAAAGACATTACTGTAAGTAACTTCCATTTAATGGAATTCCATATTTACTGGATATTACTGGGTATTATCTCATCAAAACTAACATCAAAAGGAAAGTACTTATAATACATAAGATACGTAAATGCACTGGGGGAAATGAACAGAAAATCAAAATGTAACTCTGAAAAACATCATCTAGCATTTTCACTGAAAACAAATTAACAGATAGTAAAACAGGAAGGAACTAGTTTGACTTCTTATAACAAGGACAGCAGGAACAAGAAAAAACATCCCAGTCCCCTGTTGCAGCAAAGGAAGTTAATTAAGGAAGGAATTAAAAGTTGATGTTCGCAAAAATAATCCTTAGTGTTCATTGGTTCTTAGTCTCCTCTCTCACAAGAGGCAAAGGTGTATGGTATCTGGGTTGCTGGAAATACATTTCATATGCTCCAATTAAGGTCAAAGCAGAATCAAGCTTACATTTGCAAATTTGGATAGTGTTAAATCATAAAAATCAAAGTTCTCTGGAGCAATATGTAAAGAGTCAGAAAAGCCATGTGGGATGTTAATAATCCATATGCTACAAAGTACTAAGTTCTAAAACTCCACATACCTGAGTGAAATGTGACATCAGAGTATGAAGAGTATTTCCATGTCTCCCAGTCAAAATCTTTGCTAAGGATTTCATCAGGAATAGAATCTCGAAGGTGCTCCTTCAATGGGTCATCTGTCTCCAGGAGCTGAGAGAGATGACTCCAAACAAAGGAGCCCACTAAAATTCAACAAAGAAAAGCAGGTGGAAATCAGAGAAAAATTACAAGAGTCTTAAAAACAGATAAAGGAATTTTTTTATATATCATCATTAATTCTAAGCCATTCCCCTGACCACAACAGAATCCATTCATTTTCAACATGATTAAAATCAGTCTGATGCAACAGCACTGTAAATAAAAAAAAGGCACATACAATTAAACAACTGTGATTCAGAATTAGTATTTCTACATGACACTGTGGAGTCCCAGTTTGGCCATGTATGTGCTGTGTCATGGGGGGCAAATATTTCCCATATGGTCTGGAGTCTAGTTCCTAGAGACTTTTTTGTCTCCTGAAGATAAAAGATATTAGGCTCCAGTGCTAGTTCAATGCACAGACTGAATACTGATGGAACTGCATTTTTCACAACACAACTTCTTCTTTGCAAATTTCATTTTCTGAATATGGAACTAAAAACTAACATATGTCCTATGCCTTCAAAAGCACTTGTTATTCAAAAGTTTATTATATGAATTATTTAACTATCACATCAACAAAAGACAAAGAAAATAAATTAAGAATATTCATGAGTACTGCACTGAATTGTTTGAAACACACAACATTTTGGATGGACTTGCAGATCTTCATAAATCAGACAAATTAAATTTTCTGCATGGAGTCACTAGGAGGAGTCACTGAGAGTATACCTCTACAGGAATTTGGAGGTGCATGCAATTTCTCTGTCTGAACTCTGAACAGAGAGAAATGAGTGCCCTCCAAATCACAAGCCACATCAGCAGGTGAACACAATGCTGAGCCTGAACTCACAATCACTGCAGGATACACTGCTCCAGACAAAACATCCTGGGAAATGGATACCAGCTCCAAGGCAGAGCTGGCCAGGATCCAGACACAGTGCGGACCGAGACTGCTTTCACCTGCCTGCAAACAGTCTTACAGATACCCTTCTTATGTTTGCTTCTTCTTGACAGATGTAAATGCAAGGGATTAGTCTAGAGGTATCCTTCACTGAACGTAGTGAAACTATTTTAGAATATCATAACATTTTTTCTGCCACTTGCTTCTTTCTCAACTTAAAATGCAATTTGCAGTCATCCATTTGTCTTTCTAATGCACTGAGCTTCAAAGGTCTTCCATATATCCTTCTCAGGAACCTTCAGTGAATGAAATGTTCCCAGTAGAAGGAACTAATTCTATGAAAAGTCAGTCCTTGCTATTGCTAAACTAACAGTATCACAATTACAATATAAAATGTCACAATCATACAAACAACTACTTAGAAACAATCTACAAAGCACTGAGATTAAATAAAAATTGACATAGATTGGTACCATTACACCTGCAAAGTAAAAGTCACATTGAAGTATCAATTAGGAACATGTAAGGCTTCAATAGATGCTTGGCTGACCTTGACTGGATGTTTCTTTCAGCAAAGTCTTCTGTACTTGTTTAAATAACTCTTCATGTGGACATTTCATTGCTATATAATAAGCAGCAATTCTTATTTCCACATCTTCGCTGGTTGCTTGATACAGCTGAACTAATATAGCATTCTAAGAGAAAAACACAAAAAGATAAAGACAATTATGATTCACTTCCCTGGAATACCTTGTGCACTTTCAGGTCCTGGTGGGTTTTTTGTTCTCAAAGAGCTATTGCTACATTTATAGCTATTGCCTTACACCTGACAAAGCCACTTTGTGTAACATGGATACAAATGTATGTACATATTGTCTATATTACCTTAGCCACAAATTTCCTGAACAAACTGTCATTATGACCTTGAATCCTATACAGACAAATCTATTGAGGACTCTGCAACACAGAGCCTCCCCTGCCATCACAACTGTTAAGGATGGTTTTATTCCACCACATGGGAGACCTGTCTGTTGTACCTCTCATGTGCTACAGCCAATACACAGACATCAATGGCCATGGTTTTGTTCACAGGCTATTAAGATCATTACTTTTGGTCTCAATCAAAGAGCAGGCCAGCAACAAATGTATTCTGTTCAATATTTCCCTAGTATCAACTAAGATAACTTTTTTTGTGAACTAAGGAACTAAGAAACCAGTGACTGATACTACTAACATTTTTATTAGCATTTAACAGCCCCAGTCCACCCAGTTCAGCAATTCATTTGCTAGACAGTGATGGGGTATATGACAACATAGAGACTTGACACTTAGAACATGTCTAATGAGCAACACCAAGCTTCATAACTGCAGAACAAGTGAATCACAATAATCCATGCTGAAATTAAATTTTAAGAAGCCATAGAAAGGTGCTTCTCCAAGTGCAAGTCCACGTGGAGCTTCTTGGTCTTCTGGAGAAGACTGTCAGCTTTGCCCAGGCCAGCGCTTCTGGCTTTGCCATTCTTCTAAGTATCAAGGTATTAGAGATAAACAAGTCTTGAACTTTCTTCTATTAAACACTTAACAAAATGTTCTAACTACGGCAGTGTATTGCAAATCACAACAAGCTTCTCACATTAACACTTTATGTTTCAGAGAATGAAAGAGTGAAACAGACTAAGGGAAAAATCAAGTCTTGTGGGTTTTCAGCCATAACCCTTGCAGACAGAAGGCACCCAACTGAAGTGCCTAATTAAGAAGTTCCAAACAGTGGATGTGTTATCTCAAATGCAGCAAAGCTCATTATCTGGGTGGTTCTACCCTCTCCTCCAAGAGCAGAGGGGCCCTGCTGGAACATGTCGACACTTGTTCCTTATCCATTTGCGTGTTTTGTAACAATTGCAACAAGTCCCAAATCTGTGGCAGTGGCAGGAAGCCATCAGTCACCTGTGACTGACGTAAATCACTCACCCTGACCGAGCAGGGAATGCGCCGGAAGGCCTGGACAGCAGCGAGGCGGATTTCCATGGGATGGCTCTTCAGAGCAGCGCACGAGCTCAAAGCAGGAGCCAGCGAAGCCGCTGCCAGTCCCGCATTTCCGATAGCCTTCAACACCAGCTGCATCTGGAAATGCAAAGCAAGGTAGAACAGAAAGCTCTCCAAGTGCTGGCAGCTGTACATTGAATTTCATGGCACTAGCATTTTCTGTGCAAAAATCTGTTTAAAATGATTACTGGTGATTAGGGGAGTTTACTGCAGCCCCTATTGTAACATCTATACCCTGGCTTTACTGGGAGGACAAGGCAAATATGGACCACAGTTCTATTCTAATGCCACGTGGCACTTGTAAGTAGAACCTGCCTTAGATCTGGGGGAACACAAAAAATTTTTTAAAAGCCTACATTGCAACAGAAAAGCAAAAGTCACAAATTTTATGTACTGGAAATGTTTTTCAAATACTTTGATATTTTGTCCCTTTTGATCATAGATATTTTGACATTTTAGTGATTCAACATAGAGTTCTGGACACAATAACTAAATTAAAATAATAATTTGTCAACAGATATGTACTCTTCATATTGCTCAATGGTATGATTCTTCATATTGCTCAATGGTATGAAGTTTGCTTCATCAGGAAATCCAAGGCTTTTCTTTATTTCCACACACAAGAACACCCATACTGATAGGTTCTACTTGTTGGATTACAAAATTTTATCAGCTCATTCTAGCAAGGAATATTAATTTACTAAGCTTGTATTCATGGCTGTCTGGAAATCCAATGAATACCATTTTCATCAAACAACTTCTAGATCATAAAGGGAACAGAAAACTAAAGCCCTATATCATGTGCCTCTGTACAACCAATACCTTGCTGAGATGTTCTGAGTCTTGTACGGTACAGTTTCCTCCCAAAAATTTCCCAAGAGTCCTCATCACACTCTGCACAGCAGGTACAACATCACAGGAGCTGTGAGCTGAACAAAACCTATGTACAAGAGCAGTTACTCCCAAGAAGCAGCTCTGGCTTGCTCTAGGTGACTTCAGCAAAGGCTGTAAACGACAAAACACAACAAGGTGTTTCAGAAAAGGCATGAGAATGACTGTTGTGACATACCACAGATTAAAAATGTATCAAAATATTGACATACTAAAATTCAACCTCAACTAATTTACCTGGACAGAGCTTTGTATAAATCTGTGAAAAAGACTGTTACTGTAAAACACAAAAATTATGAGCCACCTAGATTCATTACAAATTAAAAGAGAAAAAAACAACATCCACTTACAGCAAGAGACTCAATCATGCCTGAGGTGGGATTAGGAATGAATGTAAATGACCAGAAGAAATACTCTATTTTGTCTTCCTCAACTTCTCCAGAAGCTATGAGGTCTTTCATTAGGACAACACATGCCTCTGTGGCACAAGATGGGAGAGCATCTATTAATGGTTGCCTGTAACACAAGAAAAAAGTACAGGAAACCTAAAATGACCAAAATACTGAAGAATCACATAACAAGTACATTGAGACTGTTTACTTCTTTCAAAGTAAATAAACGTCCATTGGCTCAGCAAATTCCAGATTCCACAGAAATCAATATTATCTTCTGGTATAGTGGCCTTATATGTTTCAGACAGGATGTGATGGAAGTGTATTGGTGTTTCAAGAACAGTACTTAACCAGATTTGCAAGAAAATATTCATTTGCTTTCTCTGAGAATTGAGCCACATCATATCCCAGGTTTGACTTCTAAAGACTGAGGTACCTTAAAGCACTGACTTTTTGTTACGGTGGTTTTTACCTTTCATTTCACCTGTAACACCAGTAACAAATTAGAATATTAAACCTGAATTGACTAGCTTTCACTTCCTGAGCTTTTTCAGACATTATCTAAGGGGAAAGCTTACACCAGCATGACAGACAATACACATTTCAGCTCTTAAGAGTGCCTCTGTAAATATTCTGTACCTGCCTCCTATACTGATGGAAGGAGACTTTTGCATTAACTAGAAAGCAGTTAAACTAGATGGGGTAAAAGCATCAGAGAGTAGGGTAGTCTATATGGGATTCTCTTTCACTCCTAAATTTAATAACTATGTCCTGAGTAAAATTAGTCTAAAGGTAATATAAAAGAGGCAGAGTAGTTTAATAACTGTCTAATCCTGAAGAATATTAGCATCACTATCTATCAAAGGATGAGAATAAACCTAACCCAAAACAAAATTTGCCCCTTTTGCATCAAGTAAAAATATTGTTGCAAACATAAACCTTGGCATTAGATTAATTTCAAACAGGCTGATGACATTTTGTACTGAAACCAGGTAAAAGAATTGTTTCATTATATTCAATTTTATGAAGGGAGAAAAATTTACTGATTTTAATAATACTGGATTAATATCACTGTTAGTCTCAAACCATTGGATCAGAACTATTCCTGACTGCACAGGAGTAGGGTCTTGATCTTCAAAGCCACAGTTCTACAATTGACATAAACCTTCCTGAGATCAAGCTGCTACTGAAAGATGCAGCTCCACCACATCCATACTCCCAGCCTAACATCTGCCTCCTCTACCCCATGACTATTAAGGGCATTGAAGGTACAGATTCAGGTAAGCTTTTTCATAACAAATGGCAACTTAAGCTTAAAACCAGCAGAACTGATTTCCATCCAAGCCATAACTCAGGTTTCCCATTCACATTGCTCTGGATACAGGAAATCTGGCTGTGAGAATAGGTAAGTCTATTTTGAACATAACTAACATTCAGTGGGGAGAAAATGTCATCTCATTACAGAAACAAGATCTGCAATACAAATTATTCTTTAAAATGCTCCAAATTTAAAGCCAACATTTGGGCACAGATTTGAAACATTTAAATATTTGCGAAACATTTCTTTCCTGTATATTTTTGAATGTAATTACTAAAGGAGACTTACCAATTGTCTCTGCACTTAAATGATGATCTTTGCCATAGTGCCCTTAAGGCCTCAAGAGAAAGGTGTCGAAGCTCATACACGAGAGTCATGAAAAGGTCTGCAGTCTGTAAGTGCACAACCACAACTGTAATATTCCTGCTGCGCAGAAATCAGCTTCAGAGAACAGAGCACAAGAGGTTATGCTGGCATTGCCATTGATTTACAATGTAACCTGAGACTGAACCCTCCTTTCTTCCCTGTGTCTTTACATTCCTTCCTCATTTGCTTTTCTCTCCAGACTGCAAACATATATGGAGAAGGGCTTTTGCTGTGAATGTCAGTCAGTCCCTCAGACAACAGTTCTCAGTGACCACCACACATACCCCTGGCATACAAATGAATAATAAACCAAAAGGCAACAGTGTGGTTACAATCCAGAAGACAAAGTCATAATCTTCTCGGCATTTGTATGGCAAGATTTATGACCAGAATTGCTGATATAGTTTTGACACAAATGAAAAAATGGTCAAGCTAACTGTATATTAATCTTAGGTTTATGTGAAAAATCATTTAACTGAGGTTTGGGCAACACTTAGAAGCTTGACTTGAAAATCCTTATTCTACCTTAGTGGGGAAAAGCCCAGGCAGAACTGCCCTTACCTCTACAGGCAGCACTGGACTAGTTGGAAACAAAGAGGCAGAAGAGCTGTTCTCTCTCACTAAGAGGAATTGCTATATCATACAGCAGCTATTTTACCTGGCATTTTAAATGCTAAATAGCCACGTGTATGTATTTTCTGGGACCTGATCCAAAGTTCAAGAAAGAAGATAGGTCTCATTACTTGAAAAATTAGCAGAATGTTCAATACAGTATCCTTTATGTTCATGTTAACTGAACTTTATAATGTGTAAGTTTTAAACATGATCCATGTCAGATTCACTTTGATGCTTTATTCACCTCAGATGTGAAAGGCTTAGACATAGGACTAAATTTATGGTTCCAAATAAAATATTTTTGTTTATATAAAAATCATACAAACAAAGCCTAATTTCACTAATTCACAATTCCAAAGATTCGGGGCCAGATCTAATTTGACCTTCTGACCTTCCTTCCAGGTGCTACTCCTAAAAACAATGAAAATATAGAATAACCCAGTGCCAGCATTCAATTTTATTTTAAGACTGCCAAGCCATTTTCAGTAACAAGAAGCTGTCTTTCAGTAAGAAGTCTGAGTAATTTCTTACTGTTTTGTTTGATAGGATGAGGGAGTAATTTGTCAGATCCAATATAGATATAGTTTATGTTTTTATTATTTTGGGATTTATATTATTCTTAGAAATAATACATAATTTCATCAAATTAAAACCTGTTCTCATACGTGAAACCCCACCTAGTATTAATTCTGTTAACATTTATAATTCCATTACCTAAAATTCAGATAGATCCACATGCACCCACATTCTATTCCATCCCCTCTTTACCACTAAGGTCTATTTTGAAAAGAAATTCCAAGCCTGGACACTATGGAGCTAGTGAATAATAATAATTTTTTAAAAGCATTTCTAAAGCATGGGCCCTATGTGCATTTTTCCACAGGCAAATCTACTGCAGGGCAGGGGATCCTCACAGATCTCATCACAAGGAGCTGTGTGTGCAGCTGCTGCTGTGCCCAGGTGGCCCATCAGCTGGAGCTGCAGCACAGGTCAAGATAAAACTGCCAGACTGATGTACTTTCAGGTGATACAATTTTAGACTGTAAACTGACTTCATTCTGCTTCACACCTGCTGACTAGACAAGCCCTCATCTAATAACTCCATGCAAAATTTTGCAGAGAAGCACCTATTTTTACTCTCTAATAATAAATCTTTAGAATGAACTGTCTGACCATGTGGACTGTTTTCATTTTTTAAGGTTGGCTGCACTGAAATTGAGCTGACATTGCAAATTCCTCTCTTTGTAGTATCATAATAACAAACTACATTCAAATCTGACTCCTGTTCCCACCTCTGAAAGAAACATAAGAAAGCCTGGCTTTTATTCTACATAGAAGCTTGATTTTCCTTCTACCTGCAGACCTGCCATATTTTAAAAAAAGAAACTAGGTAAAAGCAAGCAATTAGAATGCCCTACAAGGAAAAGGAAACCTAAAATCCAAAACCAACCAAAAATGAAAGATCATGCCCTGAGAGTAAACTTTTCTTGGTCAGACTAGGGTTCAGGAGCAAAGCAAAGCAAATCTGACATACTCTTGCCCACCTTGCTCAGTGCATACACAGCCACATTCACCAGAGCTACTGACCAAGCACCAAAGCCCAGACAGTCACTTGAAATGTGCAGCCCCAGCAGAAGTGGTGTGACAGGCTTCTCTCCAGCCTCTCTCAAGAGAGAGTCCCTTCTCCCCCATCCCTTTTTCCATTCTTTGTCAGCAGGCAGCTTGTTCACTTAATGGTCCATTAGCTAATCTACATCCACATTGAAATTCAATCTTGTCTCATAATAGCATTAAAAAATAACACAACAACTTTGCTTCCTTGGAAATGACACCATCTCCACCTCCATTTTCTCATCCCTTCACTGTTTTCCCCAGAGCTGCAGATTTTCCCTTCCATTTATTCTTGGTTTTGTGTCCTGAAAGAAATGCATAATCTCACATCATTCAGAGTCAAACAATAAAGGGACAAGCAAGCTCTACATGCATAACAGTGCAGCTGTCTCCCAAGCAACACTGTGGGCATTCCCATAACTTCTTTCTTGGCCCAAAGGACATTTCATTGGTTGAAATGAGGGATGATAAAGATTCTCTTTGAAATGTCTGGTCACACAGAAAGAACACCCTGAAATAGTGAAAATGGTTGACAACCAATCAAACCTTGTGCTGGGACAGGCACATGATGAATAATTCACTTCTCTTTAAGGCAGAGGCACAGACAGCAGCCACTTGTGCTAATCTTAGTGATTTAAAAAACAAATTTCCCACACATGAAGCCAGTAGGCCTTTCTGGAGGCAGAAGTGACATCCCACTGTTACTGGGAAAAATCTACCATTCTTTCAAAGACACTGACTTAAGAGTGCTCCATAGAAGGTAGGATTTATACAAAGTTTCTCAGGTCTGCAGTAATTTCTTTCTTCAACATTTTCCAGGCAGTATGTGACCCTCTAGTCTGTGCCTAAATGCCATTTCATACTGCTGTATACTGACAACCACATGGAATTAAGCATAATACTTCCCCAAGAGGAAGGTCTGCTTTTATTCTATATTAGCACCAACCATTATTATAGGTCTCTCTTAGCCCTCCACAGCCCCAGTTTCCATAGCATGCAGCTAAAAGAGATAGCAGACCTGCTTATAACTCAGACAGAAGCTTATCCCAAATATTGCAATACCCACAAAGGCCACCAGCTTCTTTCTCCTAAGCCCCATGCCCAGGCTTTAGTCAGGCTGTGATACCAGGTCAGTTATGATCACCATTTAACAGGCTGAGAGTAAGGTCTGGGGCTGGAATTGATCACAGCTGATTGAAGGTGCTGGCTTCAGTAGCTGTGACTTATCCTGCTCCACCCTGTGCCTTGCCCTGAAGTCTCACACACAAAACATGAACACCTACCTGTGCTCATGAATCACAGGGGACACTAAGAGAAAGGTGAACACACCCAGGATATCACTGCAGAGCTGTAATCCAGTACTGTACTTTTCTCCAGTCCCCATAAAGCTTCTCCTCCATCCCTCAGTATCTGTGTCCAGCCCAGGGGAAAGACAGGAAGACCTCCTGTTCTCTGACATGGGACTTAATCTAAACAAAGGAAGGCGAGTGTCTTCCATGCTGGGTCTGAAGCTTTCTGTTAACATCACTTGTGCCTATGTGCATTTACAGGAGAGATCTCAGCCTCTCTGCACAGGAACCTTGCTCCAAAGTACAAATAATCTGACAAGAACCTCAGAGAACAGGGAATATATCAGCAATGAGCTGACTAAACTCATCAGTGGCAAATTCATGGAGGCACCAGTGCCCTGTTTAGTGCCTTTCCTATTAGACCATACTTTTTTTCTAGTAATATCCTGACTAAAAATTACTTAAAGAGTGTTTTCTTCTGTTTTCACATTTACATTTTTTTCCCCTTATTTTCTCTGTAGGAGCTTCACTACGAGCAAGAACCACTCTCTTTGAAGGATAATGGGACATGAAGTGTCCTCTGTTTGCCCTCAGTTGATCTCAGGTGAACAGTGATTTAGCATCATCATCAGTTGATCCTTCTGTATTGTACATAACAGGTGTTCTTTATAACCTAACAGGTGTTCTTGATAACCTCTGAATTTCAGAGATAGGGATCTTCATTTCAAACACAGAGACAATTACTGACTGATTCAGCTGCTGCCAGTATCAACAAAAAATACACTACTCAAGTGAGCTAAGGAGACAGGCAGACCCTCATCTAGAAGGATGGTCATCACAAAATATATTTAAGCCACTGCCTGTTCCACATGACCAGAAGATTCCACCCTATCTTAGCAGCATTCACCAATGAAAAAGGTCCAGGGGGCAGAGATTCCCTCTGGACCCGAGCAACATCCCCAGAAAACATGATGGTTGTTAGAGTTCATCAGAAGCACAAGGAACCTACCAGCCAAGACCAAGAGGCAAGAGCTTCATGTGCAAACTGTTTTGAGGGGATGAGGCAATATAAGGATGGCAGAACTCCAATATACATGGAGACAACAGCACTGCCAGGGCTAGTATTACACACCAAAGCTGTAAAAGACATTTTACTATAAAATATCAAAACTGCCAGTGAGAACCCAAACCAGATACTTTATATGCTTTTATTTTTTCACAGCAAAACAAAAATTTGGGACATTTTCTTTCAGATTAATTTAGAATATAGTTCAAAATTGCTTTTGCCTAATATTCAGGGGGCTACAGGATGCTTTAACTCCTCAGTGTGATTTACTGCTTATATAAGAAAATGACATTTCAAAGCATTTTCTCTTTTCCAATTCCACATTTAAAAATGTCTGAAACAATGGAAGGCTTCAGTATTTCAAAATTGCTGCTCTCCTGGTCACTTCTTATCTGTACAGGAGAATTCTCAGCCCACAAAGAGCCTCCCAAGGAAGCAGAGGCTGTACAGCTTACCTCATAACTTGCACTGTGTGCTAAACAAAGCTTCCACACCAGTTCAGTCACTTCTGTTCCAGTGACCTCCCTCTTAGTAACCTCCCTTTCATAGAGAATGTTGGTCACATACAGATCCTCAGAGTCCCCTGAAATAAGGAACATAAAGGAAAAATCACATCTCTGGTGATTGCTGGCCATTTGGTATCATTAACTCTATATGCAAGGGGAAAGTTTCTCTCTGAGCCTTTATTTCTCCCTGTATGAATATGAGTGCAGTCAGCTTGAATTTAAGAACACAACAGAATAAAGACAAGTGTGACCCAAAAGAAAGAGTAAGAGAAACAAGACAAAGATACACATGAAAAAAAGCCCTATTTTTCATCCGCCCATCTCTTAGTATGGCCCCGCTACTTTACATTCATAATCTTTTCCAATGTCATCTAATCACTAGTCCCACACTTCAATCACCCAAAAAGTGAACAGGAGATCCAGGTGCAAAGAAAAAAAAATGGCTTGGCTCTGAACCTCTTCCTGAGGAAAAATTCTATCATCTTATGTTTGTATAATTACAAACAAAGTGTTCTGGAAATCTGGGGCTTCCTTTAAAAAAAGAACCAAACAATTCTTCAGAAACAGACGAAAAACATGTTCCTCAACATTTAGACTTCAACTTGGAAATCATTCCTCAGGCAAGCCACCTGCTGACTTCAGTAAAATCATTTTCCTAAGGAGAAACATATAGAGCAAAGAAGGAGCAAAAATTAAACAGTTCTCAGACATGACATGTCCTTAGTTCCATTAGGACTTGCAACTATTTAGGGTCCATTTATATAAAAACTAGGAATTTTCCACAGACCTGGGAAAGCTGATGCTCTGCATACAAGGGCACTAGGTATGTAAAGTAGATAAAGGGGAGCTAGCCGTTGCAGGCCATCACTTTTGAAAACCTACCCAGTTTTGGAGATCCACACAGTTTTGTTATGTCAGGCCCAAGCCCCCAAAGAAGGGACAGCTCAGCCCAGCCTGTAAAAACACCCACTTGAAAGCAGTTTAATACATTAAAGGTGAAAATCATGGGTGCAAAGAGTTCTTACAGGCAAGACAAAGTCACATTATTTTTCTAGGAAATACATTTACTTTACTTTAGCAGAAGCATAGTTACCTTTATTGTAGAGTGTCTCTGTTTCCACTTGCACGAGTTTGAGTGCAGACTGTGTCTGTGTTTCTGCCCCGCTGCCCTGCTGAGGGAACAGCGTCACGCGGTGGGACTCGGTACATTTGGCCTCCTCCAGGACGCCATCCCTAATGCTCTGGACACATTCCAGATGGGAGGACAGAACCTGCTGTTCAGACTGAGAAAAACCAGATACTTCAGGAAGATTCTTGATGACCTTTGTCAGCCTACCCAATCCTTCCTCTCCCAACTTCACAGAGAATTCCATTTCGGGGATAGTGGGAAGTCTCTTGTGTATACCTCTGACAGTGCCCAGCCTGTGGAGGTTAATGCACTCCTTATTTTAGCCTAGTTTTTCATCACTGAGAAACTGTCAGCATCAAATGGTGTCAATTTATTTCAGTTCACAAAGCCTCAAAGTTAATCAGATATTTTTGGTCAGCAAAAGTAAAAAAAAAGAAAAAGGCTGGTAAATTATGAATAGCTACTACAATACAAGAAACAGGTAATATTCACCTAATAAAAATAGCACAAGATATAAACATTGACTGTATTTTCTGTCAACAGTGGAAAGCTGCAAGTCTAGCATTTAGAAAAGTTCCTAGCTTTCCAAAGTTTTCTACAAATAATAACTTTCTTTTTCTAATATATTTTTTCTTACTCACATCTCTTGATTCCTCCCTTCCACAGTTAAATTTTCAGTTTACCTCTGTAATGTATTTTAATGAGAGTTTAATCCAGGTGCCTAACAACCTCTTGCATTTATACTGTAACATTCATCAACTACAATGCAAATTTGCATTAAAGCAAATTCTGTGAATGACAGACATTACAGGGAGAATATTAACCATTCCTTTGCTAAGAACTCAAGTTTGGACAGACACTCTCTTCAAATAAGTCAAAAGCAAGAGTCAGTGTCATTCCCTAAAACTTACTGACACGTGAGGAAGAACAACAGACTGCACAGAAGTCAAACCAGAAGAGCGATGGGAGCAGAGGTTTAAGTCCCTTGTCTTCACAAGAATGGGACCCTTTTGCCGATACCTGGTTGGGCATACTCCCAGGACATCCACCTAGTAACAAACATACACTGTTGAATCACACATGCACACATAAAATACAAGGAGATAGTGTAGGTTATTGCAATTAGTTTTAATAACTACTTTTTTGGTATTAACAACGGAGATCTAAATTCTCCCTTGCAGAGCACCGGCTTTGCCACAAAGGCAATAGCAAATAATTTTAAAGACCTTGGTCAAGTTCATGGTAACCAGGTTCTGTTGGTTTGTTTAATTTTACTGTGTTACTCTGAATCAGATCATTTGTAGACATATGCTTTTTCATTTAAGATTTTGTGGGCATGCAGGGAAGCATTAATTCAGAAGAGCATTACCAGGCAGAGTAACTTCAATTACATATGGGTGTGCTAAGCCCTACTGCAGAACATCTCTTTAAGCACTGAGACACAGCAGTAGCCTGAGAATGAGGCAGTGCTCATCACACTGATGGTCAGTCTAGAAAAAGCTCTTCATAGGAGAACTGCAGCCCCTGTGGTTTGTCAGCTGCCCCTATGAATACACTCAGGTGATAGCAGAGTATGCTGGATTATTGTTTCAGTGTTACACAGCAGAAATTGAGCTTAAGCATTGAAATAATTGCAAACAGCTCTGAGAACACTGATCTTAAAACCTATTGAAATTAATGAAAAAAGTAACAAAAATTAATCATGAATTATGAATATTGTATTTTCTCCATAGATCAGGTAATCCCTGGCACTAGAAGTCAGGTAACCAAGTAGTGGATTCCAAGCCTCAACAAGAATGTGAATTACAGATAATTTTAGAACATTCACTACAAGTAGCAATCAGATGACTGCCACTGTCTGTTGAACCAAGTGGCAAAACCTTTTATTTATTTACAAGTGGAGTAGACTTAACATGTACAAGAGCTAGGAGTCACCTCAGAGCATGACTGACATTCTCACCTCCTCAACAACAACACCAGCAGAGAATTCTGGTGCTGTCTGCAGGACACTGAGAATGCCTCGCTTGATGTTCAGTGCCCAGGTCTGTTCACTCCTCACAGGACAGAGCTTCAGAACTTTCCCATCATGGAAAGAAAAATGAAGAGGATGCTGTTCTAGTATTTCCCTGCAATAAAAAGGGTTATAATTTCTTGTTTTAAAGAGTGCAAGCCAATTTATGACATTAGATTCAGATTTTCCTTAACAGAGCTGTTCTTCCACAATGGATCTGTCTCACTCTGTATCTCTATTCTTTACAGCAAGCCTCTATTCTTCATAAACTCAGCCTAACCCAAGGAGTCCTTAAAAAACCCTGTGAAACCCTAAAAACAAATCTGCTCAAGATAATTCCAGCATCCTAAACATAACTGCAACACTTAATAAAAGCAGTCCTGGCAAATTATTTACAAGTAAATGTACTTAATGGCAATGATTCTTGTTTAATTAAGAGAGAAATTCCATTATAGGATTCAGGGTACCTTTAGCTTTGGTAGGCATATCTAAATTGCAAAGTAACTGCACCTTGCCTCTTCAGCTGTGATGCACACAAGAACAATTGCTTCCCAATTAACCCACGTCTTCCTGCTCTGCTAGGTGTGAATACTCAGGCTCTATCCCAAACTTATTCCCCAATCTCTGCTGTTAGTACACTTCCTAATGTCTTTTGCTATCCCAGATTGAGAATACAGTGTTTTCTACCTTTCCAATGGTAGAAAATGGACTGATTTTCACTCCTAATATAACATACTTTAATAATATATTTTCCCTCTAAATGGGGAAAAACCAACCATCCAAGGGAAGAATTTTATTGTAGCCCAATGGTCAGCTCCCATACCCGGAGCTAGACAGTTCATCTGCACATTAACTGGGGCACTAACTATTCATCTAGTCAATCAGTCACAAAGTAAGAGATAAAACTTTATTACACCAGCATCTGGATAAAGTCCTTCCAGAAGAAACTGGGCATATAAGATAAGGGTTTCTGAACTCCTAGGCAACTGAGCCTGTTTTTGCTACTATCTGTGGAAATTACATGCATGTTCAGAGAACAAGCTAGACTACTGTATATTCACAATAGGCTGAGGCAAATGCTAATAAGGCTCACTTGTCTGAATAATTATTTTGAATAGCCAAGCTTCACTGAATGCTTTCTTCACTATCTCTCTTTTTTGGCTTCTCTGCAAAGAACAATACACAACTGCTCTTACTGCTATGAAAATCTTGAAAATAACTTCACAGAAGATGTGACTGTACACTTATTTGAACTCTGATACCACTGCCCATAGAGAGAACACAAAGTTTTTCCTGATGAATATAAAAAGCAATGCATTTACCCCAAGCTTGCTCTTTTTGACCCTTTGAATTGAATCAATTACCTCAGCTCTCAGTGTTGCTTAAAGGCTGAGAATCCAAGTGGCAGGACAAAGAGAAAGATTACAAGGCTGAGCTTAATCAGACAACAGAACTGCTTTTTTTTTTTTTTTTTTGATGACACAAGAAGCCTCAGCTCTCTGGGAAAATGCCAGACTTCCACAGTTTGAGGAGATCTTTTTGTATAGCCATCTACACTGGAGACTATACCTTGGCAAGTCAATGAGATACACACTGACATATGTTATGAATGAGCTACTAAACCCAAAAACAGAAAAGGAAGAAAATCTCATTGGACAAATAAATTAAATATAAATACCCTTTAGAAGAAAAAACCACAACGTTTTGCCTTATGAGAATCTTCTAAACCAAGAACTTCTGAAATGTACTGCAAAACTAGGGTCTGTAGAAGTAACACCTGCAGCTCTGAGAGCTGTGATCCAATCGTGCTGCTAGAGGCCTGGTGATTTGTACTCAGAAAAATTTGAACTGTCTACTGTTCAAATGGTTTTACATCCAAAGTGATGAAAGTTACATTGAAGAAAAACCTGTTTGGACCAAATGCCTCTCATTCTCTCATTTTTGCTTATGGTGCTCATATCTGGATTCTCATCTTAAAAAAACCAAACTAAACCAAAACAACAAAACAAAACAAAGAAAACGCCTAAAACTAAGCAGAGTATGAAGCAGAGTGAGCAGTGTCCAGTCAAGCTGCTGCTAAGCCATAAAGTTTCAAAAAACCCCCAAAACTGACCAGATTAGATGGTTTTCTACCTTAGATTGTCCATTTCCATCAGACACTCCTCTCTGGATGCAAAACTTTTCTTAATCTGTACGTCTTGCACCTAGGAGCAAAGATTATAGACAATATATTTCATTGTCAAGAGGAACTTGTGGATTTATCACATCAGGATATCCACACAGAACAACACAGACTATGAACAAAGGCTCAGTGTTGCAACAGAACTGCATTAGCCCTATCCTCAGGTGGCATATCTGAGGCAGTTTCCATAAAGTTCTTCTATGAAGAAGTTTCACTCACTATTAAACACATTTTATACTGCACTATTATATCCCTTTCACTGCCAAATCACTAACCAGTTAATCTTTATCCATGTGCTAGGACAGGGATAACTATGCCCTTCTTTGTTGGCCTCGTGTGTGTATTTAGAAGATACATGTCAACCCCCCAGCAAAACCAGTGAATTATCCCCTCTGTTAACCTGAAGGAAAACCCAGGCAGCTGAGAAGTTGATTTTCCCTGCTGCCCCTGTAGTTCTAAAGCACTGTAGTTCTCCACCTGACCTACCACAGGGCTAACCCTAGGAGAAGCTCTGCAGTTTGAAACTGCCCTGTTGCCCTGATCTGAGAGACAGATCTGTTGTGATGAATGGAGTGGTACAAGACTGAATTTTACACTGGGCTAGGAATGGCACCAATCCAGCACATCATACAAGTTTCTCAAGTTCTCTTTAAAATGCTTGCTATTTTAAAATTACTACTACAGATATGAAAGTGCTTTAAAGTAAACCAAGTTCCTTTTAAGGACTAGCTTTATCTCCCATTCTGCACTTCATGTAACAAAACAGTGAAACTGTTGTGTCGCTTAGAAAAGAAAACAATTTGTTTAATTTGCCTTTTAGAACTGGCAAATACCTAATTTCAAGTTGTGGTGTATCAAAGCAATACTGCAACTCTAATTATGAGATCCAGAATTGAACTGGCTTTTAATTACAAGAAAAACAAATGTTTGAAATGTAGCAATAATCCCAAAGAAAAATAAGATTCCACATCAGCTCATCTCAATCACTCAAACAATTACGACAGTACTTACTTTCAAAACCATCTGGCAATTCCCCAATACTTCAATGATCACTGTGCTCTCCAGAGAGATGCCACTGCTTTTGTGACTATTTCCCTGCAGGAATGTGTTGGTGATTGCCGAATACCTGTAACTGTATCTAGCTCTTTTGGGGAAGTATGATGCACTTTGTCCTAGGAAATAAAAAAAGGGGGTGATTTTTAGCCTATTAAACTTCTCCTTCTATTTTTTTTTTCTATCTTTTAATCTTTCAGCCACAGAAATCAGCTAAGTAAAGGGATGAATATTCAGATTGTTCCCTTCCCACTTGGACTCTCAATTGAAAGAATTGGGTTTCTGAAAACACCCTGCATGCCAGCCACAACTCCTGTAGGGAGGGTGAAACAACTTCCCCTTTCCCAAGCACATAACCTCACAACTTCCTCCAAGGCAAGAAGTTAATTTCCAAGGGCAGAACAGAAATGTAATGCGTTTACAGCACGATGCTCTTTCAACACTTTTCAGAGAGCAGCAAAGCAGGACCTTCACCACAGCAAGATGATATAGATCTGCTCTTCATGCTCATGGCTGGGCTCAGTCCCACACTGGTTTTGTCTTTTGCTCAGCTCTAATGCTTAGTAGTTTTTCAGAGTTCACAGAATGCAAACTTCAGGCAGGTGTGGGCCTGGTAAACCTTGGTGGAACTTCTCTGCTACTTCCATGAATGCTGATCACTCAGAGATAAGTATTATTCTTCTCAGAACACAATATCCCTGTGCAAGTTTTTAAATTCCTCTTTCCTTAGCTCGTTTTACTCACCTGCACATTCTGCAAAACAGGAAGCTCCATAACTTAACTTCTCTGAGGATCCTGCAATGACAGGTAACAGAACAGAAAAGTACTGCATATTTGTGTGCAGCTCAGCACAGACTTGCTGCTTCTGAATTTCAGTGAAATTACTGAAATCAAAACATGGTCCTCAAAACAAATAAATAAATAAATCCATGAGAGTTTTTCTATCAAGTATACAGACTGACACAATCTCACTATTTCTGTTGCTTTCCCCAGAATGCTGAAGGAAGATGCACAATTTAATGCATCCTCTCCAGGAAGTATGCTCCCCCACCTGCCCAGTAACACCCAAAGAGCTCAGTAAAGTAAACTGCTAAAAAAAAAAAGCTTTTTTTGCTTTGCTAAAAGTAAACCACACTAAAAATCCAGACAAAGCTGCTACAAGAATTACTACAAACCTACAAGCTGTAACATAATTCTCTGAAGTTTTGACAGTGAGAACATTTCTTAGTAGAAGTATTCTGCACCGGGAGAGATCTATCTTAGCAGAGGAAAAATTTCTTCTACTTACTCCCTGAAGCTCCAGCCACAACAACACAGAGTAAAATGATGGCGAGCAACACTGTGGCCATCGTAATCACCTCCAGATTTAACAAAAACACATCAGTTCTGCTCTCAAAGGCACCTCTGAGCAAGGCTCTGAAAGAAAATTTCCTTCACAAAGCAGGAGCTCACTATTTCAACTCCCCTCTTCCTCCCAGAGGAGGGGCTCTGGCAGGGCAGCCTGCAGAGGGGAGGGGGAGGTTGTAGTAAGGGGGAGAGACAGATACATCACCACTGATCCCATCCCCAACAGCATTTCAGCCTTTTTGCAAAAGAAGAGAAAGAGAAGTTCATATATTAGAAATACCACAAAACTGCAAGGAAAAAAAATTAGGTATATGGCATCATAACGGAGCAAATGCTGAGAACAATCCCATGCAATGAGTTTAAACTAAACTAACAAATGTAAAAGCCACCATAGCAATCACTCCTTGACAATTAATCAACCAAAAAGCACATAAGATGAAAGCCAAAACTTTGGGAGTAAAGGGAAGGTGTTTCCATTGGGAGTAAGCAAGTTCATGGGAGGCAGCTCATCCCACCAAACAAAGTCCCAAAACTCAAATGGATGATGTTATAAGTAATTGATAATTCATGCTGATCAAAACAATTCACTTGAAGGTATATGTTTTAATATTAGAAATAGTAAGTAGCTCTGCTAGGTGAAAGAAACTACAGAAAGGAATGTAGCTGAATGGAATCCTTACATTTCCATACGAACAGACTAGGGGCTCCAGCAGTCACCCTTCTCCACCCAAAGCCAGCAGCTAGCAGGAAGACACATTAACACCTTATCAGGCTGCAGCAGCACATACACTGAAGGAGCAGCCATGGGTGGAGGAGATATGCTATTAACATATGAAAACCTAAGCCCAGACTAGGATGCAGTGTAACAGAAAAACGGTGAAATGGGTGGAGGGAAACACATTAACATTTTAACAAGATCTAGCCCCACACAGGAGAACGCCCATCACCACCAATATGCCCAGGGAGCACCTGGTGATGATGGGCGATCAAGGTATAGCCTGCAGATAATCCCAGCTGAATACCCAGGTTCCAGTAACTAAGAAGATATCATCCATCAGTTCTCGGGATGAGGAACACTGAAAGAAACAACATGAATATGGAAAGACACTAAGAGAAGACAAAGAACTGGGCCTGAGGGTGGAAAAAGAGTATAAAACTCAGCTCCAACATGCCGCAGGTGTGAACAGGGAGAGCTTGGTGTGACAGAGGCCAGGCTTTTTGGTTCACACAGTACTGAGCCTGGGCTCAGTGCTGTCTCTCGGTCGGTCGGCTATCGGATTGTAAATGAGTGAAAATAAATTCTATTTTTCATTTTTTTATAAAATTGGTTTGCGAAAGTTTTATTTATAACAGTGAAATTGTGTGTGAATAACACAAAACCACAGAACCACCATCCTTCTGGTACCAATCAGGTTTGTACAACACATCAAACATAGGCCTTCCAGGCAAACCCCTCTTCCCAGCCTGGGCTCTTCCCACGCTTCCCATGCACTCTGAGCCCATGTACCCATGAGCCATGGCCACAACTCAGCTGTGCCTGTGTGCCAGCACCACCCAAAGGAAGCCGTGTGGGCAGGCAAATGCTTGTTTCCTCCTGCTGCAAGCCCTCTGGTCTAGGCTCAGCTACTACTCACTTCAAACAGGAGTCACAAGTAGAAATTTTGATACCAATCCCAGTCACTGGTACTACTCTCCCCCGCTAGGTTTGTGCTGCTACAGCCTCTTTCCTGCACTTGCTTCCTCCATCATATAACATTTGCTCATTAAATGCTTACAAATGTTAAAGGGAAAGCAACTTCTCAAGTGTGCTTCTGTCATGGATTGTGAAACCAATACTATTCTATTTACCATCTGTATGGCAGTTGTCTTCTGTTAAGTGGGCAGTTTTCCTTATCTCTTCCACAATCACTCCTCCCTCCAGGGAGACATCTGCTGATAACAGGCTATTGAATGTCAATGCATGACTGATAAGAACTTTAACATGCCATTGTGAGATGCTCCGCCCAGAAGGAGGAGCCAAACATTCCTACACAGATACAGCTGGGAATCTGGAGAGACAGGACAGCTCTTGCTGGGTTTCGCTCAGAAAGAAAGCTACCCCTTTTCACCTGGATCAGCAGAGGAAGATCTTCACTTTTCCTTCGACAGGATTTTCCTGCTCCAACAGAACCACACCTGAGGACTGAGTCCAGGAAGACTGCAGCCACAATTCCAATTGGACTGAGACTACACCCTGACCAACCAGGTGTCAGGTTGAGTTCTGACTCTGTGTTGTTTTAATCTACTGCATTTGTTTATTTTTATATTTTTATATTTTTTTGCTTCCCTAGTAAAGAACTGCTCCCATATTTTCTGCCTGAGAGCCCCTTGATTTAAATTTTATAGCAATTGTGAGGGAGGGGGTTTACATTCTCTATTCCAGGGGAGGTTCTGGCCTTCCTTAGTGGACACCTGTCTTCCCAAACTGAGACAGCTTCACAAACATCAATGACTAAAGAAGGTGAGAGCAAGTGATTCCAGTCTAAAGAGTTAATAAAATACTCCATGATGTAATCTCGGTCCCTCTGACCTGCCAAATTGCCAAACTCAAAGTCAGTCTAGGTTTGAAACAGAATTTTTTAAAAAATCCTAGAACCAACCCAAAGCACTAACTGAGAAAGCCTTCTTCTGCCTTCACAGTGATTTTTCTGAATATTCTTATTCTAAAACTGCTTCAGAGATTTCTTTGTGGAAAATTACTTGCTGAGTTTGCCATTTTTACTCTGTTAAGCTACTCAGTCTGGTACTCATTCTAATTTTTCGTTTAAGAGTACCGCTCATCTGGGCATAGTATGTACTCCATGTAAGCAGTCATCTAGCTCTTGGTCTACTATCAGCAATACGGACAGAAGCAGGAAAGCTAATAGCTGGGCAGGAACATAAAAACATGATGAATTTACCAGAAAATTGCTATATTGTGACAATTCTTTTCTTGAATCACTACTATTGCCCAGTTTCCACACCAGTCTGATTTTTAACTGTTTATATAATAAGATTTTTCAACATATTTCACATAGCTATTGGAAAAAAAAAAACCTTTAAAGCATAAAATTTGCACTAAAGACAGTAGGAACATCAACATTGAAATTAGAGAGAATTTCTTCTTTATCATGACATTGGTTCAAGTGCAGAGAGTAACTTAGCCTTTCTGAAATAATCTCATTTACATTTTAATCTCAAGTTTTAGCTTTGTAGTTTCCCTTTTCTTAGGGAAGAAACTATACCAATAAAAAAGAAGAAAAATATCTTATGGTAGCACTATGAGAACACTCAAGAATTTATAAATCTGACCTTACTTGAATCTTGACAATTTCATGGGCCCAAGAACAAAGAAATTCACTAACAAAACCCTAGGGCTTTTTTTGATAAAAATATTTCAAACAGCTGTTTTCAGCAAAGCACAGATTTGGGGCAGTTTTTATTGAAACATCTAGATACTGAATGAAATGCCTGAATAGCAGCTAGGTCCTAAATGCAGACTGAAGTCAAACCTTTAAGATAAAATATCACATAAGTGTCCTGTGTACTTGACTCAGGTGACATCCCTCATGTAGTGATTGGCAAGTGCAGGATGGAGCCCAAGACTCAACATCCTGTAAGCATTTTTTCCTACCTCACACCAGGTAAGCTTTTTCTAAAAAAACCAAAACACCACCCCCAAAACAGGCAGAAAAAGAACCTCCTGAAGAGAAATTTCCAGCACATTGCTGTCCTAGATAATCTCAAAAAATGGAAGAAAATCTGACACACATGCTGCAAACACAGTGGTTTAATGACAGACAAGAGACCCATGCTCTGTAATTCTCAGAAAAATATTCATCCATTTTAATGGAGACTGTACTCAAGTTTGGAAAATGAATTTCATAAAAAGTACCATCTGTCACACAACAGGGTAAGCCCATCCGTGGACACCTGAGAACTGCTCACCATTATTGCCAAGAAAGCCTGAACTTTTACAAACTGGCAAAGTCTGCTTTGCATAGGCCCCACAAACAATATTAAATTAATATTATCGTAACACTGACGTTAGCACTAACAGCCGAAGGCAGGAGGGAAGTGCCCTTTGCCAGGGTCCCACAGCTACCTGCGTGCTCACCGCACCTCCGCCTCCCTGCGCTCGCAGCCCTCCTATGTCCGGGAGCTCCGCCTGATTACGGCCCCAAATCGAGCCCGCGGAGACCTTACAGCGCCGGGCACCACCAGGAGCCCGCGGCCGGTGGACCCTCACAGCACCGAGCATGTCCCGGAGCCCCCTTCACAGCACTGAACACCGCCTGGAGTCCGCGGCCGGGGCCCTCACATCACCGGGCACTGCCGGGAGCCCGCGGCCGGGAGCCTTCATGGGGCCGGGCACCGCCTGGAGTCCGCGGCCGGGGCCCTCACATCACCGGGCACTGCCGGGAGCCCGCGGCCGGGAGCCTTCATGGGGCCGGGCACCGCCTGGAGTCCGCGGCCGGGGCCCTCACATCACCGGGCACTGCCGGGAGCCCGCGGCCGGGAGCCTTCATGGGGCCGGGCACCGCCTGGAGTCCGCGGCCGGGGACCCTTCACAGCACCGAGCACATCCCAGAGCCCCCTTCAGGGCACCGGGCACCGCCGGGATGCCGTGGCTGAGGGCCCTCACAGCACCAGGCATGTCCCGGCCCCCCCCTCACAGCCCCGGGCATCGCCCGGGGCAGCAGCAAGAACGTCCCCCACCTGTGGGGAAAACGCCGTGAAAGCGCTGCGAGGCACCAACGCTTTCCAGGGCATTTTCGCAGCCGAAGTTAAGCGATGGAGGGGCCACCTGTCCGCCCCAGGGTTCTGGCAGCGGCCGCTCCGAGGTGGACCGTCCCCAAATTCGGCCTCCGAACGCCGAGGAGCAGCCGAGGAACTCTCGGCACAGCCGGGGCGCGGGTGGGCAGAGCGAAAGGGTCAGCGATGGCTGCGGGAAAACGGGGCGAGGGCGCCGCACCTCCAGTCCGGTGTCCAGTTCTGGGCCTCTCGCAGCAAGAAGGACATTGAGCTACTGCAGCGTGACCAGAGACGTGCAGTGGAGCTCCTCATCAAGACTGATAAGCAACAGCCGAGGGAGCTGGGGGGCCTCAGACTGGAGAAAGGGAGTCTCAAGGGACCTTTCCCTCTCAGCTGCCTGGATGAGTGGTCAGGCATTGGAACAGGCTGTGCAGGGAAGTGCTGGAATCACCATCCCTGGAAGCGGTCATAAAATATGTCCATGTGATGCTTAGAGACATGACTGAAAGGGAGCTGGCAGGTTGTCTTTTCCAACCTTAGCGATTCTATGATTCTGTTATCCTAGAGTAAAAAATCTTCTAGTTACCAAGATACAGAGCGCTCAGAGTAGCACCAGGAGAAGGTACTTCAGAGGCTGTGTGGAGCAAGAGATGAAAATTGGTTTGGGTTTGTCTTTTTTTCCCTCCTAGTGCTTTTGTGAACCCCTTGCTGTCACATTCACATGCACTGTGGCTTTAAGTCCTAGAGCAGTGTCTGTCATACACCCTGTTAATGCAATGGTCCTGTGGAGCTCACTGAAGCTGCTTTTTGGGGGTAATTTTTTGCTACAAAGCTATAGCGTGAAGCGAAACAGCCAACCACAAAAGGACTTTCAAAAAGCCGCCTACTCACTCTTGGTTTATTCTTAGCTTGGGCACAGCTACTTTCAGCACCTCCAGACCACACAGCTACATGTTGGTTGTGACATTAAATTTTCAAGTTCTTAAAAAAACCCCACCAAAACAAAAACAAATAAACAACCCAACAAAAATCAAAAATATTTCTAGGACCTGGGTTGCAGGAAAACAACACCTTTTCAGTGTGGCTGTTTGGGACAGTTGGTCTGCAAAGCAGACGATGCCATTTTTCAGAGACTTGGCCCAGGTGAGACTCCAAAAAATTTTTCCCTGTAATTATTTTTCTTCATTTAACATTTCAGCCATCCATGTGCTTGGAAAAATCCCAAATATTACAATTTTCCAATTACAAGCACTAGATAGGAAAGACAAAGTTTTTATTTTAAATAAAGTCAGTTTTAAAAACAAACAGTAATTGCAACATAATCAAACACAAAGGGCTTTCACACAAAGCAAGTTATATCCTGCATTTGTTTGTCCAAGGTAGGTTTAACAAAGTAGGTTACTTCAGCACAGTCTGTAGATCATTCCATACACAAGAGAACAAACACAGGCTTTGCATTTAAGGAAACACAACTATAGAAGGGGCAGCAGAAAGCCTTGCAGAATGCTGAATTAGAAGGAAGAGCTGCCAGCATTGTGTGTCCTATTCTCAATCCATACAAGGAACTTGAAGAGAATCAATGGACTGTGCACAAAAACCAAAACAAACTTTTTCTTTTGATGTTTTGCATTCTGGTGCCACCAGCTCAGATTTTCCAACTATCACTTTGGAGAGAAAAGGGGAGCTAAGGTAATAACAACTGAAAGACTTACCAAATTAATATATGACAGGATTATCCAGACCAGCCTGACAGGGTACTAAAAGAATTCAAATCCTTCCCACCAAATCCCAAGTTTGGAAACACTGGGAGCTTCATTGCTTCTTTCCGTCTTTCTCTGACAATAAACTGACAAAAGCACATTTTCTGTGATACCCAGTAAGGCACAGGAGTTGCTCATGTCACCAGAACAGAAAATTCAATGCAGCATCACCCAAGCACTTCAAGAACATGGACAGCACTATGGTGACGCACCAGCAGACAAAAGCACTTGTTGGTACCAGGTCATCAACATGGAAAGCTACAAAACTACCAGCTTTTTATCTCCCTCATGCTCTTGCCAGTAGCTGCTGATGTACATTCTTACATTCTGGCATGAGGAGACCAGAAACCTTTTCCAAATACACAAGGAAGCTCTTACACTTGCAGACTGACTCACAAGCAGCATCAGTTTACAAAACCTAATTAACACAAGGCCTAGAGATTGTATGTGATCTACAAAATTACTGGATTTCAAACATAAAGTGTTGAAGGACTTTTGAAAAACTAACCTATACCAAATATTTACAGAAGGCACATTTGGTAAGAACAGTAAATGCAGTATTTTTTATTTGTATTTATTTTAGCTTTTTACTTTGTTACAGATATTAATACAGAGTTACCAACAAAGCCTTGTTTGAACACCTGTCTGCCTTTTTTGGACAGGTATTGTTTAGGTTGGACATTAGGAAGAAGATTTTTCCAGAAAGGGTGATCAGACATTGGAATGGGCTGCCCAGGGAGATGGTGGAGTCACTGTCTCTGGAGGTATTTAAGAAAAGATTGGGTGTGGTATTCAGCACCATGGTCTGGTTGATCAGGTGGCATTAGGACACAGGCTGGACGTGGTGATCTCAAAGGCCTTTTCTAACCCAGATGATTTCATGATTCAGATTCTGTGATAAGCATCAAAATGTTGTTTGATCCAGTTGTTTATGACACAGAAATTACTTTAACTTTGAGAGACTCATTCCCTATTTTTTTGCGATTGTCATCTTAAATAAGGATATCCAGCTTAAGTTTCTAAAAGCAGAACTCATCTTTCATTTAATTTAGAAAAATCAGAGAAACTCCTTAACACACATTTTACCTTCTTAATGAAGAAACAATAATTAATGAGAAGACCAACAACTAAAAGCCCAGTTGTTTTATTTATGTGTTTCAGGTGGAATTCGAGCCTTAAGATTTATTTATGAGGTTTATTTACGATCAATCAGCTGATTTACCTAAATGTATAAGGAAGTTTTCCAATGTTCAACCAAGGCTCCCTGGGCATCTCAACTGGGGTGAAGAAAACACTTCAAAGCCTTCCGATCAGCAGTAAGAAAGCCTCCAGCCTAACAAAAACCACTGAACAAATATCTTCTATATGAACATATTTATTTCATATTAGAGACATGACTAGACTTGAAACTGGCAAGAAAATTCAGATACTAGATTCAATCACTATTTTTGCACAACCACTGGAATTGTCCATTTGGAAAAGCTACCTCCAAGAACGAAGAAGCCTTCAGGTTTGGTTCTCTTCCAACTACAAAAGTATTAAAATGAATTCTAGTGCTCATGAAAAGATGACAACAAAAGATTTCTTTTTTCAAAGAGAAGCACCTGTCTCTGAGGCAACTCCCTGCAAGTTTGTAAACAGTGCTGCTGCCAAAGCATGATCCAAAATAGTTCTCCATACACGTCCTCCTCTTGTTCTGTGCTGAGACTTTACAGTCTCAATGCAAACACAATGTGCAACATGCCTGAGACAAGATTAACTGAAGAATATCACCAACCTGCTCTGATAAAGCAAAAAGGGAAACACTCCATTGCTCTCCACTGGTCCTGGACTGAGTAGCCCATACAGATTAGGTATGCTTTTCACAGACCTAAGTGAGACTCCTCTCAAGCAAATGTGTATTCAAACCATCTAGCAATAAACATTACTTTTTATTGATTTCCAGTGACAGGATGCACAGAAAAAATGGGAAGTCTCCATGAAGCTTGAGATAGGGCTTGTAGAGGTGCTAAACAACTTCATCAATCAATGTTTAAACACTGTCTATAAACGTTTGTAAGACCCAACAAGAGCGCTGCATTTCGGACAGATGTGATCCACATCCTTTAGGGCATCAATGCAGAAGGGAATTAAGCAGCAGCCTGCTATACACCTGCAAAGGCAAAAAAAGAGAAAAGCACTGCTTTATTACTTTTTATACACACAAGAAGGTAAAATGTATTTTGTTCAAAAGCCATCACTAAAACTGGTGCCATAAGCTTCAGGAAGAACACACATAGCTATGGAGTCCATTACCATAATGTTCCAGAACTGCTTTAAGGTCCAGTAGGACACAGATGCAGATGTAGGCTAATTGAACCACAAAGGCTCAGGTCCCACACAGAGAAAGCAAAGCTGAGAGCGCTGTTACATGTTAGAGCTAAAAATAGCCAAGGTAAAAGTGCAAATTGGAGTTCACCTACCCCACCAGGCAGAGGCCACCACATGACAGCCAGGTCAAAGCTCCTGCGTCATACGAGAGACGTGTCACTATCACCTGGTTACAGGAAGGGCAGCACATCTGAACTGGGCGGTCATAAAACAGTACTGGCTGCTGCACATACACCGTCTGAACAGTAACTGAGCAGAGAAATGGCTGTTTACTCCATGAGGAACAGGAAAAAAGAGTAGCAATCAACTTCCTCTAAACCAGGTATAACTGAAATATTCAGGGCTCAGAACAATGAAATATACAACGACAGAGAGAAATCACCATGGCATTTCCTAATGCAGAAATACACTGTCTTAAAAATAAAGCTGCACTAAAAACTGCAGAAAGCCAAATGATGTTATTGATATCACTGCACACTGAGGGATTCACAAGAATTGATTCATCTTATTCTCTTCAAAAGTATTTTTGGCAGACATTGAACACCTGTGAACCACAGTTTTTCATCTTCTAACAACACCTATTATACAATCACTTTGACACCACCTTAACATGAGGTACAGAAGAGTTTTGCAGGCTTACTGGGATTATTTGCTGGTGGAGGCTGTCCCATGTGTGGGGGAGGGTTCATTCCCTTCCCATCTGGCTTCTGTCCAGGGCCAGGGATGGGATAGGGGCGAGGATAGTTCACATTGATTCCTACAGCTTCCTCATAAGAAGGTGGTGCAGATGGGGTAGGATTGCCACTTGGAGCAGACATTATATCTAAAACATAAAAGAGAGAAAATCATAACAAAAGGTATTATTTATTAAGGGCAATTGACAAATAATTAGGCTCAACTCAACAGCTAGATTAAAAGGGACTTTTACCAGCACAAAATTAATTGTCTGGTATTTGTTTCTGATAGTATTAAATGTTAATCTTGATTTCACTGTTGTTGTTGCCTACTTCCCAATTCCTTTTCACTGGGAATTTTTTACACTTTGCCCCAACACCAATTCTTCCTTTATAAATTAAAAATACTAAAGCAGGGAGGTGGGGCATCTTTATTAGTATACTAAACAATCTGGCAATCTCGTAATTCTCCAAGAACACTACTTCTAAACCCTCTTGTTCACCTGAAAAACTGAACAGTATGGTAGGCCACACGGTAGTAGCTAACCAACATGAGCCTGGTTATGGTGAAACTTAAATATTTAAAAAATACTATTTACCTCTGCTGTAATTTGAAAGAAGAAGTAATTATACTGGAGGAAAAAGAAACCCAAACAATTAAGCATGTCCAACTGAACTCAAAGCTTTTACAACTATCAAATATATCTAATATATCTACCCTTGCCATTTTTGCTTCTTAGCAATGTTTTAATGAGTTTGTAGGGCAAATTTTCCTCCACCAATTGTTACTTTGTTGCACAGGATAGGAATGCTGACCACCACCAAGAAACTACTGTGGTTTCAATGCAGATTTCCTCTCCTCCTCCCCACCTACCCACTTCCTATAGTCTGCCCACCATTTTCTTCGTGGAACAAGGTCTCATGGCATCAATGCTGATCAAGCATCTCCCTTTTCCCCTTCCTCCTATGGACCATCAGACAGCTCTCCAAGAGCCACGTTCTATTCTGCTGCCGCACACACGACCCCTCTGTACACATGCAAGTCTTTTCAATCAGTACTATCTGGGAAAGGCAACCTGTATTTGGAATATTAATTCTATGGTGCTATGAAAGTTATATAGGACCTCCAATTACCCATAGCACTACTATGAATAAAAGAAGGGAAATCGCACTGATGCAATTTGCAGGTACAAAAGACAACGTGCAAAGAGAAAGACTTTCAGGTGTGTCTGTTTAGGACTGGTGTCACTCCATCCACACAAAGCTTGAGTGAGACCCAGCACACAAGTTTCCAACAATGACACAAGCCTTTCCACTCTCCCAGAGCATGGAAAAATCCCTGGAATACTGCTGATTACCTTCTTCACACAATACAGCTTTTATCAGTATTTCAGTGAAGTCTACAAACACTTCCATAAAGAACTTGTCACAGGTTTGTCACTCTTCCATGTTACACAGGACTAATCAGCTGCACTGGAGGCATGGGGATACACCAGCAAACACCAATGTTTACATATTTCAGGAGTCCCACAGTCTTCCCATCAGATTTAGCAGAAATGTGGAAAGGTGTACTACAAAGGGAATTGTGTACTCAATCAAGTGTCGGTTTTATAGTAGCCCCATGGCCAGGACAAACACAAGAGCTGGTACAGAAGAAGAGACGTGGCTACAGGTGCTGGAGCAGTAATTGTGGTAAGCCTGGGACAAACATTGTTCCTTCCCACCTTTCTCATACTCACACTGCAGCTTTGGAAGAATTAAGAGGGAACAAGACAGCAGTCGAAGATTTGTAGAAAGAAGTATTTCACAGCTGTACCTTTAAAAAATACTGATCTGTTTTCTTTAGAAAAGAGAAGTTTTCTCCTTGTGACAAAACTACAGAGCTGAATTACGACCTACTGTCCCCCCTCGGTGTGCTGGTGTTGGCTGGGGGCATACAAGAAGCCAGGAGGGGACACTGCCAGAACAGCTGACCCCAGCTGACCAAAGGGATATTCCAGACCATAAAGCATCACGCTCAGCAATAAAACCAGGAAGGTTTTTGGGAGGGAAATACTACTCAGGGACTGGCTGGACATTGGTTGGTCGCTGGTGAGCCATTGTTCTCATTTGCTTCACTTGCTGGATTGTAGTTCCCTCTGTTACCTTCCTTTTCATTACAACTATTAAATTATTATTTTCCTTATTATTTTATTTCAATTATGAAACAATTCTTATCTCAACCCATGAGTTTTCTCATACCCTTCCAGTTTCTCCAGGGGTGCAGTGAGTGAGCAGATGTGTGGTGCTCAGTTGCCAGGTGGGGTTAAACACAGTTACTTCAGCTGCTCAGCTCTGCTTCACTCACGAGCAAGTTCCAAGAAACTGAACGAGACCCTTTCATGGATTTCAAAATGAAAGAACTTCCAGCATGAACACTTCAAGTCTTGATATTTACTTATTTTAAATTACACTGCATGTTCATTTCTTACCACCAAATGGTTTTGAACAACCATTTTAGTTTAAGCATGATCACTGTGCTTTTTCTGCACTTTCACTTTTTTTTCCCTTTTTCTGTAGACAAACATGAACAGGTCTCAGGTCCTCACAGCACTTTGTGGCATCCCTTTTCTTTTTTTAAAGTTTCAAATCTGTAGCACAAATAACATGTACAAAGTGATGTTTGATTACAGAGAACGGTAAAAAACTAAAACCATGTATCAATTCCTTCAAGTTATCCGTCAAAACGAAAATTCCTAATAAACATCAAGATGACATTGGGACTACAAAAAAAGCCTCTTCAAAGTACTGAATATTGTAGATGTAACCACAACTTCAGCTTTTCAATTTCATTTTTCTAATGTCCCTTCTGCTTTAAATGTCAACTCTGAAGAGATATTTAAACCATCACTTCATACAGCCAGTGCAAATGTGCAAGTGTGTTTCACACTCCAGGTCTTAAAAATTAGCCTGGGGACAAGGGAAAAAGAAGGTAATAGCCCACCTCTCTGCTTGGTATGTAAAAACCAAGCAACCAAAGACTCATCCAGTAAAGAACTGCTTACAATTACAGCTATCCTAACCTAGTCTGGCCAAACAAATCTGTTGTTGCCCTTCCCTTAATCTCTTGCTAAAATTTGACACAACTTAATCCTTAAATTAAACAATTCCTACACAGTCTTCTTCACTAGAAATCCCAAATTGCCCTCCAACACCAGGGGTGGTTTAGAGGGCTCCCTGCACATCAGAGTCTAAGACAGGTACCGGTAAGCAACACCGAGAATGAAATACAGGTTGAAGGCTTTTAACAACCCAGCAGGATATACAGGTTTATCAGAGCACTCGGATTTTTGCAGTGCAAAACCCTAACACAGCACCTTCTTGGACCACCGACTTTGTCTGAACTCTGGACAACTTCCTAGTTTACCAACCTGCTGAGAATACTATCTCAAAGTTGATTAAATTTCCCAGGCATTTGTGAGAGAATAAAATCCAATAATCACAACAAAAAAGACTTTGACATACTATTACTTCAGGAAGAACCAATGGCATTGTGGTCACACTGAATTCTATACGGGTGAAGTAGAAATAGTACCCTCATGGTGTGTTCTGCCGGCAGAAGCGACTTCAGAGGTTAGAGTGTTACTTTTATCAACTACTCAATAATTTCGGAATAATCCTGTGAGGGGCTTCATCCTGTGAGTAACCCCCTCCTCGGGGCAGGGCAGGGCCTGTCCGAGAGGAGCGGCTGCCGCGCGGATCCCGAGAGCATTCCCTAAGGAAAGGGCTCCCTTCCGCCTACCACAGTTGGGGAAACGAAACTCCGGCTTCGCTCGGTCCCCGCCCGAATCGCCGAGGGCAGGAGGCGTCGCCCACGGCCTCTGCGGGACCGTCCCGGGACCGAGACTGGGACTGCGCTCGGGACACCGCTGGCCCGCGAAGCCCCTGCCTGCCCTCGGCGCCCCGGGGGCTCCTGGGGGCGGGCCCACCCCCCGAGCCGCGGCTTCTCCCCCCCACCGCAGCCCGGCCGAAGCACTGGAGCACTGGGAGCGGCCCGGGGAGGGCAGCGCTCGGGCCCGGGAGCGGCCCCGGCGGAGGAGCAAACCGCCGCCCCCCGCCACCCCGCTCTGCCCTGCCCGCGGCACCGCCAGGCTCCGGGCGGCGCGGCACAGCCCTTACCGTGCCGAGCCGTGCCCGCCAGCTCTCGTCGCCTCTTTGCTCGTCTCCGCTCGCCCGGGTGCAGCCACCGTCAGTAGGGCTTGTCCCGTTCCGTCCCCACCCGCGTTTCCTCCTCCCCTTCCCCCTAGAGCCGCGAGCAGGCGCCGCGGGGGTTGCTCGGGAGGGCGCTCCGCTGGCCCCGGCCGGGCCCTGCTCCGGGAGTCGCCTTGGCCGCTCCCGGCAGCGGCGTCTGGGCGGGACGGTAAGGAAAGGGGGAAAGCCTGTGGAAGTATAGGCACTCCTGGCACATTTCGCAGTCACGGCGATCGGGAGGTCCGCGGCTTTCGGCAAGAGCTCGCTCAGGTTAAACCAATAATCTTAACTGCCCCGTCAGCAGCGTAGCCAAGCACCATGTTCTGTAACACCGCAAGGAAATCGCTTCTCTAATACTACAGTGCCCTTTACGTTACCAGATCAGGTATTTCAGACGACATAAAAGAACACATAAAATGATCAACAAAACTTTCAAGTTCAAGATTCAGTGATTTTAGGTAGTGCCTTTACAAGCAATTCAATTGGATCAGTCTTTCAAAAACACAAGAGTATGTCAATCCTTCTTCTATCCAGCTCCAAGACAGCACAAAAGTAAATTATGGCCAGATCCCTAAATGGGCCTCACAAGGGACTGCTTCACATGCTGGTTTGTGTGAATCTACCTTTGACTGAAGGGACTTGACAACCCCTGTGGGTTATCAGCAGGGACAGTTCATAAGGCCTTTTGGCTGAAAACATCTAAAATCCGTTAAAGTCCTAGTTTTGTATTTAAATCTTTTCTTGGACCTTGCCCTAAAGAACACGCATAAAGCTTCAATTCAAACCCATCCTGGAGCAAGGAGTTGGGTTTTATAGGATGAAAGGAGCTCTTACCCCATAGTGATGATAAACCCAACATGAAGCTCTGCAGTCACAGTTATCTACTGAATCACCTGCAAGTATGGGTGCTTGAGGATGTCATCAGATGTTGAGAGTATTGAGGGCATGAATACTCCAGTCCACCAACTTGGGGGGAACAGGGAGAGGAGTGTGGAGTGTGATTCATCAGCACTGAGATTAGAACTAGATTTAGAGGTGAATAAATTTACACCATTATCAAGAAATCACATAATATATTATTCTTCTCAGGAGCAGAACCTGAGTAATTTGGGTTTTGGTGGCCTGGATTAACTAAAGTTGGAATAACTGCTCTCTTACTAATTAAATCCCCTTCCCCAGGTGGCTATGAGCAATTTAGGAGCCACAAAAGAGAGAAGCCATGACTGAACACATCTCCCAGGGTGAAAGAAGGCGCAACCTTGAAATGAAAGCCTTCTTACTACAGCTGCCATGCTCTCTCATGTGTTGTGTTTTGCATCTAGTCTAGGCTGGCTCGTGCTCCTCCTTGGGGACCCCAGTAACATTTCTTCTTTTTGCCCTACTACTGTTTCCACCAAATGTCCAAATAGGCAGTTGGCATCCATTTACTGGTACGTGAGTGTATTTCCTCTCACTATCCATCCTCCTTCTCACCCTGCTCACCATTTGCTAATTCTGCCTTTCCAGTCCTTTTGCTGGATGGCACTGGGTGAAAGAAGCATCAGCTTTAGCCAGTCTCTAGCTGATCAGGTCACCACAGCACTTGTGAGCGTGTGGAAAATTACACAGAAGTCACAATTAATGGAATGTTGTGTAGTGGTCAGTGGAACAAATCTGCCCAACACAGGCAATGTGCACTGTGGCCACCTTAAGTAACAAACTGTAACACTTTTCTGAAGAATATGTATATCCTTGTAATAAATACTTCTATTCTTATAATAAATACTCATACCACCTTCAACCAAGTGTGCACCTTAGGTAAGTTATCCTGCCCATCATGCACCACAAAAAGTAAAGCCCTGCCTCTTAATACTACATTGGAGTTTTATTCCTGATTCTCAGTGACAAGCTTGTGGAAAACTGGCAGGTTTTCTATTTTGAATTGATGGGGCTGGTGGGACAAGGACAAATTTAGGTGCTTGCTTATATTACACCTGACTTGAGTGAGGCTTAAGCACTTCATGGTGTCTGGGCTAAAGTGTAGAGCTCCCAGCCCTCAGCTAAGCAGAGAGTGTTTTCACACATTGGTATGGAGACAGGGCCTCAGCCCCCTTATCCACACACAGCAGGCCGTATTAGAAGTAGAAATGTGGTCCTGTGAGATGTGTGGCCAGCAGGCCAAGCAAGGGGATTCTGTCTCTCTGCTCCACTCTTATGAAACTCCACCTGCAGGGCTGCATCCAGGTCTGTGGCCCAAAGCGTAACAAGGGCATGGAGCTGCTGAAGCAAGTCCAGAGGTGGCCATGAAGATGTGCTAAGGGCTGCAGCATCTCTGCTGTGGAAACAGGCTGGGAGAGCTGGAGTTCTTCAGCCTGGAGAAGGCTTCAGAGTGAGCTTACAGTTCCTTTCAGTACTTGAAGGGGGCCTATAAGAAAATTGGAGACAAACTTTAGCAGCGCCTGTTGCAACAGGAAAAGATATGATCATTTTAAACGGAAGGAGGGGTCGATTTAGATTAGATTAGAGATAAAAAAGGAGGCTTTTATAATGTGGGTAGTAAACCATTGTCACAGTTTGTCCAGAGAGGGGTGGATGCCCCTGGAAACATTCAAGACCGGGTTGGACAGGGCTCTGAAGCAACCTGGTCTACAGAAAGGTGTCTCCGCTCATTGCAGGGGCCTTGGACTAAATGATATTTAAAGGTCTCTTCCAAACCACACTGTTCTATGATTCTGTGATGATGATGTGCAGTTGTAAAATGTTGATGGGAGTAAAAATGGTCAAGAAAAGGTCAGATGGCCTTTACTGCTGCCTCATCTGAGTGGAGGACAAAGCAATACCGAAGTATTGTGCTTCTACTCTGCCTTTAATTCAACCATTAATCCTAACTCAGCCTGACCTAAAGTAATCGAAACCCTCATTATCCCTCATTTACCTATGAAACATACACCAACATGTAACTGAGAAAGTGCCTTCCTCCCCATATCTTAGATGGAAGCAACAGGTAACCAATTGTATTTGATTATAGTCTCACCTCCATTTATCTGAAAAGATAAAATTGATATTTGGAATCCTCCATGTAGAGGATGAGAATATGACCCCATTTCATAGACAAGTGGATGGTTTTGCTCCTCTCTCCTCCCCAAAGGAGCAATGCCTCTTTAGTAAGTTTCGTGTCTCTGTGTCAGACCATACCTGGGTGAAACTAAGATTAATTAACTGTGAAGTTAAGTGTAATGAAAAACTGAATTTTTAATTTAGCTTGAAGCTAACTTACTTTAATTGACCATTGGCTGGTGCTAATGAAGTAACAGCATTTATGAACAGCAATTCCAAATCTGTATTCCTGTTGCTTCAATAAGTACCACTAATTGTGAATCTGTGATTGTGGATGTTCTTATTAAACACAACCAGAATAGAGTGCCAAATTGATAATAACCAGAAATTAAGGCCAGCTGCATTCAGCCCCTCTGATTTCCAGCACAAGAGGGGTTATTTTGTGCCAAATTTCATAGTCTAATGGAACAGAGCTGCAGCCCAACAGCCTACCTGGATTAGGCCCAGGAAGCCCACAATGCTTCCACGAAGTTGCCGCCCGTGCGGCACCCACAGAAGTTCCCTTCCTGCGGCAGACCGGGTGACTGGGGGGGACATGGCCAGTGCCAGCTCAAGGCGTGCATGAGGAAACATGGCTAGAAACTGATACAGCTTTTCATCTCTCCCACCCGCATCCCCATGAGCTGTGTACCTGGAGATTATAAACATAACTTGTTTTTTAAAATATCGTAAGAAAAAAGGGCCCCATGGCAGTTTCAGAAGGCTGACACACAAATGCATCAGGGTGTAACCACGAGAGCTCTGCTCCATCCCCAGTCCCATGGCACAGTGTGATCAGCAGCCCCACCTGCTCTATTCACTCTTCAGCTTCTCTCTGCTGTACTGAGTCATCACCAGGGCTGCTAACAGCACTGTGGAAATGTACAAAGAATATAGTGGATGTTTTGTCATCACACTGATTGCACATACGCTATTGCAGAACACCAGCAGATGTCAGTTTAACCCCAAAAGTAATTGCATGCTGGATTTACTAGCCTTTGCTTTTACAGCAGTAGGCTTCTGTAAAAGAAGCTAAATGAAGTTCAAAAGTTGATGTACATTTAAAAGCCTTTTAGTCATATTTTACATACTGTAATATGTTCTCAATAACACATGTGAAATAAGTAAACCTTCATCTCACCTTAAATTTCTCCTGCTTAGAAATCACAGGACTTGCACACGTACAACTAAATATTTTTTTTTTATGTGTCTATGTCACTTTACATATACTGATTTGTTGAAGCTAGATAAGAATTTCTATGACTTTTGATCATTTCAGCAATACTGGATACTTAGGGAGTTGTACCAGAATGCAGTTTCAGAGCAGTGATCAATGTACAGAGACAGACTTATAAAGAAGCAAGGCAGATACATTAAGCCAAATAATCTGAAAGCTGAAAGCATGTTTGGTTTTTTTCTTCACTGCTGCAATGGCTGATTCAAGTTGCTAAGCAAACAGAACAAAAACTCCAACACAATTTCAATAGTTAGTACAATGATACAAGTGTTGAAGTTCATATGAGAAGCCTCAAAGATGACAGCAGGATCCCACACTTCAGTGTCATTTATCACGTTAAACAGAAGCAGTATGTCTAGTCTAAAACTGCAAATGATTCCCCAGGAATGCAATTGATTGACAAAATTGTGAAATTAATCCAAACCTAAATATTAGTACTTTGCTGTCCTTCTAGTACTGCTTCCTTCTTAATTACCAACTCCTGTAGTGTTATTTGATCATCATAACAACTGATAACAACTGCCAGACTGCAAAACACAGTACAGCAAAATATTTAAGCATGTAAATCATATTATCTCCCCTAGAGAGTGAGACAGAAGTGTGGTGTCAAAAGAGGTAATGATAGATTTCTTTTTCTCAGAACACTTGGCACTTCATGTAAAGGATTATGAGGAGAATAACCACTCACTGCCAGTAATGGTTCTCCTAGTATGAACAACCAAAAAGAAATGGTTATGATAGAAAAGCTTCACCTTTAAAAACAGCAGATTTGTCTTGATTAAGTCATCCATTGTTTGATGGATTATCTATTAATGCCATGACAAAATAGAGAGGAAAATTATGATTCTCCAACCGTTTACCCTTCAAATTCATCTTCATACTCCCTGGACAGGGTACAGGAAGGATGTGATTTTAAAAATAAAGCTGCCTGATTATTTTTCCTGTAGACAGAACTAAAACATTATTTCCACTACTCTGATGTCATTGCTGAATGAAGTGGTGCAAATATCCTTTTTTCTTACCCTTCCTCCAGAATAATGCCTGACCTGCTGTTTGGCCAAGCTGTGGTATAATCTTGGCATAAATCAGCCTTGCCAGCTCTTGTATCTGACACTGAAATTACTGATCTAAATCTTACAGTGAAGCTTCCTGCTATTTTGCTTGAGGCAGCAGTCAGACTTGTTTTCATGAAGTGCTTTGATCCAACTCTGTAGATCTAAAGTGAGTAAGGAATTATACAGTATTCTCTTGTGCATAAAATTCTGATAGAATATTCACACAGCTGTCATCTGGACACCAGAATTCTTGTGATCTAGCTGGGATATAGACAAGAAATACAGAAATATGTCTAAAGATTGAGACCATATTACTAAAAATTCATAGTTATCCAATAAGGCTTTCCTTCAGATACCTCCTTCTCTTAAAGTCTGTTTCTAGCATCACTCACACATTATGTGCAAAGCTAGATTCCAATAAGTATTTATTTTCTTATGCTTCTCTCACTTTATGAGTTATCAATATTGAATTATGTATTGGTTTATAATTTCTATGTATTTTTACTTCGGTTTCATGATTTAAGAATAGCTTTGACATAATGTTTAGCATTTCAGTTGCCCACCCCTGGCAGGACTGCCTTCATTGAAGCCACTTCAGTAAATCTCTCAAGTCTCAGGTCAGAAAGGGTCAGTTCCTGTTTCAGAAACTCAGACATTACGTGTCATATCTTGTCACTTGATACTGGTTGTCAGTAGGAAGCAGCAAGCCAGGAAGCTTATCATCTGGGCACAAATGTCATAGCTACAGAGCTAAAACAGCAACAGCAATGTGAACGTTGACAGCCATTTACCAAACAGATGACTAATCACGCTGAAATGCAATCTCATCAGCCATTGCTACACAGTAAGAAAACACTTCTCCAAATTTGTGTGCAGCCTTGAGTGGCTTGTTACACTGGATGCCAAATGTTTAGGACACTCCTTGTTTGAAATGAAACCTTTATCTTTTCAGACCTCATTTATCCTTTATGATAAACAAAGCAATCAGTAAACAATTGAACATACTTACAAAGACTAGTAATAAAGATAATTGAATTAGAAAGCCTCAGGTAGGCTGGTGAGAGCTGGCTGATCTGCTGGGTGCAGAGATTCCACAAGTCTCGATTGTATGCACAGCTCCTTTTGAATTTGCCCTGTAGCAAAATCATGTGGTCTGTGACACAATCACAACAGAATCTACAGTAACTAAAAATAAACTGCTTCTCTGCAAATTTATGGCTTGGTTTAGTCCAGCTTATAACTAACTGTCCAGAACTGGTCAGCAAACACAGTTCCTTATGATTATCACATTGTGCACGGCCTCATTAATTGTCATTAGTGCCAGCTATTTTAGAACCTTCAAACACTTGCAACACTTGGGTTTAGTCCCAGATGATTGTTTAGTAAGTCATCAGTTCTCTGAGCAGCTTATGTTATCCTCATTTGTATGTCTAACCCAGCTGCTTTGCCACTTCCTTGATAGCTTTTAGCACTCCAGAGTTACCTCACAAATCTATTATAAGGAGCTGCCACCTCTGTGGCACTAATTCTGTTACACCTGGGTGGTGGGAGGGCTTGGTAATCAGCCACCTTTCCAGTATCTCTGCAGGAGCAATTCAGAATATCTGCCCTAAAGCCAGGAATGGCTCTGACCACCTGTAGGGGAGACACAGCTACCAGCACAATGAACCTTAATGTTTCTTTAATCAGATGGGAGTGACAATAGTGACAATCCATCCACTAACTTTTATTAATTAAATCAAGTTTGAATTACAGTCTTTTTTATTTTAAACGAAAAATTGAGTCCAAATTAGATTCTAAGTCAGACCAACAGCTGTTAGAACTGTACTTTTTAATGTAACAGCAAAAATATCACCTTTGTAACAATTTTTTTAAACTTTTACATACTTAACTTTAACTTTTATATACTTAATTTCCTCCTTATTGTTGGCATGTAGTGGCTCTGACAGATTTCTCAGAATTACTTCTGACTGGTTCCCAAATGAGCATTTTAGGTTACTGATTTAAACTTACTTAAATAGAAAACTGCAGACAATTTTACATTTGATAGTTTTACAGCTGGTAACAAGTGGAGCAGAGGAAATCAAGCATCCTCAAAAGTAAGGGAACCAAGCAAACTCAAGTAACTTCAATTAAAAAATGAGTCCCCAAGAAGAAAGATTGTTTGCATTGAGCTACAAATATCACACACACAAAATATTATGGTCTTTAAATATTTGTCACAAGGTTTCTGACATAGTGTGACTTGTCCACAAGATGGCAGGCACTGTATCCAGAAGGGACTGACACAGAAATGTGCTTTGTAACATCTGTGGGGCAAAAAACCTTCATGGTAATTATTCTTCTTAATGTCTTTATCCTTCTAGGCAAGCACAGAAGAAAATATGTCGGTAATTATTTTCTTGGTTTGCTTATATAATCCAAAAATCTGCTTGCCTCAGAGATAAGCAGACTTCAGTTCAGATGGAAAACAGAAAATGTCTGTCATCCAGGGGAACTAGTTTTTCTCTTTGAGATTTCAGGTGGCTGGAACCAAGTTAAGTCATACATAAGAGGCAAAGGCATTGCAGGGAGAAATATTACAACCTTACTGAACATCTGTTTTTTACCAGCCTACTGCCTAGGAGAAGCAGGCAAGAGTGGAAAAGGCTCAGGGTTTAAAGAACTGACCAAACCTGAAAAACTCAGAGTGAAGGCAACAGTGCTTCATAGGAAGATAAAATTAATAACAGTCCAGAAGAATTTATCCTTACGTACCTGATAACTGAAAGGAATCAAATTCTCAGAGCCCTCACAGGTCTATTCAGATTAAAAATAAAATCTCTCAATGTTCATTTTCCCCCCCTTCAGAATGACCTTGTTGTCATTGCAAACTGGAATTAGCCTAATCCAAGACAACTGGGCAGGCTTTCCTACCCATCTGCTTTCAAACAGTATGAAGGAGGCTGCCCCTTGGTGGCTCTTCAGAAAACTGAAAGGTCCGTGTCCTATAGGCAAACTTCCAAGGGAGTGAAAAATTCCTGCTACAATGGGCAACTGTATTAGAAGTCTCAGAGGCCAACAAAGGGTTTGAGGCGTCACTCAGGAGATATTTTCAGTAATGTGTACATGAAGTGACTAAAATCCATGGAATTAGACATGCAGCAAATACATCAGGTACAATAAGTACAATACTGCTCCCACAAAATAAGGTCCCTTTCTAATGCTGGCATCATATTTCTGTTTGCTCTTCATCATTCCACAAAAAAGAGCAGAGAATCTCCCATGTGCTGCAGGGCAAGGGTTGTTCTATGTCAGTGCTGCTTCCTCCACCTGCCACAGCTGAAATTTTGAGCAGAAATCACCTGAGTGATCAGACTGTTGAGAGTGAAATAAGGTTCCAAGTAATGCCAACAAGGACAGCTCTCAGCTCAGCACAGAGACACTCAGAAGTTACAATGCACCAGTGAACAGGCATTGAGCTGTGAACTGGTTAGTAGTGAGTGTGAGGTGGAAATGACACTTGTTTTGAGCAAATGTAATAGACAGTCCATTATTTATTAGTGTTTGATGACAAAACAGAGGGGAAAAAAAGACAATTTAAAAATCACCCAGGTGCAGAGGTAAAAGTTATACAAATTGTTCATTAAAATAATAAACCCAAAAAAACTCACCCTGGCCCAAATCCTCCCAAACACCTATATCACACACACACACATATAAAAACGTAATCTGAATTAATTATTCCAGCTCTAAAGTGGGAGCTACATGTCTGTGTAATGTCCCTTCTCCACATCAATTCCAGAGAGATTTGCACAGTGTGTAATGGAAATCCCCATCAGAAAAACCTTTTACTCAGGCACACGATATTCTCTGTGGTATTCCATCTTATTTGAAGTCATACTGCTCCATGAAGTTACTGGAGACTGTTGGCAGTAGTATCAGTGTGCTGCCTATCTTGAGAACTTGAAAAATTAGATGAAAAGTTGGTCTAGCAAACCATGCATTTTATTTTATCTTCTATAAATCAGTAAGTGTGGAACACTAACTGTATATGACACTATTAGTACATTTCCTATTAATTAATTTCTGAGTTGGAATATGTGTACTTTGTTCCAGAATGCCCAAACAATTCAATGTTCAGCCATTGCTGATAAGTTCAGACACTGGGTTTGGATACCCAGAGGAAAGACACAAATGTCAGCTGCAAGAGCAGCCTAGAAGAGCAATGTTAAATCAGTGTGAAATCAGAATCTAATTTCCCCATGCAGAGGAATGTGACATTCTTTTTAATTAAATGTCAGCCTGTCAATATTTCTCAGATTAGTTATGAATGTGAAATATGCCCAAGAAAATGGAATTAAAATGGGCAAATTGGTTAAACTCCTGCTGACACATTTAATTTTTATTCTCAATGCCCTACAATGAGCATTCTAAGAAATTAAAGCTTATCTTTTTATTATAGTAATGAATCAATTTTCAGGTTCTGAATACAAGGCACAGAGCAAAATATTGCATTTATTCCAGTTCAAATCCTATGTGGAGGCTAGAATTTGTTTATTTGAGACTAGAATTCAACATCAAACATTTAAGCTGCCATATCATCCTTCTGGAATTGAGGCCATGTGTTCAACCATACATTATTATTCTGAGGACCACTGACCTGAAAAAAAGGGAAAAACCTGCTTGTCTTTGCTTCAGTACAAACACACTGGATGCTTTTAGCTGTGGTTATCTGAAGCACTTACAAAATCTCAGTGAAACTCAAAAAACTCCAACTTTCTTCAGCAAGAGCTGTACTGAATTCCCAGTTACACAGGGAAAGCTGGATAGGTGATAACAATCCTGCCAGGATTGTAACTGACAATGCTGCAGTTGCAATTCTGCTCTTTCAGCAGCTGTGCAAAAGCAAACTGGGAAATAGAAATGATTCCCTGGAAACTGCAGGATATACTAGTTAAAGCTGCCCTATTTGAATTTGCAGGATAATGCAAATAGGCCTCCCATGTAATTTCCCAATTAGAAATCATCATACCATCTTTTATTGCTTGAATTAGATAAAATTTGTATCTGAGAAATATGATAGCGCAAAAAATAGAGCTACAGCATCTCATTAGGACAGTCTCTATCAGAATCCTACCAAAAGGACTTAAGCATCAGCTTTTAGGACTTTCATTCATTTATGTGCTGCACGGCTGGATGTCCTTGGATGTCCTTTTAAGTGAAAGGGCAGAGTGAGAAATATGAGATCCACACTAAGAGAAGGGGGTGAAAGACCCTGGACAAGGCACGGTGCTAAACGTGGGAAGTGCATGAGGCTCCCCATGGCAGGTCCTCCCTGGGGCTGCTGCCCTGCATGGATGTACCTAGGAGACCTCTGTGTAGCTTCAGACTTCACAAGAATGTACCAGCACAATCCATGGCAGGATCTTCCTGTGACTTCAGAATGGTCCACAGGCAATATCCACAGTTAGAGAAGCAGACAAGAGGTACTTAAACACCTGTGCTGCAGCAGCCTTTGATAAGGCTTACAGATGGTAAAGGTACAACTTTCACCTGTGCAAATACCCAAGTCAGCAAAGTATCCATGCTCTCGTTTCTCACAATATGTGTTTACCTTCTATACAAGGCAAATGGAGCAGCAGTAAGTCATTTGTTTATCCCAGACAAAGAGAGGCTGTACAAAGGATGTTAAGGTACATGTTGAGACATGCTGGTTGAGGATTATATTAATTAAAATAGCACCCTGCTACTCTCCTGTCTCCCCATATTCCCTCTGAGTTCTCATGAAACAGGACTGCCTCTGTCTAATAAGGAGGGACTCAGAAATAGCTTTTGAGATGTTTGCTGTCATTCTGGTTGTTTCTTGTACACCCTTGTATATATATTTGTTGTCTTCCAGGGCATATGTCAGAGTACACTCCTGCTGTAATGTGCTGGTGCTGAAGGTTTAGTTACTGTGTGGCAGACCATGGGGTGAGGAACAGAAGGAGCCATGTCTGTAAAAAAATCAAGTGACCACATTGCTGCCAGAAAGAACAGCTGAAAAAAAAAATGCTACTTATCCTACAAGGAAAAGTGAGCTCTGCTCAGCTCCAGAGGCTGGAATTCTGGCTCTCATCCTCTCATTATGCTGTGTCCAGTACACAAGCATACAGTGTCCCTGACAGGCAGCTCTACAGGATTTGTGAAGTTTTGCTACTCTGGCTGCAAGGTCACACAGCCCAGAGAAGCCAGCATGTCCAGTCCTTGTGTATGCAGCAGTAAATACTGTTAACTCTCAGCAAGACTGCAAGCAGGACAGATGCAACTGCAGCCTGGGTTGCAAAGCTAACTGATCATTTTTATACCTTCTTCCCCAAAAAACAAAAACAAAAAAACAATACCACCTTCAAGTCTGTCACATTAGATGTATTTATTAAGTAATATATTGTAAACAGATTTCTTGTCTCTGTTGAAGAGAAATCACTACTAATGATTATGGACCAGCAGCACATAGACAGATGCAGATTCTCTTGCCTGTTTTTTCCCTATGAATTGCCAAACAATGGCAGTGCTGCATGCAGGGCACACAGCTCCTTGCCCTGTTTTAAATACAGCCCCACTTTCTGGCGAAGAGTTTTCTTAGAACTGATGCTTCTGCTTATGTGGAAAATGAGATTCCTTTATGCAAGATCCAGGTTTTTCAGGCTAACAACAACAACAACAACAACAAAAAGCACCGGGAAAGGGCAAAAGTTCATTTTATAACAGCAACTTGCAGTTATTTCTGCATTTAAAATTTAACTTCCAAAAGAAAGACAAACAAAATACTACCTATAGGCAGCAGATTTATTAGGACAGACAGTATTTAATTGGATTCCTGCAACTATTTCTTTACTACACTCATTACTCTTAAAATCAATTTCTCCATCCTTTCCAAGTTGAATGGGATCTACGTTTTTCCACAGCAGCAAGAGCAATTTATAGCTACCCACATCAACTACCTTGCTGCAAAACATTGTTCTCTTCCATATCATCCCTGCTCCTTTTTAATCTTTTAAACTTTTACAAATACATTCATTCCAGATGTTTCAAGCTATTCCCTCTATGTGAACTCAGTTATGTTTTCCTTCTTTCCATCTGCATCAGGACGGCAGAACTACCATCACCCTCTTTCCCTTTAAGCTCCTTTATTAATCAGACACAAGTGTATAACAGCTATTAATAATTAATATTAAGAGTATGGCAAGAAAAGTGAACCTGATTCCATTTCAGTGCTTTCACTATCCATGAGATATTATTCCTACTCCTGACAAGACCTTTCATCAACTCCAGCTTCTGCAGTCATCTTTCTCTTCCACCTGGTGCTTCCATGCCGTCCCACTTCTGGAACCACAGCAGCTCTTCCCTGGCTGGCTGTGGGAGGGATGGCCTCTGGCCCTGCAGCCTTGTTCTGCTTCATCTCACAGCACCAATCTTCTGTTCCCATTACACAGGGCCTGCCTGGAGCTACACAAGGTACTGTTGTTTCTTCAAACCATTAAATGCGTGTTCCGAAGGGAATTTATGCTTTCAAGGATCCCTGCTATCAACAGGATTTTCACAGGTTGCAAATTAAAGAACCTATTTGCAGAAACTTGCTGTGTGGCTCCTGTAATTACTCAGAGAGCTTACAGTAATTACTCTGACAGCTCTCCAATCTTCTCTCAAAGTGACACTAAATACACCAAAGTTCAAGACCTGCTTTAAGACCATGAAATAATATATATATATATATATAAAGTAAATGCACAAAGGCATTCAAGATTGCCAGTAATACAGAATGTTATCCTCCAAAGTGATTGAAGCTCATCAGAATCTTCTGAGTACTTCAGAATGCTGCTTGACCACATCTAAACTCAGTGCTAATTTATAGCCTTGCTTTTCTCTTGATTAGCACATAACTGAAGATTAATTCAATGATTAACCTCCAGTAGATAAAAAATAAATAGTTTGAAGTGGAATGTAACATAGTCACAAGTGGGTTTAACCATGGTAGTGTGCAGTTGTTTACCCAGGGCATTCAACCTCAGTTTATTAATCTTTTATTTAGGTTCTCCTGAAACCACATACAAATATCTTCCTCCTTTTTTCCCTTTAGAAATCTGTAGGGTAGTCTGGACACCACACCCACAGGCACAGCAATTTGGAGAAACTTAATTGTTAAAGAGATACTAAAAATACACATTCTCATAAACTAAACTTTTGTCCAAAAGAAAAAAAATTCCAATGGATGTAAAATTATTATGCATGTACCACATAACAGTAATAGATGAAAGAGAAATCACCAGTTAAAATGAAGATGAAAAAAGATGTTCATGAAAAAAAGCAAGTTTTACTCAAAGAGATACAAGAAAGGGTTAAGAAACATAGGGATGAAAAATACTTAAGTTTGTTTCTGCAGATTTTGCAATTCAGGAAAGAATTTGTGTATCACACACAGATGGATGTTTACCAATACCATGCCACAGTGAACAAAGGGGATGAAGCCCATATATCAAAAGTAATGGAAGTAACATTTCATCACAGATCTTAAAGTAAGTGAGCTTTACACTCCAGTGGTGAGTCCTCAAACAAATGACTGCAGGAGACATATTTTGAGTCACGAGAACACAGCATTCTATGGAACTTTGGTTGTACTGCCACAAAGAATGGCTGCATAAAAACACTTTGGATTCTTAAAGGATGCAATATAAGTACTTTTTTTTTCATAGCCATCTTGCAAGCATCACTAACTCTGCTTCTCACCTGCATCTCCAATGGGAATATGCCACTCACCCAGCAGCCCAAGCTATAGCCAAACACTGGAGTCTGTCCAGCCAGCCCCAAGACAAGCACTCTGAGCTCTCCCAGAGCTGCAGGCCTGGGCAGCTCTTCAGAGGGGATGACATAATGGCTTGCAGCTGAAAGGATCCCTTTGAAACAAGCTGCTTTCTCTGAGCTGTATACAGCCTATTTACTCTGCTTCAGCTCATCTGGAAGAGATAATACAAATGTTCCACTCTCCCATGAATTGCTTGAGTTATTGAAGTCCTGGACGTGACCAAAAGATGGACTGTGTAATTGTAAGTGTTAGGATTGCATCTATTAGAATATGTGCTTTTTAATCACAGTAGGTAGAGAATTTAGGAGTTGAAAGCAGATATCTTTATTCATTTTCTTTCCAGGGCATGTAATTCCCCATCAAATATACCTAGATAATGCCTTGCAGCCAGCAGCACCACAACATACTAAGCCTTGCTGAGCTTACATTTAAGGGGAGAACTGGGTAGTTTGTATCTAGGACATAATTGCCTAGCAATGTTTTAAATAACATTTAAACCCTTCCATAATGTGAAAACTAGGCTTAATCTATTAAAAGCCTCTTTAAACTTAAAAATTCTAAAGAGCCACAATCTCTTTGAAATTTTACAAAACATTGGCAAATATCTTTCCTCTGAATACCTTATAGTAAGTATGTTAAATTTCAGACCCTGCATTGCTTTCCTCCCACAGGAGACAATATTGGATTGAATGAGCTGTGTTAGCAAATCCCAGGGCAAAAATCTCCTGGATCTCAATGGAGTGTGGATGAGTCAACCCTGCAGCAGGGCTATCAGAGCCTGTCCTTTGTCCCTACCTCACTGAAAGCAACACACCATGAGGAATCTCTGCTGCCATCAGTAGAGACAAAAATGTTTACTGGATATGTATTAGACTAGAAAAGCATCATCTGCTACTAGATTTGCTTGGTAATAGGAAAACTTGACAAAATTTCTTAAAAGAACTTCAAAGCCCTGAAGAGTTGTCTCTTTTCATACCCATAGCATTCAGCTGATACTGTCAAGTACAAAAACCAGAAAGAACACTACAGAGACATCTCATATACCTACCTCTCTGTTAGGTTTCATACAACTCGGCTGGTTGTTTACAGGTTAATACCTTACCCTTTCCAGATGTTTAGTCATAAAATGAACATTTTCATATACATTTTCTGAACACAGGAGTTAGAGAATACTAATACTCCACAAAATAGCCCAATAAAATGATTGAAAGCAGAAGGAAGAGCTACACTTCCAAACCCAAGCATAAATAGCTAAAATAACCTCTTCTAATAACCTATCCTCTCTACTAAATGCTTGGTGACCATAGGGAATTACTGGCATGGCTTTTTTAGTGATGCCCTAACATAAACAAATGATGGCACTACAGCTTGGACCATAGATTAATGAAATAAATTTAAGTCTTACAGAATTATTAATTTTTTAAAATGATCAGGTTATTTGTATAAACCCACATCATAGTTATGGCCTGCAAACATTTTTGATTCTGCCCAAAATAGCCAGGCAGCATGGTATATGATGAAATCACAAAGCTGCATTACTGGCTGGGTGTACTTTTTAGATTAGAGAAATTACTTAACCTTTTCATAAAAAGGTTGAAGTTTTTCTGGTGTCAGTCCCCATTCACACAACCACCACCACTGTGTAGATAGAGTTCTGCTGTAAGTACATGTACTTGTATAAAGCACTAGTACTTACTTATCTATTAACAGAACTCATGGCAATGGCAGGGCTCTGCTTCCCCTTCTCAGTCAGTTCAAGTACCTGTTCAGTCAGAACTCACTGTTCATTCCCCTTCCACAGCAATTAGTGCTGACAGTACAGAACTTGCTGCAGTGCTCACACTGCACCAACACTTGGACCTCAGGCAATGATCCAGCATGCAGGGAAAATGGTAGTGACTCTTTATTTGACATAAACCTTAAACATTGGCTTATTTGTTGGAGCCTTGATCTTTGCTACAGTTATTTTTATGCCTTAATACCTGCAGAAGCCATAGCAAATCGGGTAATTGGCTAAAACTGGTTTAGACCCCTCTTCATCCCACCTAATTTCAGGCATCTAAGGCATCTGAACTGTTAATACAGTCACCCAAACTACACAGAACAGGTGCCCAGAGACAGCATCCTTTACCAAGTGCTCAGCTTTGTAATTTGTTATTTCCTTTAACAAACTCTGTTCTTCTCTGTTTTGTTTAATAAAGGAGGGAAGCCACGCTTTTCTACAGCAGTTCCATTATTTGCAGTCACAACTTACTGCGTTAATGACTGGCAGGTTTGAAAAGCCCTTGAAGTCTGTGCTCTCACAAAACACAGGTGCAAAGTGCCCTAAGAGAGCACACCCAGCCTTAAGTTCAGAGCACAGTCTGCTTCAGGGAAAAACTGGAGTGTGTCTGCAAAGAAACAAAGGAAGACAGATAACACTGCCTGCTTCATTCCTGCCAGACTGTAGAGATGACTTAACCACGGGTCTTGTGTTGTGACTTGGCACTTCTTTAGCACCTCCTCATCCTATGAGAAGAACGATGCGATTAGAAAACAAGTGATGTTGAATGTGCTGGGCCGGGTGAGATTGCATACTGGTGTACTTTCAGTTCTGAGGCCTCGCTCACACAGGAAAGCTACAGAGTCTAACCTGCAGTTTAAATTAAAACAAAATTAATCTTATCCAATCTAGTTAAATCAGTGGAAATCACTTCAAGGATACTAATTTAATTTCTACAGATTGTCTCATTGCAGCTCAGCTACTGCAGATACTCATGGTTAAACATTAAAAGCTGCTTCAGCTTTTCTGCTGTCAGTCCCCATTCACACAACCACCACCCATAAACAAAAAATTTATTTCAGTATTATTTGAATAATTTCAAAATTCTATTTATTCTAAGCTATGAATATCAATACACCTTCTGGTACTCTAAATGCTCAAAAATTACAAGCTGAGCAAGTGTAAACAGCTTATTCCTTGTAATAACTAAAATCATAACTGGTGGTTTTTAATTAAAAGATCTTCCAGTTTTTCTGACAACACTGGCTTAAACACATCTAGTGAACCTGCGTCTCTTGACTCAAAGACATTCAGTATTTCAATTTACTGTGAAAGTGGAACTTTGCACCTGTAAGTATGGATGACATGAGTACAGAGACTCATGTACAGCATAATTGCAGAAGAATACCTGTTAAAATAGAAGGTATCACAGAAATGGACACAGTTAACAGGAAATTAAAATCTATATATAGGTGACATAGTCGTATCTGCAACTTGAACAGTGGGAATAAAGCTCTTCTCTCTCTCTCTCTTTCTCTCTCAATAATATAACCTCAACTTGCTAGTTTTCACCATGTTTTTGGTTTTTACTTGATTCTGATTTTGTTTCTTTGTATTAATTTCAAACTCAGTGAACTGGCTACAACAGAGGTTAAAAGGGGTAGTGAGTACCTTCTTCCTTGTAACCAGTGCCTTTGCAATGGTCATAGCAGATTGTGTCAGGATTCTTTTCTCTCCTCATTCCTTCATTTTGGGAATGAAAAGAAAGATTGTGCCTGATTGCATCAATGTGCAATGGTAGGTCTCCTAGTGCTGAGAGTATTACTGCAGATTTCCATCTGCAAGGCTTTAAAGACTAAAGGAATTCCGAAAAGACCTTCCCTCTCTTGCGTCATTACCCTTGCAGGATTCATGCAAGACAGTAGCTGCCTGCCCCCACCACAGGCAGGAATTGTTGGGGAATGAGGGCCAGACTGTCCTGGAGATCTGCATGGATTGAGGAAGGGAATGAATGTTTGTACCATAAGAATCTTCTGCCACTAACAATACCTTACCCAACTGCAGTCTTCTTAGCTTCCATCAGAAAGAAGTACTACACAGAAGCCAACAAAACATTTTCCCCAACTGTAACTGCAGTATAGTTATAGTTATATATACAGAGAATGTGTGCTTTAGAAAAGATGACAAAAAAGAAGCACAGCAGCAAGTCTGACTAAAGGAGTGGGAGTACGTGGGTAGGGATGACATCACACAGAGGTGTAAAACGGGCCTAAAACTGTAACATGGACTCATTCAAAATCAAAGGAATTCAACAATACATACTAGACAGGATTATCAATTGGGAAGTGAGCAAATTGTGCCTTTTTCCAGAACGTGCACAGGAGGATTGTGCACATTCCTTAAGGCTCAAAGAATTTCACCTCAGAATTGGCAGGAAGTGTGGCATCCTTTATGTGATGTCCTGGAGACATTGAAGGAAAATGTATAAATATAATTCATTTCTCCTTAAGGGAAATGAATTAAGGGAGTTGCCATTCAGCAACTCTTGCATCATATCTGTAGCACTTAATTTCCTTAAGCCCTTTGGATTCTCTGGCAGAAAGAGGGCAGCACAGTAATGTTGGAGATCTAGAAGAAATGAGATCACTTTCAAAAACACTTCAGTGAGAGGTTTAAGCTTTTCTATTTCATATCCAAAAAGCATATTAAAGTGGTGGGGGTGGTGGGGGGGTGGGGAAGAGACTACTAAATCCATAATGTACTGGGTTTGCTCCCTATCTGACAGTTTATGTCTTCTCTTGAGCCATAATGAGATTCATTCATGCTGCCAAGATTCTAATGAGCTGCATTCCCAGCTTTCTGAATTAGGAACAAGATTCCTTTCCCATAGAAAATGCTGGGGAGTGGAGAGGCAGCAGACACATGGCAGCAGTGGCAGAAGGACTGCATGGACTGCAGCACTGCCCAGGGAATTGGGAAAGCAGTGGAAGAGGGACATTGTTCCCCTCACAAAAGAGACTGTTATAATGCCAGAAGTCTCACAAGTGAGGATTGGACATCCCTACACCACACACACAGTGCTCCATTCATTCCTCTGGAAGGAATCAACTACTCTCACCCAAATACAAAACAAAAATTGGATTCCCTATAAGAAAAGCTCAGTGTATGTCAAAATCTCTATTACTGCACTGTGATAACAAGCCTTGAAGTATCAAAAGGCACATTTTATTTTGCTGATGGATTGCAAAAAAACATTTCACTTCCTACGGGAAATGCTAAACATGACTTTGCTTCCACCCACACACATACATTCATAAAGACTGGTATGTTGTGCTACCAAAACTCCACAGAAAACTGGACAAATGCTATAGGAAAAGCGAGGATGTGCCAATTTATGGCAAAATCTTTTCTTTGTAGTGCTCTTCAAGTGTGTAGAATATGGCTATAGGAAGAAGACTTGAGGAATAACATCCCTAAAAATTACAAATGAAGATTGTCTCCTCTTACTGGTTTTTATACATAGACTGTGGTGTTCCCCTGTCCATGAGCTGTGCCTTCATTCCCTGTTCCATAAAACTGAGCATGGTAGGTTTAGATATGTGGGGATTCTTACATAAGAGCTTGATTCCAAGTGTGTCATGAGTTCTCTGGAGAAGCCTAATATACAAACTGAACAAATAAAAGCAATGACTGCACTAGACATTGGTTAAGATATTCTGTCTCCCTCTGTCATACCTTGGCTGGGTAGTTCTGAATGTAAAAACAGCTTAAAAAAAAACAGGCAAGGAATTTATGGAACAGTATTGTACATGATCTCAGAATTTCTTACAGCTTTCAGACAGGGACTGTTCCCTAATTCTGCTGGGCAATGTGGAAGGAAAGATACTGGAAATAAACTGTGGACATTTTGTAATACCACTACAGAGAGTGGAAGGGAGGCAGCAATACCTATTGCTATACCTACCACAGAAAACAAGAGATGCCCATCAGTGGGAATGAGTTTATATCTTCCTTCTTTTTCCTAATGTTCAGTAAGTCATTTCCAACAGAGCCCACTGACTAGCAACAATAGATCCACTAGGAATTATTTTAAGGATGGACATGTCTGGTTTAAAAAAAATTTCTTTACCACAGCATTTATGCAAAGAAACAAATTAACTCATATCAGCATTAAATTGTAGGCTCTGGTAGTATCGTAACCCCTGCTGGAAAATCTGCATTGTGCAGTTCAGTTGATAATCAGATCTTTAGTTTAATAAAATTGTTTCCATTTAAGGTTAATCACATTTGCAATTTGCTGCTGCCAGAGTTTCTAATTGCTGTTAGTAAGGGCTTTCAGGACACTGAGGAACTGCACATTCAGTTCTTGATCTGATCCTATTTTGTGCTCTATCATACAATGGCTTGCTCAAATATTATTATTTAATTATTTAATAGTCACAGAATTATTTTTAAATAATTCTGTGACTGTTCAGCTGGAGTTCTATGTCACAGGCTATAGGGAGACTGTATGACCTTTGAATACAGATGCAAGACCAAGAACTCTATTTAGCTGCAAAAACATTCATGGGAAGTGAATTTCAAAGCAATTGCAGCATGCTGACAATCTGATGCAATCATTAAATCATTGAAGTACCACCACGAGACGCTCGATTAAGCATTAGTGCCTAAATGTAGAGATTGTGATTGAAAAATTGGAGAAATAGCTTGGAGCTATTTCAAAATTGCAGAAACTTTGAATATATTCAAAATCATAAAAATAAATAAATAAACATCAGTTCTGTGCAAAAAAGTCACTATGCTGGGAATAGTTTTCTCACATAATTGCGTTTGGAGCTCCACAAAACTGCAGCATGAGTTCTTCCCTTACACAAGAACTGTGTGATGAATTGAACAAACACAGCTGTCTTCTGGTAAAGGTACTTTTGAATTCAGAAGTATTTCTTACATCTTGTGCTTGAAAGTGTATGACAAAAGCAGAAATCAGCCATGGAATGCTGTTGAGGGTTTGCTCAAAATACCAAACTTCTCTATACATTTCTTACTAAAGCAGTGATATTTGATGCGCTTACAGAAAGTAAATGTTGAGGTTTGGATATACAACTAGTCCTGTGTCAGCAGTGAAATAATCTTCTACTTTATTTTTCCAATTCAGCCTTCAATAGTGGTTTATTCAAAGCACATAATTGTAGAAGACCAATGCTTTGAAACTGGTGATAATGCAAATATTTCTACAGGATTGCTAGCTCAGCCTATTTACTGCTGTCTTGCATACAAATTTCTGAACAAGCAGAGTTTATTTATGTTAGAGTCTTAAATTGTACTATTAAGACATTGAATGTCCTGTGACTAATTCAAAATATTTTTGTTTCCTCATAATTGCAAATGTACAACTTTCTCCCTCTCTCCAAATAGTAGAATTAATTTTTCCCTCAGCTGTATCTATTCTGTTTCCGTATAACTGCAGTTAGAACTGCAAGGGCCTTGTTTTGCTCCACTGAAATCAATACTAAAACAGCAGTTTAGTTCAATGTCAATGTGCACTAAATTAGAATTCAATCTTTGCTACCTATTGGAAAGAGAGGCTGGGAAATGGGGTCTTGCAGCTCCTGGGCCCTCTCCCTGAGAAGCTCCTGCACGACTGCTCAGATCTTCAGCTTGATTCTGTAATGACGGGAGTATTAGCAAAGAGATGGTATTAGAGGCAGCCTGCCTCAGAATTCCCTCAAAATGCTTCGAAAAAACGAATGAACTTTCATCCCCTGCACTTAGCTGTTTGATGTACTTAGATATCATCTTGTCCTTATGTTTGTGGAGTTTTTCTTAATTTCTTGCCAAGCAAGAAGCTTTAGAAGCTTCATACTAAGTACAAGTGAAGTTGACAGAGCTTCCCCTCCTTCCCCTTTAATTTGGTTTTACTCTGACAAAGCACTTTCAGTACCTATCAGGTGAAAGTCTCCACACATTGAAAACTACCAAAATATATAGAATAGAATGCTAATGTAATCTTAAAGAGATTAACAAAATCTTGTGAGCACAGACCTTCTTGCACTACACCAGCTGCTAGTTTCTCATGCTTCAGAAATCATTTCATTGCCACAAAACTACTCAGGATTCCTTCTCTTGAGGGCAAGAGCCAAATCTACATCTACAGCCAGTATCAGACCTGCCAGCACAAGGTAAGCTTTGTCCTGCCTAAAGGAGGCAGCTACCTATATGCCTCATGATCTGTGCAGTAACTTCAGAATGTTGATGCAAATATAGGAAGAAGTGACAAACTCAGGAGGCAGAAGATTTTAAAAGTGCTGAGAACTAACATCAGAATTTGAGTTTGAGACATCGTGATGATATACTGCTCTAGCCACTGGGGCTAGTGCCAGACAGCAAAAATAGGCAGGATGGAGAATGAAAAAATAATCTAGTCTTTGGGTCAAAGAGACAGTTGTGCTCCTACCTCAGGCAGTCTTGAGTGCAGCACAAACACACCAGCCTGGGCTCACAGGGCACTGCAGGCTGCAGCTACACACACTGCCATGTACTGGTTATCTTCAACAATCACATTTTGGCAGTAGTTTTTTTAAGGCTTGTTCATTACAGAAAATCTCCCTCAAGGAGTGGAACAAGAACACTTAAAAAGATGAAGAAAAGCAATTACACTTATTAATGAAGAACCACATTAAATGAGCTGTGGTTCTTCATATTAACTGAGAAGTAAATTTATATCAATACATCCACTTCAAGATGGTTCATATTTATACTTTATGCACAATAACCTGGCTATGATGATTTGGATGCAAAAATATTTCAAATGTGAAACAAGTTGATACCATAACGCACCAGCACTTCTGATATCTACTCATCATTTATAAAAGTTTTGTCAGAAATCTGAAGTTCAAGATGGCTTCACCCTGATCTTGGACAGTCAGACTGGAGATGAGGCTTTCCAAACTCAATGTGCATTTATCTGTACTCCAGGCATAGTGATTATACTGTGTCCCAAAACAGCCTCCAAACACCTCAGAGACTGAATGCCACAGGCACTCAAGCAGAGGCCCATCCTGGATATACCTTGGCAAAGTCCATTTGCACCTGAAGCACCATTACAGGTGGCATGTCCTGAGAAGTTAACTTTTTAAAAGCAATACATATGATGATGGATCTATGCACACCATTTAAAAATGAAGGCCTCATTTAAATGAAAAGATACTTTAACAATATTTTTAATGGAAAAAATGTTGAAAATCTACCCAAAGAAGTTATTTCGCTGAAAATATAATACAGTGGACTCAATTTTAAATTTTATTTCCACATCTCAAAAAATTAGAAATTCATAAATGAAACTTCAACAAGCTGAGCAGATCTTTTGTGATATTTAGAAACAATTTGGCAAGTGGTTTAAAGGGCTGTCCTCCGCCATGCCATAAATAGAATGGAGCAGAGGAAGATATTGTCCCTTTAGGCACTGACTGAAAGCAAAGTGCAGGGCTGATGTTGCTTTCCACAGAAAGCAAACTACACAGTGATAGTACCAAAAATAAATGGCAAACTTTCTCCTTGGTTTAAAAGACTCTAGACTCCTTTGTAGCATGGCAAAAATAGAACAAATATATTGATTTTGCTGCCTAATCCTCTGGTCCTAAACTTCTGATTCCTGTAAAGCTGGGCCAGGCAAGTTCTTAGCACCTTCTGCAGACCAAACGTTTTCTTATCAAGTTCTATGGAGCAGAAAATGCTAATCCATTCCGCTGGCTGGGATATTTTAGGCAGTGGATGAGAAGAGGGAAGAGAATAAAAATAGCTTTATTATCCCAGTCCTTGAAAGGTAAAAGTGACATACAGCAGGCTTAAAAATGTTCTGTAGATAAATTTTAAAAATTCAATTTTTTTTTTTTTGTAATTTCTTTTGCGTTTGCTACATATTTTAGGGTTAGTCTGGCAAGTAATGCCCTTCATTGGAAAGTCAATTCTTTTACACAGGCCAAGTCCAAATTTTCCAGGAATCTTATGGAACAATCAGACTTTTCCTGTGTCACATGGACAATGTTAGCAGTAGACTCTATGTTGTTCCTCCCCGCTCCTTTCTGCTGCCCTTCCCTCCCCTCCATCAAGTTTAAGAGTAGTGATGACTGTCTTCAGACACAGACTGATTAATAACATTTCAGATCTGCTCTTTCACTGCATTAGTGCAGATTGTATTTACAGTTCTGACCTGACCTGAATGAGCAAGAGCTGTACTCTGCAAATGAATTGTCAGATCCAGTGCAGTATTTTAGAAACTTATCATCACAAGACAGTCTTCCTTCCAAATTTATAAACTTAGATATTAGATATTAAAACTTAGATATTAAATCTAGAGATACTCTCTAAAAATACAAATGAATCATTTTTATTTGAAAATATCAGCATCTGTCGAGACTGCAGTATTAAGGTTTAGTTTGGAACTGGTCCAGCCAAAATAAATCTTTACAACTGAAGGATAATATGACAGGAGAAGTAACATAAGGAACCAAGTAGTTATTTTTCTGTAAATTACAGAATTTTAGATCTCATGCAAGTTCTTTTTGATCTGGACTGCTCAGTGCATTTGGAATTAAACATTACATAGACAAGAGAGGAAAAGGAAAAATAGTTAATCTTTGAGATATGTTATTCAAAAAGGCAAAATCATAACCCTGTAAAAGATGGAATTAAAAGACATTCTTTTTATAAAAATGAACAGAACTACAGAACTATGTTTGAAATTTGCATTTTATTTTACTACTTTATCTTTGATTTGAATTATTATCTGTTTTAATTAAAAACATCTCCATTGCCCGAGTGCATAAAGGTCTATTGAACACAGTATCTATATTGGTAGAACCAATATAGTTTGACCTGCCATCTGTATGTAGAGGGAATACAACCAGAAAGCACATTAGAGTAACACAGCTCAATATTTATTGGATTCCAAGTCCAATACAGTTCCCTTCTTGCACCAAATATTCTGAAAAACTGAAGTGAAATTGGCTTAAAAACAAATGAAATGATGCATTATAAGGCAGAATATTTAACAAATATGAATCTACTGTGCTCAGGACTGAACTATTATCTTCACATCTATTTGGATGACATTTTTCCTCTATTCATCCTGGGTTTTAATTCCCATAGGTAGGATTATATAATAAAGAGCTGATCAATATAATATATTTCTTCAGATCTGTTGCTCATTAAGGAATAAGAGTGTTCTGAAGCTTACAACAATTAAAATATTCACATTTTATGTGGTCATAGTGGTCATTATGTGCTCATAAAAGCATGTTACCTCATGATACCTATGAAATCAGCATTTGAGTTTCAAGATATTCTTAATACACACAAGAAACACCAGATACATGTTCACTGAAATTACTGTAAAGCAGTAGGAATACACCTTTCACATTTCATGCATCTGTTAGTGTTAGTGGATTGAAAAGACAAAACCAATAAACCTATACTTTGTACTTTTAATCTGAAACTTTAAAAATAAGCATTATTTTGTCATCAGTATATTTTAACAAAGTGTTTTGCACATTTCTAATTTCAATGCAAATAAACATACCAGTTTACTAACACCTCACAGTAACTCCAGGAAAGGGCAACATTGATGGACCACCTGATTTCAACTAAATTCATGGATGGTCACATAGAGATTGTGTTAGGAGCAAAATCAGAACACCTGTTCTGCCTCAGTGTTAGACAAGAGCCAATAGTGATGCCTCCAACAGAAGGGAAGGGGGTTTCCTTGCCATTTGCCACACTTGTAAGAGAGTCAAGTTAAAACATCTCTTGGATACATCAAAAGGGAGGTTTTTTTGCCAGCTATCTATGAACAAGACCCATTTAGGTCACAATTTCTGGAAATATTTAATAACAGAATAATTTAATTGAATAATGTGCCTGTGAGTACCTATCCAAATGAAGAGAAGTGACCTACTTTCACTTTTATTTCAGGCCCCAAGGAAGGATCATACTGTTCTCCAACATTACAGCACGAGCAACAATCTTTTCTATTCTTGTACCTCCTCACCAGCGAGGAAGCTGCGTGTGCACAGGAACTTGGGAGGGGATGGCTGATCCCACTGGACCCAAGGGAACTCACAACACACGTCCTCAGGAAAGCAACCTCTGAAATACAGGTGTGATATCCACACCTTTGTGGGCCACACAGGCTTCCACTGTGACCCTGCCTGGGGCTCCCTCTCTCTTGCCAGAAGCAGAGTTCATGGATGTATCCAAGATGCTACCTGCTCATTGGCAGCTCTTCAGCAAGGAATTGGTGATGAGACAATACCATAATCCCCAAATGGTTTTGGCCAGGGACAAGGAACACCGTGCTGAAAGATGAGTTCCTTTTAGGTATGTCACATTCAGTTCTGAAAACGCTGGGACCCAAATCATTGGTTGCTTCGGAAAATCATTTTCCCTGGACTTTTCAAAACCTGACTCCTGCTGCACATAGGGACTGACCTGAGCAGTTTGAGCTCAGAATTTCTTAGTGGAGCATATGGAATGTAGAGCTAATGCCACATGCTTTTGTATTCTCTGTGTGTGTTTGGGGAATCCTGGCAGTGTCTTTGCACAAACACCTTCCCCAGTTTGCTGGGACCAGCAGCCAAAGTCCTGCATAAGCATCTATTGGACGTGAAGTCTTCATTGCTTCACCCTGTCTGATCCAAGCATGCAGTTTCTACAGTGTCTGCTATAACCCAAATTAAAGAAAACAAAATCCTAATCAAACCAGTGAACAGCATTATTTAAGAGAAGAGCCTCTCATTACCCTCCCTCAGTGTAGAGGAAGTCTCCAGAGAAATCCTACACTCTTACAAGACTCAGACCAGAATTAACACTCAAATACTCTGATATAGTATATTTTTCTAGATAAGACTTCACTGTTCATACAATAAATTTTTGCCTTTCTGATGATGATGTACAGATTGCAAAGCAGCTGCTTTTCCTAGGATAAGTCTGCTCCCCCTGAAGACTTTCCTATTTTTTTAAATAAATTTACTGTTATTTTAATAAGGACAGAAAAATTCTGAAGACTTTCCTATTTTTAAAATAAATTTACTGTTATTTTAATGAGGACAGAAAAATCCTTCACTGTAAAAAGTCTACAGAGGGGAATGAGAAAAGCCTATAAACATTTTTGAAGGATACATTTAACAAATTAGATACATAGATCAGATTTCTGGAAAGAAAAAGTGTTTGTTTGCTTCTCTTCATTTTTCATTCTCTTTTTACTTAGAGAGCTTTGATCATGACAAACTGAATCCAGTTGGATCAGCAGAAGGAAATAAGTCATTAATGAATTTAAATCTTGAGGAAACTCTTCTGGCTTCAAAGGTAATATTATAGTTGTTGGCAGGGAATGCTTTTGTATTGGCTATTATTTGTTTATCATTCAAAATTCCTAATTTTGATACAAGTTAATCAGATTGCTTTGGATACATGGTACTCAGATCACCAGGTATTGTTCAGCAGGAAATTATGAAGGCAGTCCAACTCCTGTGGTGGACTGGCTGTAACCAGCCACTGAGAAGAAAGGTCAAATTTACACTGACTTACCTCCTGGGGAAAAAAAAGGTAATGGAAAGGGAAATTAAATGCTGGTAAACAAGTTTTCCTCAGTATTCCCTTATACACCACCATGAGTGCTTGGACATTCAAGCCCAGATGCTGCCTTTATTCCCTTCAGCAAGCACTGCTACAGCTTCAGAGAAAAGTGCATAATATTTTATGTCTATAACTCAAAGAAGGAAATTGATTCATGAGGTCTAGAGGAATGTGTAGACATTTTTTCCCCCTCACAACTCAGTCCTTCTTCTGTGCATTGATTTTTTTTTTCTGTGCAATCAATTTCATTTTAAATTGCTTCTAGCAGTTATTTTGTTGTTACAGGAGCTTCCACAGTTTCTCTAAGCTGATCTCACCATTCAGCTCCTACTGATAAACCCATGACACTGAAACCACCTTGCTCCAAATGTTTTAATTTCTCCCACTTTCTTTTCCTTGTCCCTTTAGCAGCACTATAAAAACCTTCCATGCACAGTGGTCTTAGTACATTCTGGACTTACTTTATTTACAGAATTTTTCTTTACTTTTGTTTTCCCCCTAATATTAGGGGTATAATTAAAACTGTCGTTTCAGTCTCTTTATGCTACTGACTTCCTTCAACAACACTTTTTACTCTGGTAGTTTTCAAATGAGTCTGTCAAAACCTGCCTGAAAGATCTTGTTTTGGTTCTCCTACCTTCATTCTCCAAAACCTTTCCTAATCTACCCCTACCTTATTTTCAGGTCATACTCTCAATTTATGTGCTCCTAGAGCTGATCTGCTGTTCGTTCATATTGAGCTGTTCAGCAAGTTTCACTGTTCACCTCTGCAGCCTGCTGTTTCCTTCCTTATGTTTATCATGCACAGCAAGGATTCTTAAAAATTCTTCAATGGAATATTGTCAAACATTTGCTTAAAATCCTACCATGTGGCTTTGAAACACAGCCTATCTATATAGCTGCTGCTGTTGCACCTATACCACTGCCTATTGCACTGATCTTTCTTTTCTCATCATCCTCTATTGCCTCCTGCCTTCAAGAAGTTGGGGGCAGCCATGAGTTTACACCATTTAAGATTCACGTGTGGACCTTCTGAAGCCACCAGAAACACAGCAAATAACACTATTTAGCAGGACAGAATAACCCTGATATTACTTCTTGGTACAGAAGAAGTTTATATTAGATTAAGCAAGACCTGCTTTTGAACAAATCTCAAACCAGCTTCTCCTTGTGCCTTTCCACATGAGTTCAGAGAGAGCTGATGGCTTGAACTCTTGTTCAAACCTCCAAATTATGCTCATAAATGTGTATTTCACTTCCAAAAAGGGAGCCAAATCAGTTAAATGCTTACTGATAACTGCAGGGTTATTGAGAACATTAGTGTTTGTATACTTGCTGGGGCCTTTTACACATGGATGCAAAGGAGAAACAGAAATAAGCAGCAATATTTAGCCAGAATATGTGCCACATTGAACGGCCAGTATGTCAACCTTGACTAATTTCCTGTCAAAGAAAAAGAAAGCACAATTCTCACTTCCTCCCTTAAGGTTGTCAGCACACTATTAACTTGAGAATCTTTTAAAATTAGCAATCAAATGGTTAGTCTAGGACAAAACAAGGAGACATATGTCAAAATAATAACTGCAATACTCACTCTTTGAAATGAATTAGCAGACTTCTGGAAACCTATCAAGTCCATTATTCCCTCCTGTTTTGCCTTCTTCTAAAGGATCATGGTAAGTAAGATTAATAAAAAATTAAGGGTTTGCAGTGGATATATTAACTGGAGATAGGTTGCTTGCTTGCACAAAGCTACTTATGGAGCTGTGACATGCTACCAAGGTAGAACACTTCATGCAACTGTGAGAGTGGCTGAAAACACCAGATGTATAAGAATTAACAAGTTGCAGCAGGGAAAATTTCTGTAAAATCATTAAAAAGAATTCTTCACAGTGAGGGGGAAGCACTGGAACATATTGAAAGTGAGGCTGTGCAATCTCCAGCCTGGCAGATACTCAAACTCAACTGGACAAGGCCTTGAGCAATCTGCCCTGCTCTCAGCAGTGGGTTGGACCAGAGCTTTCCGAGCTATCTCACAGCATGAATGATTGCCACTGTATGTCTGTTATTGAGTGAAGGAACCACCTCCTCTGCTTGATTTATGATAGTCTTCTATATTCTCTAGACTGAAGTTTGTCTTTACAAGCACTTATTGTCTATTTCCTGAGCTTGTGCCAAACTATAGCCTACAGCCCTACCTTCCTTCTCTGGAGCTCCATTGCCTCTTAGAAGTTTCCCATTTGCACATGTTTCGAAGGATAGTCTTTAACCTACTGTGCCAGATATCTTCTGACTTCTACCATTTACAGAGAATAGAAGCAGAATTAATTGTACTGGAATACCAGAGGTAAGGTGTCTCAAGGAAGGTGACTGTATGTTGACCATCCCAGGGACTATCCACACACTAAACAAGCACACAAGAATTACAAACCCTGCATTGCACAAGGACTGTCTCAGCTGTCTCTACCTCAGGTATATAATTTAGTCTCTTTGTCTATTTGGTCGACATGTTCTTTGCTGACATTATGGAAAAGAATGGGAATTACTGCCCACTGTGATGCAGCCAGTTCTCCAGATGCTGAGGCCCCTGGCTAGAAGGCACTAATTTGCTGTGTTCATTTTGATATTAACTTGAAGCTAGTCCTGCAGCATTTTTCTTTACACCAGTTCAAAATAAACTGTCTGTATGACACTGAATGTAGCTGCGTGAAAACTCCTCCCACCCTGTGCTGTGAACAATCATTCTGAAAATGGCATTATGTGCAGTGCCACAAGGAAATGATGCCACTTTCCCCTTGTAGGCTTAGGGAGTTGGAAATAATTTTTAATAAACATATATCCCTCTCAAGCTTTTTATGACATTATTTTTTATTTTATTATTCTTCAAGACTGAACAGTTGACATTGTAGGAATTGAGTGACCATTTACACCTGGGCAGTGGAAGATGGTAGCTAAAGCAGGGTCATACCACAGTAAGCATATAAAGGTCTCTATCATACAGATCAGCCAGTGATTTTCAAGAAGATCTTGTCTTTCATACATGGAATACCTGAGTACCAGAAAATTTTTAGAAGATGGCAAATGCAGATGTTTTATGTGGCAGGGAAATGAGAGTATAAAGAATTCTTCCCATGAATAGGTTACTGGAGGGATATTAGAGATTAAAGCAGGAAGATGTGGAAGGCTGGCTCATCAGAAGGGTTTGGGCAAAGGGAGAGCAAGAGTTAGAAGAAAGAATGATAAAAGCACAAAATAGTGAACACTACACAGTTTTATCCCAACTATTTCATTTTGGGCACACATTCCATTTTTCAACTGCAACCTTGCATTGAAGAAGTAGGAGTTGAAATTCCCCATTCTTGCCCATCTGTAGAACGTGCTGTCACATTATTCAGAATTCCATCACAAAACACAAATCCATAAAGATTTCACCTCCCAGAGCTCTCCTTGGGCTGGCTCCCTGGCACACTGCTGCTGGTGGAAAGCTCCCAGAGTGGAGTGCACTAGAAATCAGCTCCATGTGCGATAGGATGTTTAATCCTCACTAGAAATAGTGGTGAGGTTCCAAAGCTCACATGGCCAAAAAGGAAGAATGTATGACATTGTTCTGGCTAATAAGCAGGGTCACTTCTGTTGAATTTAACAAATACGAGCTTTGGTTTTCTCTTTTAAAAATTGTTAGCTTTACATACTGTGCTAGCAAGTACACATTTTCCTTATCTTCTAGCACTTTTTTTAAGAAAAGGAAAAAAGTTTTCAGCCTTGAAAATTTATTAAAATATATAAAGGATGGAAATGCCTCTCATTGAACAATCCTTCCATTGATTGTCAGCCTAGACATTTGAAAGTCTTGCAGCTTAGATTACCACCATGAGTTTTGGCATAGTTAATTTTTCTGTGAATAAGATCTGATAGCCATCAAAACCACCAGGATATCTGCATCACCAGTAAAGGACCGAAAAAATATCTCTGTTTATTGTGGAGATATTCTAGGGTATCATACAGTGCTGCCACAATGTATCTGCGTTGCCCCTTGGCTGGTTGAATTGCACAGCCATTCACTGAATTATCATCCTTCAATTGCCATACTCCACCTCAGAGCCTTGGGAAGAATTTAATCGCTGTCTCTTCCCACTGAGGGCTCAACATCAATGAAAATGCAAAAGCAAATACTAAAGAATAACAGGTCAAGTCAGCTAAAGCTGACTCACAGGCACAGAAAAGGGAATGCTAATCCTTGCTTAGGAAATGCTAGTGCATCTCCCTTTCTGCCAGCAGCAATATTTTAGGCCCTTCTTCAAAAAGGGTGTCCTGAGTATGAAAATCCTCCTGCTATTCTGAATGTGTTTGACATGAACTGAATGCCTGTTGGAGCAGTTCCTCGCATGCACAGAATCAGACACTGCACTACAATCACAGGCACATGAGACTGTCTGGCTCACTGCACACTGTTGATCCAACACAGAACAGACACCCTAAAGGTTTCTGGAAACATCATGAGACAGCCACTATTTTTAACACACAGCCACTATTTTTACATCCACTACTCTATGTAGATACCAGTGCAGCCAGGAAGAGTAAAAGATGAGGATCTTAGTATTTCCTCAAAATAAGCAGCCTATTGAAATATAATAATAATTTGGAATTATGAAGCTATACAATCAGCTTCTGTACAACTTTGGGATAAAAAGTGGTATCAGTTTAATTAGTGCCAAAATGCAGAGATCAATGGTTAGGGCTACCATGCCAACCTCAAAGAGCACTAGCTGCAGAAATATGCCAGAATACGTTGGTAGATGCTTTTAGAGAATCTGGCAGATTGCAATTTTTCTGTTCTTGCATGATTTTCTTAATTTCATATATAACAGAACTGCTTATTTAATTTAACAAGCAGCAGTTTGTGTGCTGAATTGAATGCTATGTAGTCTTTTCCTAGTGCCCATCTAGGTAAGTAGCTGTCCAGGGTAGCCATGGGTCATTGCAGGCAATGTAGGTTTAGAGACTGAGCGGAACTGAGTGCAGAACAAGTGAGAGAAAATCAAGTAAATCCAGTTACTCAACTTCTGACATTTAATATGAAAATACCAGTATTGTGCTACTGTGGCAATGCTTCAACTCCTCATTATTTTCAGCGAACTTTAAGTTCAGTTCCTTGCAGTCAGGTCATTCCAATAACATTTATCTCAGCATTTCTATTCCAATAGCCTCCTATTTTAGAGGCTTTATAACTCACCTACCTATAAAAATATACTTCAGACTCACAAAGTACAGTCTCCTTTTCTTGGTATTACTTATGAATATAGCACAAATTTTATTTTAACCCAATTCCACATTAGTTCACAGGTGAATAAGAAAAGCAGAAGTCTTTAAGATGGCATTGAAACAGTATTGATTGTATAGAGAGGGAAAAAACAAGACATGGAAAAGAGGAATAAAAAAGACAGTAATACAAAATAGAATGGAACAGACAAAAAATAAGTGGAAAGGGAAAATCTAACAAATGAAATGTTGTTCTTTACATTTTCAAAAGTGTTTTCTTTCCCAACCATTAAGCAGTCTGCCCAATATCCCCAAGCAATAAGGATCCCAAAGATCCTTATTTCCCAAGGTGGAAGAGAGAGGATTTTCAGTGGTTTAGGAACAGTGTGAGACATCCAGCACTGCACTGGTGACATGCTTGGTTCCCAGCCCTTGCCATGCATTCAGTGCAGAGTGCACAGAGCTCAGGGCAAAGTGCAAGGGGAGAAGCTTTTCAGAGAGAGCCAACACTGCATCCCACTGCCTGCAGGGCAACCAGGTTTCAAACTTGAGCTTTCTGTCTGGAAAAGGTTTAAACCCACTGACAGTCTGCTACATTATGTCACTGAGGATACCCTAAAATGCCCTGTTCTGCTTCTGCCATCTGAAAAGACATTCAATATCAACCAAATCCAAACACTCCACATTTTCTGAAATCTGTCCTTTTGTTGTGTAGATATCAAATAATGAGAAAAAATAATTTTGCTTGTCATCATATGGAAAATAGTGTCTCTGCATTGTTCCACTATCAAGGTTATTTTGAAATAAGGTATTTAAGAACTATACACTTAATTTGAACTGGCTGTGCAGGTAAATCCAGACTACTGGGTAGAAGTGACAAGAAACAATTATTTACATGAAGAGAAGTTTGAATTTAAAGCTCCTGAGTTGGCTTTTCTTCTTTGGCTTATCAGGATGAAGATGTTGCAGAAGTGTCTGAAGTGCCCTTGTGGCATTTCCTGGGCTGGTACAGACTCTTTCAAACAGGTCTGCTTCTCTTTGGTCTTCAGACCTCCAATCAGATGCAAGTTTCAGGGAAAAGGGAAAGCACTTCCACACTCTGCTCAGTGCAGAGAGGATAAATAAAAGAGGCACTCTGGAAAGCATTTTGAAAACTGACAGTTCAAAGAGAGTCAGGACGTTCAAAGCTGCAGAGTCATAAATTAATCATTTTTTATCCAGCACATAAGTGCTATATTTTTATTGTGTTTCTTCATTTGATGTCAGCAGTCTACCATATCTGTAAGGCACAGTAGCACACAAGTTCATTCCCCATGATAGTAATCTGACACTATTCACTTTGAATCCTATTGCACATTTTAGAAAGATACAAATTTCACAGTTTCTTTGTGTTTCCATTTTGTTTAAACAACTGTGGTGAAAAGAAAATAGTAAGTTGCATTTCCCTCCCCTCCACAAAATACTAATCTTGGTCTTCAACTTTTTTTTCCTCTGTATGTTGGTGTTTGCATTCCTGATTGTACAAGCATTCAGACCTGTCATGCTGTAGGAATCAAGGCATGCATTTCCTACGGAGTCAATTACTTTCCATAAATTTGATCTTCTCTCTCACTCTTTTTAGTAGCATGTGAGAGAGTTCAGTGTTATTTTTATGCTCTGTGTTAGAGAAGAAAAATAACTTGCTTTGAAGACATAAAAAGGGGCAATGGCTGTGACAATTTTATGTGTATTCTTCTACTTGAGGCCAAACAACTAGAATCTTGTGTCTGATGTCATGCAGAACAGGGATGTATTCTGGTTTAGAATTATATTGCAGTGGGGTGGATTTCTAGAAGCTTTGAGCACACAGAGATCTCAGTGGCTGCCTAGGAGCTAAGAGAGCTCAGCAGCTCCAAAAATGAAGAGGGTTGGGGTCTGTAGAATTAAACAGTCAAGCCATTTCATTCATATGAATGTGTGCAATAATAACTGAACTGAGGGTTCTACACTATGACCTGAATCTGAGTCTTGAGTTAGTAAACCTCTCTTTGAAGTCTATGTTGAAATATTTTGGGGTTGTTTGGGTTGGTTTTGTTTTGTTTTTTAAACCTAGCTGGCATGTGACATATCTAATAGAAGCACTAGAAAAGTTTATCTATTCATTAATAATATGCATACAAAAAATTATTTATGCAACTGGCCAGTCTAATTTATAACTGTGGAAAAGTCTGACTTCCTTCCCATGTAATTCTAATTCACTCTTCATACTTCTGACAACCATGGCATCAGTCTCATTCTAAACGAAAATGCATGCATTTCTCATTTACTGCTTTTGAACCTTTCCACGTTTAATCACAGATAGAAGTCATTAGCTGAGTTGCTTAACCTAGCAAAGCAGAAGTCTGAATAAACTAAGACATGGTATATAAATACAAAGAGATTCATTGTGCATTTAAAGACTTTCTGTAGCAAGTAATATAATGGAGCTACAGTACCATTTCCCAGAAAAATGTAGAGATTCTGTAGTAATCATTTCTGTCTTGTCTAGAGAGATTAACGATTCATTAGAACACGAAAGTTTGATTAACATTTTCTTAAACTCTTGTAAAAAGCCAAGATGTCAACTAGCTAAAGCTACTGGAAGTTTACACATTAAAAAAAAATAAAAGTGGGGGGGAAAGTGTTATGGTAATCTGTGTCTTCAAGAGATTTTAATGTGTCCTCATAAACTGTGCTGCTGCAACCAATTTTTAGGTGGAAATGTAAGACCTAGAACATTCAATAAGGCTCAAAGACTGTGAATAATTTATGTATATATATAAGATGCCTGCCTATAGGGAGGTCAGCGGGAATCAACCCAGAACCTTTAAAAGGGATATTGGAGGCTTCTCCCTCTACAGTCAAAACAGAGTGCATTCTGTTACAGTCCTGCCAGCCAGAGGAGACTCAGAACACACTTGGAGGGTCAATAAAGCATGCACCTATCCTGTAGCTTAATTCCACCTAATGATTATGGCAAAGGGCTTGTCACTGTTGAAGACATGGCTTGGTGTGTTTTGAAAACAGATTTGCACAGATCACATACATCTGGTAAGTGGGGGAACTCTCCCAGTTCCCAGACCATGGTAGTGGTGGGTCCCGAAGGGAACTCCAGTCACTGCACTTAGTCCTGTGTGTGACATGTTCTCCTCTCACACACCTCTTTGTTCTGCATGTGTCACTACTCCAGACCCTGGTGATGCAGACTTGGCTGGAAATAGCTGGGTTATTTCAAGTTCCTGTAGCAGTAAATCACTAACATTTTTCACAGAGAAGCTTGGACACCTTCAACACTTGGCACAAGGTAGAGGCAAGCTCGCTGTTACAGGACATGGAAGTTGGAAATTTCTGTTATTTTATGTAAAAAACTTAGTTATCATCTGTATTTGATCACAACATGCAGTCTTTCATACTGTGAGGAAAAGCAAGCATTTGAAGACCTTTTGAAGAGTTCTGCCAGCACTGCTTTGCAAAGTTTTGATGATTCCAGCCATTGGTACAGTTCATGTGACTCCTTTAAGTCACAAAAGAACAGTTCATAAAGAACACATCAACAGCAGAAAATGTGGGTGTTGTATAAGGTATTTTCCAGAAGAGATGGGTTTTTGTGAGGGAATACCAATTGAAAAGCCTAACAAAATTTCCCTTTTATAATAATAAGGTTGCTGATTAAATTTTAAAGCTGTGCTCTAAGCTGATTCAGCAGCAACCAAGAAAGCTGAGCCAAGATGAATTTAAGGTGCCAAGTTCTTGATCTCTAATTCTGCTGTTAAGTGTATCTAGTAATTTGGTGTCCTAATTACAGCTCTTTCCCCTTTTTTTTTTTTTTTAATAGGCACTTCTCTGTGTATTGGAAGGGAGAGGTGATGCAAAATCTGGAAGGAAGGGCAAATGTATCTACAAAGAGTGAAAATGCCTTAAGTGCACTGGCATGACAAAGTCTCTTTAGAACTTGGAAATTAAAGAGGGCAAAAAAACTCATTTAGAACACAAATATGTTTAGTCTGCCTTGAAAAGAGTGCAACAGAGTAGCAAAGAGAGCAAGCTTCGTCCTACAAAAGAGTTTAATTTTCACAAAAAAAAAAACCCTAATAGAAACATTTGATAAATGTGTTTAAAGTTTCTGTGTATACCAAGCTAGGATGGCTGGCTGCATAGTAAGTGCACCTAAGTGTTTCAAGTTGACTCTTCCATGCTGCTAAGGAATCTCTTGGTTGTATCTTTACTTAAACATAGCTCCAAGGTTTCAGTTGGCAGTTGGGATTTAGAGAGCACTGCACACTCCATCTGAAGAAGCATCATGTTCAGCATCTCTAGCTGAACAAAACTGGGCCACAAGCAGTGACGTAGACAGTGCAAAACTGTGAGTAAAAAACCCACTGCTCCTCAGTCAAACAAGCTTTGAATTCTCTCTACTGTTTGCATGGCCACCATTGCCTTCGCCTCACAAAGTCAGAGCAAAGTTTTTGGTTAAGGAAAGGGAAAAAGGAGGGGAAAAAAGACAGAAAGAAAGAACAGGTTTATACTAGTTAGTTTTAAATGTGGTTTTCACTGGAATACCCTCTCATGGCTTCCACTAATGGATTTTCCTTTTCAGCACAGTAAATTAGCTAACATATGAGTGTGGGCCACAGTTTCTGTCACTGGCTGCTGCTGTGTAGACAGTGACGGGCAGTGGTGTTTATTTTTATTAGGTTACGTATTATGTAATCAGAATACAAATGTAGATTTGGTTTTGCTTCAGTGGAAGGATAGGTCTGGAGGAAAGTAGAAGAAAAATTTAAAATCTTTAGAACTGCATACAGGGCCAATAGTAACCTAATACAGTAGGAAAGGGGATTCTACCAGAACACGTGAAAAACTTTCACAATCTTGTTGTTAATCTTCTGAAAATGTAAAAATCCCTGTTTTATTTTGAAACCATGCAGGCAAAGATTCCACTTTTATTGCCTTTCTGCCACACACAAAATTGTATGCAAGGAAAGAAGCCAGCTTATTTGAGGGAACACAACCAGCCTACCCTGGAACAAAAGTGCTTTTTCTAGGAACAGACAGGTCTGCAGAGATGGAAACTAAAGTAAAGAAAAGGAACTCTGGCTATGCACTGACACTCCAGTAAACAGAAGTAATCATGACTACATAAAATAGAAATATGAGATCCAAATAATCACACTAATCACATCTCTATCCAAATATCTGGTAAAAAGCTCCAAGAGAAGCCACACACCATATAAAGCTAAACTGCTCACAGTTATAACTGTGAGCAGATCTAAATTGCACCTTAGTAATAATTTTCATGTTCAATACCTACATATTTTCTTGACTTTTCTGTTAAAAAAAAAAAAAAGTGTACCTAAATCTGGAAGACTATCCCCAGAATGCCTTCATGTCTGATATCCTGTATCCGACCTGAAGCTGCAGTCTTTCCATACAGTGCTTTAAAAACAAGTAAAATGGAGAGAAGCAATGTTTGGGATAATCTCCACAAGTTTCTGGGGTGATACTCACACTGCCTCCTAGTCTGTATTCTCCTTTAGCTTTTAAAGCATTTTCCTTGTCCTTCAGATTGCCTGTTCTCTGTTTTTCTTGCTAATATTCTTACCATAGAGTCCTTGACTATTCAGAAGACTAAAGAAATTAAGGGAATTGACCTGTGTTCATAAGTAACTGCTCTCCCAGCAGCAGCATTCACTGTAAGTCCTGTTACTCAATTTGCAATATCCCACAAACCCCAATACAGCATATTGTCTTTGCCAGCACTCAGCCAGTGCCATGGCCAGCTGCCAAAACGGGAACAGCTACAGTGTCTAACTCTGGACAGTCTAGGCTGTCCAGAATATCCATCATTAGTATTGTTGCAGTAATGAGTAATAGCAGAGAAGCTTCACAGGAAAGTCCAGTAGACATGAGACTCTTCAAAAAACAAAGAGGCCCCTAAAATGGAGAGCTGGTAATCAGATGGGGTGTAAGAGCATCTAGAGAATAGACAGGGAAAAAAAAAAGAATGTGACATTCTATTTAAAGGGTTATATATTTCCATGTAGCATAGTGAATCTGATTTCTTACAGCAATTAATATAAGCTGTGTAATATATTAATATTAATTAATAAAGAATATGCCTGTCCAGTTTTGGAATTCTGAAATGCAGTGGAAGACAAAAAATTGAAATATTTCCAACGAAAGTTGCCTTGCAGGGAATAACTGCTGACTGGAGATGTCACCATAAGGAATACCATATAGGTTTTCTTTTACAGAAAAATGCACTGCTGTTTTGAAGCCCTGTGCATTCACCCTGGGGAATCTCCAGAGCACTTTGTACTGTAAGAAAGATATCTTGTCATTAATGACGAATGACTGGTGGGTAATCCTGCAGCAGAATCTCTTTATCTGACAGGGCTGCACAGATGGATGACTTGCAGCACAATTATCCTACTGTGGTTTCTAGGTGGCAAATGTAGTGCCTAGAAAACATCTGATGCTGACAGCTACTGTAAACTGTTTTGTAGAAACAGCTTTACCACTGCATAAATTCTGCAATAAAGTTTTCTAAACTAGAGCTATTCCAAACAAAAGCACCACAAAAATCACATTTATACCGAACTTTTGACATACACAACTTAACCCACATTTCTCAGGATAAAAATTTATAAAACCAGAATTTTCTAAAAGCTGACTCAACAAAACAGCCAGGTCAGTAGACAAAAGGCTCTTCTGATCCTTCCACAGTTTACAGGCACTCGTAACTCTGCCCACCCAGGAGGAACTTGGCACTGCTGAAATAAGCATCGTAGCTTGTGGGAACTCAGCGCATCACCTCGGATGCTCTGAGTCCCAGGGAGAGCCCCTGGGGGGCTCAGAAGTCCTGGAATGTAGCCAAAAGTACCTGGTGGCTTGATTTTGACCCTTCGAGAGTCGTGCTATCTCAACATGAGGATTCACAGGTTTCTGAGGTGTAAATGGTGAAGGACAAATGCTTTTTTAGACTAGAACATAGGTATTAAGATTCTGGTGCAGGGGGGTATGATGGAGACAAGATGGAGGATTTAGGCCCGATCTCGTGGTTCTTCTTCTTCTTCTTGTCATCCATCTTCTGTGTGATGTATGCACTTTGGATTGGCTTATGCTAAAGGTGCACTGTTCAACAAAGGTGATGGGAATTGGAGAAAAATTGTAAATATCATATACGTAATTATCAGTATAAGAATGTTCTACCGCCCCAGGGGCGGGGAGTGTGCGTGTGGCTGTCTTGCTGGTCGGATCTCAGCTGGGCAAAAGAAGAACTTTTTAGATAAGATAAAATAAACAACCCGAGAAAAAGATCAAAAGAAGAGTCCAGACTCATCTGTTCACCGCAGGCTGCCTGCGGACCACCCTACGCGTGTCCGACAGAGACAGACAGCTGATCGGACAGTAGCTGATGAAACAAGGATGTAAAATTTTACTTGCAAACTAGTCAAGCACCAGTGCCAACTTCTTGTGCACTGCTCACCATGCAGAGTTAATACCTGAATTCCTTGGTCTTCAAACTCCCCCTTCCCTAAGGATTTGCACATGTTAGCCTAGTACTCTCCCAACATGCACACCCCGAACTCTGTGATCCTTGCAGCTTTGTGGCCTTCTTCAGGAGATGTGATCCTCACATAGTGACCAGTGCATCCTCTACACTGCAAACTTCCATTTCATACCCTCTTCATCTCTGCTACCCCTGTCTAAACTGGTCACAGAATGCTACCAACAAATAAAATGTAGCAAAAAGCACATACTCTGACATTTAGGATTTGACACAGCATAATGTTGCTACCATAGCAGAATCAACCCAAATTATGTCCAGCTGCAGATATTCAGAGGGAGAGTACACCTAATCCTAATAAAGAAAAAAAAAATCTTTACTTGACACTTGAAACAATGGAAGTAAATGGAAGAGAGGAAAGTTACAGATAGATTAAGTTGCAAGAATCTGAAGGAGAGTGAAGGCCTTTGAACAACACTATCAGAACAGCTTATGGCTCAGCTTGTAGTATAGTGAGTAATTGCTGGTATTCAGGAAATTAATCTGAAGATCTTAATTGCAACTCAAACAATTACTCAATCAGACTGCTGTAATAGTCTTCCCTACTAGTAGATAAAACAGCTCCTTCATGTATTAAATATTGCCTATGTTAAATGCTCTGATTGCTCTGGTGCAATATTCCTGGGTTTCGTAGGTTGTGTTTACTCCCAGGAAAACAGGAGGAGTAAACAACATCCAGGCAAAATTTATCAGGAAACTTGCAGAAAAAAAATGATGACCAGAGTTATCAAGAGACTAGATAAAGCTGTCTGATTTGATTTGTCAGTTTGGGCTTAGTTTTTCAGATTATTTCCATCTTCCCTTTTTACATCACTCAAACTCCCATTTTGTATCTAAACCATCCCTTCTCTCCTAGTACCAGGAAGTTAGTCCTAAAGTGCAGTAGCAAATGTTTCATTAGATTTCTATTCTGGGTAGGTATCAGCCATGTAGTGTTGTCTGGTTTCCCCAAGAGCTGACACTTCCAGTTTGAACTGTTTACTGTGATATGTTTTCAGAAGTGCTCCTAAAATTCCAAGCTAAGTCAGGCAAATTGGCACAAATGTTGAGATGACAGGGATTTCTTTTTCTCTTTGTTATGGTAGGGCAGGTTCAAACTGGGCTTTATCTGGAGAGGTTTCACTGCAATGCAATCTGTCACAGTAAATGCAATGCACTGGGGGACACTGATTTGTGTCACTGCTCTTATACTGTTTCAGGAAGCACTTGCTGTAAAAAGCAGGACTGTGGTGATAAAGTCTAATAAGACTGTCAAGAAGTTACTAAATGTTTGACTACTCAGTCTCAAAACAATCCTACTCCAATTTGAATGTTGTAAACACACAAATTTGCAATCTAAACAGATTTTCTTTGGGTTTCCCCAGCTAACACATCCAATACATGTCTTGAAGACAGGAAACATGGCTCCAGCAGGGGAAGCAGTAAACAAGGAGAGGGCTAAAAATCTGGTAGATGTTCAAAGCCACTTTTTGTTTATTTGATCAAATTCACTTAAAATGATAAACTTGAAAAAGAAAGCTTCAATTCCAGTCTACATGATGGAGTACTTACTTATCCATATCTCCACATTGGCCAAGGTCTAACAAGATCCATACATAAACACTAAAGACTTCTTTACAATTGGATTTTTTAATACCTGGAAGAAAGAAGTTACTTAATAAAATTAGTTCATGTGACCAACTCTTCCAGAAAGTTGCTAAATCACTCCATTTTTCATTAAATGTTTCTTCATGAAATAAAGAAAACAAAAAATCCAACCACACACATAATGGTTAGCAATGTCATTTTTAAAGACAATTTTTATATTTTGGTCCCTGCTCCTCTGGACTATCTGCAGGCTATGAAGGTTGCTAAGCTTGTGCTTATCTAATCTTCCATTTCTGCAGTCCTTCAGCTTCCTACTAATAAACCAGTCAGAAGCTGATTGCAGGCTGTTTGTCCTAAGAGATTGCTTTGCCAAAGGAAAAGCATATTCTGGGCCACACTACTGATGACAGAAGGAAATAAGAGCATGCTAAGTTCGTCCAGAGTAGGAAAAGGCTGGTACACACAGAAACATAAAATATGTGGGGTTTTATCCATGGATGAGAGAAGGAATGAAAATAAAAACTTTTTGCCTCTGCTTCCAGTCTTGCAATAGGGAACAGCTTTGTTGTAAATCTCTTTGTGGCAAAGTTAAATTGAAGGAAATGTTGAACCACTCTACCAAATGTGATTTCCAAATGTATATCAAGGAATCTATTTTTCAGCATAACAGAGCTACCTATAGTGCCAAGCAAACACTGTTCCTGTAAAGTGAAGTTTATTACACTGCCAGATCTTCTAACTAGGAAACCATCCCCTCTTCTGTCTCCTACAGATTGGGCCTGCAGCCTAATTACAGAGCAACATTTGATTTTACTAAAACCTGTCTGGTGTCAAGTTTAAAATAACATGTTTTAAAATGACTATTGGATGCTAAGTAATAACATGGAAGGATGGGGAACTGACTGCACCCAGATCCACAGAGTGAGCCTGAGATGCTGGCACTCTCATCAGATGTCTTTTCTCAGTAGGCTTCACAAATCTTGCAGAGAGCTTTAGAAATAACTGCTGCATAAAGGAAATGCTTTGTACCTTGTTCATCAGTTTTCAGGTACAAAAACAGCCTCCAAAGCATGAGACAAAGATGTTCAACACAGAAAATTCATCTTTTTGCATATTTTGAAGCCATGGCAGTGAATAGGAGATAGCTGTAACTATCTCCTAGTGTTGCAGCAAAATAAAGATTACACTTTTTATTGTGAATATGATGTATAGCACTGTTTTCACATTTTATAATCTATGGAGTTACATATAAAAGCTGTCTTTTCAGGGCAGAATGCAAGGCATCCAAGCAGAAACACCTCTTGTCCCAACTTAGGTTCTGTGCCAAAAAAGGGCTACAGCCTTCAGAATCCTAAATTAAAGCTTATGCTCAGATGAGTTTTAAACAATCCATTTTTCCTGGCCTGGATTCACAGTCTCTCATCATGAAGTACCACTTAGAGCACTAATCAGAATTAGAGAATGCATCATTCAATTATGCTGTCATATAAAACTATCTTTTGAGGGTTTTCTTTTAAATAGGTATGGTGGGTATTCCTAGCACTAATGCAGACGTGGATTGATTCTACTGTTCAGATATACAGTGAGTCTATTCTCACACTAATCTTAGAAGTGCTTTTACACTTCATGAGTCATAACCATAATTACAAATAGCTGAGTGCAAAACCCAACAGATGCTTACTTAAGCAGAAGGCTAAGGAAAGCTGGTAGGGTAGGGTTCCATAGCAGAAGAATGCAAGAAAATATTTGGGAGCATGTACAGCATGCTCTGGTTGAGGAAGCAAATCCTGGTTTAGTATTACCCTGAGGTTTTGCAAAACTTAAAAAAAATTAAACTTTGACCCATACAAATTCTTCATATACTTCAATTTCTCTTCATGCACAGAGTTGGATTAATAATTTCGCGTGCATTTTTTCCCAGGTGAAATAAGAAAATATAAAACCTGCTTAAGTTGCTGGAGAGGGTCAGCTTGGTCCCATTTTCTGTGTATGTGCTCTCCAGAGACCTGTCAGTAAAGGTGCAAGATGCTATTTACACCTCCTCAAATAAAGATAGCAGCAGTTTGTCCTCTTTAACAATCCCCCTACAGACCTGCAAAACTGTTCTGTGTGGTCTCTTTCCCTGATAAACTTTCTAGAGTGCACAATGATTACTGAACACATTTTGCACCAAGGAGTGTTACAGAACAACAGGAAAATGGAACAGATATGTAAGTGTAATATGCATCTGCTGCATATTCACTGTCTTTCCCAGTGGAAATACAGGGACCACATAGTTTATTTTACTGGCCACCATTTCAGAAGTAACACAACATATGCCCCTAATTAAAGGAACAAATATTGACAGTGATTGTTCAAAATTTAAGCATAATGAATATACAAAGAATATACTTAGAGGGCACCGGATATTACTGACAGAAGGAAACTCCAAAAATAAGTACTTTTAAAATAGCCACATTAGCAGACAAGGAGTGTGTGATGTGAATTTGCAACAATGGAAACAATTTATTTCTAACAAAAAAAACCCAAAAAAAACCCCCAAAAAACCCCAACAGACATATCATAATCTAGTAATTTATTTCTCTGACAGTGAAGAGAAAATAAAAGTCCCTGAAGAGAAACAAAAGAATCTCTGTAATTAGTAAGACTTAAAATCAACACTGCTGGAAAGTATGCTTGGGTCAGAGTAGCTTCAGCAGAGAGCCAGATGACTGTCACGGTGACAACTACACGTGACCCCAGAATTCTTCTGTGGATAATTCCCAGTGAAATCTATAAGCACATGTAATGGTTTAAACTCTTGAGTGCTTGTGATATGAAAACATCAAAGCAGAAGTGTGTGCTTTAAATGACAGCATAAATTTGGAAAATTGTTAAATCTCTTTATGTAAGTTATGAATATTGAGGAAGAAATCATACTGATAAACTTGTAATTCTTCTCCAAGGAAGAGAAAAATATCTCCTGTAGTAGCATGTTCACTGTTGTACATTACTTGTGCACACCTAAGGACCAACACAAAATAAATGAGAGAAAACTCTCATTTTTTCATCCTTAGCACAGCTGAAAACCATATTACTCAATGGCTTTAACTTAGTATGCTTCAACAGCTCCTGGTGAAGAATACAGTGGGGTCTTTGCTTAGACCCTTGCCCTGCTAAAAGCCTTAAGCGTTAACTGGGGATGGGTGAAGGTGGGAAAGTAAGAGAAGCTTTTAAAGCCATTTTGAAGGATTTACAGCCCTGTACTTTCTCCACAACAGACTGGAAATTTCCCATCCAAGCCTGCACAGAGCAAGCAGCCCATTTACAAAGATAAGAAACTGATGTGGATGAACCTGCTTTGTTCTTCGTGCCGTTTACTAAATATGAGATACGAAATGACTATTAAAACTTTCTCAAAGGCAAAAAGTTTTCAAATTATACCAAAAGAGATTGCCAGTCTTCTTCTCTTAAGGCTGTGAAATTATTGGATGGCTTTTACCAGTTAGCTTTGTCATAATTGCATTTACGATTTTTGTACAAAAAGGCATGACCCTTCTCGCTGAAATGGATTGGGACTCGTATATACAGTGGAGACTCCATCCATTGTTATGTAAGTAAAACAGGCATCTCTGGAGAAATTCAAGTATTAAAGTGAGATTTAGATATCTTATTAAATTACTGGTCCAAAGGTTACCTCTGCATCTGCTCACCTCACAGAAGGTTGCAGCCATGGCCAATACTTCTTTGCCAGACTATTCAGACCATTAGCTACCGACAGTGAAAGTAAACAGTGTCTGGGCTTACTCTTACACTTCTTTCAAAAAAGATTATGAGCTTTTAAGTTTTAGTAGTGTTTGATCATCTCTTCTATGGTGGTTGATGCATAAAGACAGTAGAAACTGATGCTGCACTACTCTTATTAGATCCAAAGCTTAAACTGTTAATCTTACATTAAACAATGACTTCTATAAAATGTTCTTAACTGGCTGTGGTATCTCAGATATTCCATGCCACCATACATTTTTTATTAAACAAAATATAGGATGGCTTGCTTGGGGCAACGTGTACCATGAAACAGCTGCTCTGCTAATGCTGCAAACTGGCTAGATAGGATTTGAGAGCAGTCCAGAGTTACCTGTCATCTTAGGAAGGTTTCCTGACACACCAACATATGTGAAGGGGGCTGTACAGCTCCCAGGCAAAAGATGACTTGTGTCTGGATGGCTTAGAGAGCAAGTAGAGGAGGTGAGACATCCATCGGGGTACTGGGCCATATTTAGCCTTCCACTGAATGAGAATGGAAAGAGACCACACACTTTGTTTCATGCTTATGGTGGACACTGCATTTAAGGAAGGAAAACTTAGTTTTACCCCATAGAAAATTTTGCAATTGTGCTTGCTTTGGTTAGAATAGAATGAGTTTTCTTCATGGTAGCTAGTGTAGGGCTACATTTTGGATCTTCCTTGAAAGCAGGGTTGATAATTAAAAGTGAATAATAAAATGAAGTCATCTGATTCTTTCCCCCATCCTGCTAATGGGAAGCTTGTTTGCTGACTGGGGTTAAACCACGATATAAACTGTGTTGCAAAACAAGTTTTTCTCTAAGTCATGGTGACTTCCAAACTTGATTTTCTGTCACAGTCTATTCCCTCAAAACTCATTTTGCCAGACTTCAGATGAACCTCAAACAAGACGGGATCTGTGTTACCAGTAACTATACCACATCAGAGGAGTTGCAATATTCTTTTTTACTCCAGTCATGACCAACTTCAGTCGAAGAGTGACAAATCCCTGTATTGGGCAATTTCCTAACTGCAGCACCCACGGCATGAGTTACCAAATAAAATTGCTATACTGGGAATGAGACCTTTCGGCAGGTTTGAGGCAGACGCCCTCAGGGAGGCGGGCGCTGTCTGCTCGGGGCTACGGAAGGAGGGCTGGCCGGGCCCGGCGGGGCCATCAGTGCCACCGACACCGCGGCGGCTCAGACGTGGCCTCTGCTAGCAATGCCCTTGTACTGTCAATGCCCGGTGAAATGGGAAGGCGCCTCTTGCGGGGTCACGGAGATGTCTGACGGCTTTTACCCCGGCGGGGCTGGCGAGGTGTCTGAGGGCTGTTACCCCGGAGGGCGCTGGGGCTGGGTCAGCGACGTCCGACACCCTCAGTCCCTGGCGGGGACGGCTGTGCCCTCGCGCCCTCGCCTCGACGCCGCGCGGGGCTAAGGGCTGAGGGCTGAGGCGGCGAGGGGAAGGAGCGCAGTCCTTCAAGGGAGCCCTTCAGCCTTCCGTGAGCCGCCGGCGCCGAGAGGCTCCGAGTGGACCTCATCACTTTCTTCAACTGCCTGGAAGGAGGTTTTAGTGGGCTGGGGGCCGGTCTCTTCTGCCGTGCCCACAGTGAGGGGACCCGAGGAAATGGCTTTAAGCTGAGACGGCGGCTGTTCGGGTAGTCAGGCAATGGAATAGGTTGCCCAGGGCGGTGGTGGCGGGCACTGTCCCTGGTGGTGCTTAAGAGGAAGAGGCGTCTGGATGTGGCGCTGGCTGATGTGGTTTAGAGGTTTAGGGGTGATTGTGATGGTGCTGGGTTGACGGTTCGACCGGACGGTATTAAAGATCTCTTCCAACCTCGATGACCCCCCGATTCCATGCCTCTATGAGTCTCTGACTCCGAGATTCTCTTCAGTGNTTTGAGGCAGACGCCCTCAGGGAGGCGGGCGCTGTCTGCTCGGGGCTACGGAAGGAGGGCTGGCCGGGCCCGGCGGGGCCATCAGTGCCACCGACACCGCGGCGGCTCAGACGTGGCCTCTGCTAGCAATGCCCTTGTACTGTCAATGCCCGGTGAAATGGGAAGGCGCCTCTTGCGGGGTCACGGAGATGTCTGACGGCTTTTACCCCGGCGGGGCTGGCGAGGTGTCTGAGGGCTGTTACCCCGGAGGGCGCTGGGGCTGGGTCAGCGACGTCCGACACCCTCAGTCCCTGGCGGGGACGGCTGTGCCCTCGCGCCCTCGCCTCGACGCCGCGCGGGGCTAAGGGCTGAGGGCTGAGGCGGCGAGGGGAAGGAGCGCAGTCCTTCAAGGGAGCCCTTCAGCCTTCCGTGAGCCGCCGGCGCCGAGAGGCTCCGAGTGGACCTCATCACTTTCTTCAACTGCCTGGAAGGAGGTTTTAGTGGGCTGGGGGCCGGTCTCTTCTGCCGTGCCCACAGTGAGGGGACCCGAGGAAATGGCTTTAAGCTGAGACGGCGGCTGTTCGGGTAGTCAGGCAATGGAATAGGTTGCCCAGGGCGGTGGTGGCGGGCACTGTCCCTGGTGGTGCTTAAGAGGAAGAGGCGTCTGGATGTGGCGCTGGCTGATGTGGTTTAGAGGTTTAGGGGTGATTGTGATGGTGCTGGGTTGACGGTTCGACCGGACGGTATTAAAGATCTCTTCCAACCTCGATGACCCCCCGATTCCATGCCTCTATGAGTCTCTGACTCCGAGATTCTCTTCAGTGGTTCCATTCTCACGCCTCGCTGCGCGGGGCGGGAGCCACCGCGGCTGTCACGGAAAGGGAAGGAAGGGCCGCGGGGGCTCCGCCCGTCAGCT